>OU342600.1:3000000-3535000 GCA_910589645.1 Tinea semifulvella
AACTCCACTATATTTTGGTTCTTTGATTGGACTTCAAATATCACATCGTTTATGTCCAAATTTTCTACTTATAATTTTAAGTCATGTCCGTTTCATTATTCATTCATTACAGCCTCTAGAATACAGCGTCCCAAGACCTCCACTGCTGGAGATGGGCCTTCCAGAACAGGAGAATTTGGCCTACACTCGCCACGCTGGCCAGGCGGCTTGGCGAGGATATGATGTCAATTTATTACCGATTCCACAAGTTGGCATTAGTGTAACCGGGACCGGACGGCTTAACGTGCTCTCCGAGGCACGGGAACGGTGGTGTTGTAAATCTATGACAAATGTACGTAAGAAAAGTGTATTTCTCATTGGTACATGCCGGGGGGGGTTAAACCGACCTTTGTAGGATTTAAGGTACGCGTTCTTACAACCGTGCCACCAACGCAATGTCCGTTTACGGCTTCCTTAATAGTTAGGCGTCCCTAATAGTTTATCTCATCTTTTATTATATAACAATGGCTAACTATTATTGAAGCCTGTCCCAAGTCTAGTAGGGCTAGGAAATATTTAGTATCATCACGACCTTTTTCCTTCCGGGGTAAAATCCACGCTTATAAAGAAGCGGATTCACATTTAGTCAACTTAACTATTTGACCAATCATGGAAAGAGGTAAGCTCGCCGATATCTCTAGCGTACCAAACTCGGGAAATATTTGTGTTATTTTCAGAATTTGGTTTGCTAGAGTCCAGATGATGGCTAAATGTGAATCCGCTTCTCTAAAAAACCGTGGTTTCTGACCTCCCCGAAAAATATACGGTCGTGATGATGTTATTTATAAATCAATGATTTTAAATTTAGGCACTAAAGTAAGACCTTAATCTACATAGTTCGGATGGTCAAATTAAATTTGATAAAAACAATAATAAACAACAAAGAAAAGCATTCCATTGCAAGTTACAAAGAAATATCGCAAGTAAAATAATGAAAAGTAAAACGACAGCAGCCGACCGGGCACTAGTTGTTCCCCAGTATGTTTTGGGAAGTTTCGCCCAGTGATTTCAGCGAGGCGACCTCTACCAAGGCCTTTGTCGCCCGGCTTTTATTGATTTTTTATGCGCATTGTCCATTTGTGTCCGCCCCCCTTAACCTCACCCACCCCCGACGGATCGCGACACTTAGATCGACTATTCTCTTAATACAAACTTCAAAATTTATTGTCTCTTTTGTCAATTCGCCGGATTTTTATATTTACGAGTAGTAGTTTTTTTTGTTTTTGTTTCTCTTTTCCCAATGGATGAATGTAATGATGGGTAGGCAAATGGATCCAGCCCATTCAGCCATGTATTTTAATAAGGTTGTATTAAAATTCCAGACGGAGTCAGTCGCGTCATTATTGCCCAAATACATGGGGTATTTATTTATTTATTAAAACTTTATTGCACAATATATACAAGGGGCGGACTTAATGTCGCTAGACATTCTCTGACAGCCAACCTTAGGAAACCTGTAGAACATTAAAGAATGTAAGGCAGGTGCAAGAAATATGATTACGTAATAAATATGCTATATTATTCTAGACTACAATAATAAATACTATAATAAACTAAATTGGAGTTCTCAGTGCGGGAAAACCGTAGTAAATAAACTGCAACTAGTGCCTCATTTTTAGTGTCCAATTTATTGTTTTCCATTATTATTCACATTGTAGCACATTATTCAAGCAAACAACACCATTTTTATATCATATTTATATAGTTTTTGCGCGCTGTTTACCCTAGAAACCTTATCGTTGCAATTATTACACAAAATATTTTTTGCTTTAAGAAAAGTTAATTAAAATTTAATATATCCATTTAACAGATTCGTGACAAAATTTCGCCTTATTACTTTTAAAAGTCATATTATATGATATAACATTTGGATAAGTATATGAGTATAATAAGGATTGGAGTCACCCATCATAAAAAAAAAACGTCCCTAAACTTAGCGTGATGCCTGTGTCTCAGGGTGCCCCGCTCTTTTTATACGAATTGTGTCAGTGTTGTGTGGGATAATAAATAGATAAATATTATATATTTAGATACATACAATTATAATAAATAATTATATGTTATATTATAGATAAACTGCCTCTGTGGTCTAGCGATTAAGTCCGTGGATTTGGACTCGGAGGAACCGGGTTCAATTCCTGATCGGGACACAAAAATATTTATTTATGTAAATAAATACATTTAATTAATATTTAATTTATTTGTGATATTTCTCGAGTTGGGTACGCTGGAGACATCGACGAGCTTGCCACTTGTCATGATTGCCTATAGTAATGTTGGCTAAATGTGAATCCGCTAATCCGTGGTTTCTGACCACCCCTAAAAAGGGAAACGGTCGTGATGATACTTTACTTTTTATAGATATATAAAATGTAAAAAAAAAAAGATACGGAAAAATATTATCCGCGTACTCAAGGGGTTTGTATAAGTAATGTTTTATTATTATTCTATATTAATTTATAGCTAGATTTTTCCAAACGTTATTATGAAAGTTGAATCTGAGATAAATCTTGCATCAATGCTAACACGATAATCTAGCGGTCTCAGGTTCATGCCCCCCCCCCCCCCCCCCCCCTTTACCGGGGGATTCTCGGAACTTAGTTTCATAGCAAACTTGTGTCAACTTTTAATTGACTACTTTAGTTCGCAGGTGCGGGGCCAGTCTTTATGATTTATATTGTATTTTAAAACCTTTATTGTCTTAAGAGGGTGTAATGCCTCTGCATTCCTCTCGCTCGCACAATCTATCTACGTTCTAGAAAATAAAATTACGGACATTTTGGTGATTATTAATCATATTTGAGTTTTAGTAAAGTAGAGGAAAATCGTTGATATGTGTTTTTGCTATTTTGTGAACATATCGTCATGATCGTAGAACAGTGTCGGATTAAAAAAATACCCATAATGTTGCATATATATTTATATATAGTTTTATATTGTTTGTGGTCTGTAATTTATAGTGCAAATATTAGAAAGGGTTCCAAAATGAAATCTAGAAGGTTTGCACTTATTATGAGACTTAAAAAGTGACAAAAAAACAGTCGAAATGACAGTTGAATGGCCGTCATGAAAATTTTAAATATAGCAGATCCGTCACTGTTCTACGATCATGACGATATGTCTGTTTAAATTACCGTAATTTTATTTCCTACAAAGTTGAAGTCTCTGTAAATGTAACGATTAAAGTTAAAAATAGCGTCGATCGTACCAGCAGACCTTCAAAAATAAATCTGCCACAATTGACGCCATTTTTTACTTCAATCGTTTCAATTGCAGACTTTGTTTTGGTAATAGACAGCCTTAAAGGTTATTTTACGTTTTTCCATTCATATCTACAATAACCCTTTCAGCACGACTAAAATATTTTGGATATTTAAAGGTTTAATAATAACTTTAAGGTCCTCGAAGTCTGAAATATCTCATCAAAATAGTGAAAAAATCCTCCCCAAGCGAATTCCACAAAACCATATAAGCATATTCGTGCGTTGTGGTTTTCTAACATTCTAGCGCATTGTGTAATACAATGATAATAAAAGCCAATTGTGTATGTTATTTTTCTCTACTAGTCGTAATAATTTAATAGAGATAATGCCGTGAACTCGAGAGGTCGTGGGTTCGATTCCCACCGGGGGCAAGTTGTACATTGTATAATTTGTCTCGGTCTGGGTGTTTATATGTATAATATGTATATATTTACAAAAAAAAAGTATAATATGTAGTTTATCAACCATCTAGTTTCCGTAACACAAGCCTCGTAGCTTACCACGGAAACTAGATGGCGCTGTGTGACCTGTCTGGAAATATTTATTATTTATTATTATTATTAATTACTAAGAGATAGATGAGTGCACGAATTACTCGTATCGTGGCCGTTTCAGAGCGACAAAACAGAATTTGGCGACACGGATCGATTTTTTTGTATTAACGCACGCTTGGTATCGTTTGTGCTGAAATGGTTATGTAATTTTTTTTAAATAGTTATAGAATATAGTAATATAAAGGATGATTTTTGTTCTAGGTCAATTGACGAGCGTTAATACAAAAATAAAGACTGTTTTTGGTAAGTTGTCTTTATTTACCATTATTTATAATATCAACACTGAAAGGATTATTTAAGAAATCAAATACCTAAATTTAAAAGCACTTAACAGTTTCATGATTCTGAGGTATAAATAAAATGTCTACTTAAAGTATCATTAAATCACCGCTTGATATGGTAACAGGATTGTTATATCTAAAGTTTTACAAGTTCCGTCGAATAGCGACCTTCACCAATCGGTTATCCCAATGATTTTTTTTTATATAATATTTTCATACGCTAACAAAAGCTGATGTCATAGAGGTGATGGGCTGTCTAACGAAATACTACGAGGTTTATCGAAAAATTATGAAAAGATAAGGCCAATTTTTATAAATAATAAACCATTTTTTTTATAAATGTAAAAAATCTATCGTCGCTTAAGTTCCAACACTGCGTAATTTATAAATTAGCCGTTTTAAGTTTGTCATCCAATCTTATGTCGCATCGTTTGACGAATCAAAAACAAGGTTTTGATCCAACGGTGACTCATTGTTAATTAAATAAAAACATAGAGTATATCAGTGCAGTATAGTAGATACCTAATAATACAAACGTAGTATTTTTTGGCTCCCTGATTAGTTGATCAACTTGACTTATTTATTTTTATTTAAAAACTTTATTGTACAATAGTACAAAAGGCAAAGCTTAATGTTAGGCATTCTCTGACAGTCGACCTTTGAGACAAGAGAGAGATCAAAAATAAATCTACGCTGTGTTGGAACTTACGACTTAAGATACTTTTATCATTTAACTCTGTAACTTAAGTATTACTTTTAGTCATAGTTCTCATTATTTTTATTTTTTAAATATTGTTACTATTATTAATTTAATTTCTTAAACATATAATGTATCTTATTTGAATGCAGTTTGACATGTTGTGGTCACCTGTTACTGGGGTACCATTCACTAATGTTTTTTTTTACTGTTTGCTTCTATTGATAGAATTGGATTCAATGTGTACTCTGTTGGTGATCCTAATTAAATAAATAAATAAATTAGACGGCGAAATGCTATCTGGGAATCAGACTGAAAATGACATAAGAGTTCGATTGCTGCGGTTTCCTTAAGTTTGACTTTACTTCCTAAAATTTTATAATGTGACACATAAGCTAATGTATATATAATAAGGGTTATTTTTATTTTAACAATATTTAAAAAAAAAATGTTTTAAATTGTGTTATGCTTATGTTAGCGTATTTTATTATTATACCGTGTAATTTTCTATGGTCTAACGTTACACATATGGTTTCTTAGGAAAAGTTATTCGTTTCTATCAATAGAATCACTTATTAGACTAACGTAAGACCATACAAAGTCACACGGTATAAATAAATATAAAAAAAAAATCCAGACAGGTCACACAGCGCCATCTAGTTTCCGTGGTATGCTACGAGGCTTGTGTTACCGAAATTAGATGGTTGATAACTACATATTATACATATAAACACCCAGACCGAGACAAATTATACAATGTACAACTTGCCCCCGGTGGGAATCGAACCCACGACCTCCCGAGTTCACGGCAACGTTTGTTACCACTAGACCACGGAGGCGGTAAAAAATGGATTTTATTCGGATAACTGATCGGTGAAGATCGCGTGTCTTAGACTATTAAAGTATTATTAAACTTAATTTGTTAAGACTTTCATAAGCAAAGACAAAGTTTCAATGTCGATTAGAGTAGTAAGTAGAATGAGTTTAATTAAAGTTTAGAGGGGAGAGGGGGGGGGGGGGAGAGGCGAATCGAGTTTTAATAACTTTCGTCTTTTGTAGAAATGTACGCTAAATTTGAATGCCTATTTATCTTTTGACTCGGAAACTTGTCCTCTGTACTAAGTTTATTCGAATCTAATGTAAGCTTCATAGTCACGAGATCAACTGCGTTACCGTGATCAATTGGCTAATTAATAAAACATACAGTGTTGTCTGTCGCTACTAGTATCGTCATCATCACAACTCCTACACTGTTGGAGATAGGCCTACTAGATTTTTCTGTCGAGAATTAGGCCTACACTGAAACTGCCTCCGTAGTCTAGCGGTAAAGTTCGTGGATTTAGACTCTGTGGTAAAGTATCATCACGACCGTTTCCCTTTCGGGGTGGTCAGAAACCACGCTTATATAGAAGCGGATTCGTTTAGCCAACTTTACTATAAGCCAATCATATGTCTCTAGCGTACTAAACTCGAGAAATATCACAAATGAATTAAATTTTATTAATTTAAATTAATAAATATTATTGTGTCCCGACCACGAATCGAACCCGGTACCTCCCGAGTCTAAATCCGCGGACTTAACCGTTAGACCACAAAGGCAGACTCTGAGGTACCGGGTTCTATTCCTGGTTGGGACACATAAATATTTATTAATGTAAATAAATACATTTATATGTGATATTTCTCGAGTTTGGTCGCGCTGGAGACATAGACGAGCTTGCGACTTGTCATGATTGGCCTATAGTAAAGTTGGCTTAACGTGAATCTGTTGGTTTCTGATCACCCTGAAAGGGAAACTGTCGTGATGATACTTTTAGGCCTACATTCGCCACGCAGTCCAGACACCCGTTTTTAATGACAATTTATTTACGATAGATACGATTAGTAATTTATAAATTTAGGTACTACTTAACCTTTCCAACCTAGCAACTGTCACCGTAGATTTAAACTCGTAATAAATTATTATTTGATTGAAAACAAGTTTATTATTATTATTATAGGAAAATTAGTTTGCACGATGAGTACGCTGCACTGGCCAGACGGGTTGGCGAGGGTATGATGTCAATGTTTTATGACATTTTTAAGGGTTTAACATTTTGTAATCCATTTTTGTTTTTAAAATTTTTCAATTTTTTTTTTACATATTTTCACTTTCATATAAGTAATTTTAGAGAGAAGAAAGTAGAAAATACATGACCTTTTTCACTTATTTTACTAAAACAAATCTATGATTAATACTAGGTGTTTTACCCGGCTTTGCCCGTGTAATTGCGTAGACCGTAAGAGCGGTTTCACAACCCAACCATTTCCTTCCAGCTGTCAAACGGGTTCGTTCAAGAGATCCTCTAAATCTGATTTTTTTGCAGTAAACTATACCTACTGGGATTTTTGTACTGTAAAAAAGTGTCTTTTCTGATATCCTCCAAAAAATTCCCAATCTTCACGAGTGTGTTTTTGTTGCTAGATCCTACTATTTGAGTTTTCTTGTGTAGTTCTTTAGTAGCCGCTCTGTAGGGTCAGCCGGGTCAGGTTTGAATTGCCTGCCTTGTAAGCTATGCGAACGTTCTCAGAACAGCTGCAATGATTCTACCGTGTTTAAATATAACTGTATAATAAAGACAGGTGTGTAAAGTACACAGAAACGCCCTAAATTTCCGATCCTACCCAGTTATATATTGCCGCAAAAAGTGAGTCGCCTTGACATTGTCGGCGTTCAGTGTGTGGGAGGCTCATAAATTCTGTGTGCTCTTAAACATTGACCGCGCCAGCCAGGTTATAGCTACAGTTTTTGCCACGCTCTGAGACAAAACAGTTTTTTGTCTAACTACGAATGTCTTAAGCCTTAAATAAATTGACTAATCTCTTTATCTCTAATTACTTGTCTCAATTTAACTATTATCTTGGCAGATACGATCCGCCTTATAATTATAATACAATTAAGCTGTTAAAGTAGTGTTGAAGTGAAATGGCGTCCTAAGAAACCGGCCTGCGTAACTGGATCCCGCGCTTCCCGGCCCTCGCTTTCCATCGAGCGCTCTCACTACATTTGTCATTGGGTTCAATACTCCCGAGTATCCAGCGTCGTGACTAATGCGCACTCTGCCTGTCAATGTAGCCTAGAATTCAGAAGCGCCACCTTAATCTCTCACATAAATCGCCAGTCAGAGCGAACCGTGCGTAGGGGTCTCGAGATTTTCAACGATTATCAAATACCCAACCAACTATGGCAGATAAGCCGCGTGCAGCTCGTTCGGGCAATTTATATCACGCGGGATGAATTATGTGGAGACATTTGGCTAGATGAACGCTAACCGCACTACAAATCATCAGTCCGGGCTAACTCAGAACACCCGTCTCTATTTCTTCACCCCCAGTTGCTCTATCGAAGCGACTTTCACACGATTTCTCACACTATATAAGCCCTACTTTTGCTTGAATGCTTTCGAACACTGTTCTAACTACACCCCGCTCATGGAAGAGCAACACATGATCATTAAACGTATATCTGTTAATAGTAATTACGATTGTCTGTCTGTACGTGCGCGCCGAGTTATGGCGCAGTTCGATCCCCTCTCGCACACCCGCGCAATTCTAACCGTGTGACCTGCGGCGAAACCCATCTCAAGACGGCATTCACATACATTTTGCAACGATTGAATGAACACGTACACTTTTATACATATAAGTAGCTGAATCTAACACGCTTTAAATTATATACCTTTTTTTCGTCTTTTACAAATTTCAAATGCAATTAAATGAAGTAGGACCAGTCAGGGTTATTTATTACACAAACTATACAAATCTAAGCTATCAGAAAACAACTAGAAAGAATATTTATGTGACACTACATAAATAGGTTATATTATATACTGCCTCCGTGGTCTAGCGGTTAAGTCCGTGGATTTAGACTCGGTGGTACCGGATTCGATTCCTGGTCGGGACACAAAAATATTTATTAATGTAAATAAATAAATTTAATTAATATTTAATTTATTTGTGATATTTCTCGAGTTTGGTACGCTGGAGACATCGACGAGCTTGCCCACTTGTCATGATTGGCATATAGTAAAGTTGGCTAAATGTGAATACGCTTATTTATAAGCGTGGTTTCTGACCACCCCGAAAGGGAAACGGTCGTGATTATACTTTACTATTATATACTACATAAACATTAATTTAGGTACTACGTTTTTGTACTACATGATAACCGATGTAGAGATAATAATACGGAACAAACAATGAAAATTATGAACCCAGAAAGTGTCCGTAAACTAATATTTTAAATATGACTGTTTGGAGCATCTTTAACCTCTGTTGGTAGGTCATATTAAAGCCTTGCAGCCACAATTGCAAACGACTTGGACATAAAAGCGATGTGGTGAGGGGATAGCAAAAGTATTGTTAAAGGAAGAACGAATAACTCTGTCATGATTACTAGGGTTTAATAGGGTTGTATAGTAATCGATTGCAGGGTTTATCTGACTGGATAATCGAGAGTGTGCTCGAGCATTTCGGTAATCGAGTGCACATTTTTAGCATCGCGTCGCCAAATGGCGGTAATTTGGAGGCGCGTGGGGTGCTCGGGGAGGCAGGGCGCGCTCTCACGACGCGACCGGTCCTCGTAGGTACGTGATCTCCGGCGACGCCTGCAGACTCTTAATAACTATAAAACTGCGGTACACAGCGATATTTTGCAGTTCTGATGTTACGTGAATGTAAAAGATAGAATGCTGAGTAATGCTTGTAAGTGCCCATAAAACCTCGACTGCCACAATGAATAGAACCATTTTACGACATAAGTATACAAAAGTATTCGAGTATAGTTTTTAATTAAGTGTCGTTATAATTTAAAACGAACTCCCGCTGGCGAGTCGACATTTTATTGGAATCTTTAATTTGTTCGCTTTGGGATTCTAGGAATTTTTAAACGCTGTTGGCATTCCGGTTGGTATTTTATCTGTGTGATAGAAAGGTTGCATCCACTCGCATAAATTGCCTTGTATTTGCCTAGCTGTATGGATATGTGTTGCGGACGTGTACACGATTTATCTGCACTGCCGTTATATTATAGGTTGGTGTTTCTCAGTTTCGACCTTAGCTTGTTATTAATAAAGTTGACAGTAAAGTGTTTGATGTTAGGTTATGTTAGCCGGCGAGCTCTTACGCTTCGATAAACAATGGTATAATGTTACATCGAGTTTGGCTCTTACCAGTCCCGGAGAATATTTAATAGCTATCGTAAAGATAACATTTTTCACTGCTATGAAAATAATAATAATAGATTCCTTATTGTAGAAAACTAGAATAAGTGAGTATATATAGGCGAGCTTAATGCCGTAAATGCATTTTCTACCAACTAACCTATGTGATTAAAATCTCATATAAATGTATATTATATATAAGTATTACACTCGTTTTGTTGTTTTATTATTATTAAATTATTGGTTGTAATAATAATAATAAATTATTTATTGTACAAAACCAAAACAAGTGCAGGTACATAGGCGAGTTTAATTATTAATAAGATTGTACAGTTATTAGTTTATTATCAGTAAGTAGACATAATTACATAAACTTTTATACGTCATTTTACATCACTCAATCCCATTTTTTACACAGAAAATTATGACATCACTAAAAAAGATAAGTGCATTTTATATTATATCCAAAATAGACACATCCATAATCCAACCGATTTATGCACACTGGCTATAACTGCTACCTAGGTAAGCAAGCAATGTCAGTTGCAAAACACTTGTCATCAATAAAATGCATCGATGTAGGTATATAGAATTATAGATAGGCCTATTTATTACAAAATGCACTCTAAAAACGTGCTGCTTGCTACAGTTTACCTACTACTAACTTTGGGGGTCAATTCTCAAGCAATATTTTTATTTTTTATTTTAAATTCTTTAATGCACTTAAAAATAAGACAGATGCGAGCTATAATGCCAGTAGGCATTCTTTACCAGCTAACCTTGGGGATCGAGTAAGGTGATAGGCAGGATGAAAATAAATAAGAAATTTTAATGATACAGTTAATAAGTTACTTAACTAATTCTAATATACTACACATTATACCTAAACACATAAACATACATAAACCATACATATAATTATGCATACAAGTACATCATATATAACTTAAATAAATACACGGTTATTTAAATAGTGTTTTATTCTGTTTCTCCAGGAACGATGTGGTTATTAAACGTTTAAAGACGCTGACAGATGGTACAAGTCGTATAATAATACTAAATAAATTCTTTTATTTCAAACCTATAGGATTCATATTAAAAATATTAGAACTTTCAGATAAAGGTGCTTAAATTTAACTATCGACTGCACAGCTCAGGGCCAAGCAGATCGCTGCCGCTACATAGATATGCAGCAGCAGCAACCCACATAGCAGTACACTATGCGGCCAGTTCTATCCATATCACATAATATATTTATCGGAAATTTTGTTACAATGCATACAAAAAGACTAGTTTCTCTCGATATAAATATTTAATATTAAGCGCTCTCGCTTGCTAGCTCACAACTGTTGGTGCAACTACATGACTTCGATTGGTTTTGCGGGAACGTTTTTATTTCAGTGAGGGCCTATACATCGATGATAAAATGTTAAATATGTCAAAAGGGTTATTTAAGTTATTTTGCTGCTGTATATTGGCATTGTCATACTAAGAAATAACTATACTGATTTTTTTTATAAAATACATTAAACTCTTTCCTGATTCATTGAACCGGCACGCTTTTATTTCCACTTAACAACAAATGTCATAGAAATCATAAGTGGGATAAATGAATGGTTAACGCAATGATGTCAAGTGTATGCGGCACAATCAATAGTCTATGATTAACGAATGGACTGTCTGGTTTCTATTGTTGTTCCTTGAAACTACGTGACCGGAGGCGAAAGATATTTTAACGGCCATATCATGAATAATCTCAAGGCGTAACGTAACGCTGGACAAGTTTGGTGTAATAATGGGTCTACAGTTCCGGAATTTCCCTTTCTACGACGCCATTTTGATTGTCATATATGCTCCAAAGAAACAAAAAGAAAATAATCAGAATTAGTTTTGACTTTTTAAATTAATAGTGGGTTTGGTTTATCTTTTTTTTTTAAATACTAGCACGACATGTGACCTCGCGCCCACCTGATGTTAACTGGAATCAGGCACTCATGACTGACATCAGATCCTAACACTATGCTGGCTTGACAGGGCATTACGGCAATTCGAGCCTGATCCCATAACGTGTGGATACACTTTACTGGGTTTATCGGCACGAACGGTGGATACTTCCCCGACCCGGCAGACTGGGCAAGTTACAACCATCAGTCCGCCTACCACCTCTAAATTATACCACGTCTATAAATTCAAGGTGGCTTAGCGAACTATGGTGAGAGTTATTTCAGAGAACTAAAGTTATTGACATATATTTTAAAATTAGCTAGCTGAAGTGACAGTGGGCTGGACCGGTAGATATACGTACGAGAAGACGCAATGGATGACCAGAAGATTGCTGGTGGTGGTTGGATGAGGGTGGCAAGAAATCGCGTTATGTGGCGAGCCTTGGCCTACATCCTGCAGGGGAAAGATAATAAAAATAAATTAAAATGGTTTATTGACCCAATTAACTTAAAGCTATTACATTTATTACATATTTGTATATGCTCAGTGACTTGCCTTGCTACGCATACCATTTGTTTGTCCGTTCGATACAATTTATTATTGAACAACTGCACAAACAAATATCTACCAACATTGTTCTGTGTGGGAATATGTAGGTATGAGTGTATATGTAGTTCTGTTGTGTTTATGTGCATGTGTGATACAGGCACTCTTTGTAACCCAAAACTACAAATTGATATAGTATTGCAATAAGTGCACACGCTTGACCTCATAATATTGTGGTGTTCATGGATATACGATAATGGCTTTACATACAGAATGCCTATTAATAAATTACCACAAATTCTATGTTCTATATTCGTCACCTAATTAAATTTCCATTGGTAAATTTCCAGCATGTTGTTTGGTAAATTATTAATCGAAATAATTAATAGATGTTGACTAAAATTATTTGTAGCCTTATTCAAAATAAAAATCAACACTGTGTTTTTAACATAAGGCTATTACACACAACACACTTTATTTGTTTATTTATTTATTTAATGAACATTTGACAAAAGGTATAATCATATTTATAATATTACTAGTACTAACACTTATGTATATATTTAATAATAAACACTTTTTTAATTTATTTTTATACTGGTTTAAGAGGGTATAACGAGAATGGATTTATCAAGCGGGAGGAAAGCACAAGCTCTCATTCACAAATTCCATTGATTTTGCAGCTGGTGTACTTTTGAAAAGTGTAGTAACTTTCTAGGAAATTAAAATTACAGATAATTTATTTTTTATTTATTTATCTGGAACTCCAACAGCATAAGGGGTAGGTATAAAAGAAAGCATAGGTACAAAAATAAAGAAAGGCATGCTCCGATGGTTCGGGCATGTCGAAAGGATGAGCGAAGAGAGATTGACGAACCAGATATATAATGCGAAAGTTGTGGGTAAAAGAGGCCCTGGCAGACCAAGACTTGCCTATCATGATCAAATAAATAAAACATTAGCTGAAGGTGAATTAAAAAGCCATCGAAACAAGAGGGCATGTATGAAGAGGTTGATGAATGTCGAAGAAGCGAAAGAGGTATGTCGTGATCGTGACAAGTGGCGCTCAATTGTCTCTGCCTACCCCGCAAGGGATTTGGCGTGAAGATATGTATGTATGTATGTCCAACAGCATAACCAAAAATACAATATCAAATTTTACACAATAAATAAGGCCATGAATGGGTTCACAACTTATACACAAAAATATAAATCCACTGTGAAGACAGATTAAAAGAAATCAACAAAAATAAAAGTGCATAAAACTAAGGAAGTTCACAAAATCAAGACAATAGTTACAAAAACACAAACAAAACAATAACATACAATAAGACGAAAGAAAATATGTATTTATTCCTACCCATCAGCCACAGATACCAAAGCTATCTATCGTTAACTGTATTAAAAACATAAACAATGATAATAAATTAAAAATACCAATAAGTAAATTGGTTGAAGGACTGTAAATTAAGTGTGTATGTATGAGCGCGTGTGGATGAGTGTATGTGTGTGTATGCGTGTGTGTACCTATGTGTGATCAATGTGTACAGGGATTAAGTTAAACGTATTTTCACATTCATATACACATTTTAGACATATAGCAAATATATTATTTATATACACATCATTATCATCACAGCCCCTAGACATTTACTGTTGAAGATGAGCTTCTAGAAATTTCTGGAGAATTTGCCAGACGGGTTGCCGAGGGTCCGATGTCAATTTTATGTTTGATTATGATGTTTTATTAACGATTCCACTAGTTGCTATTAGTGGAACCGGACCGACACGGCTTAACGTGCTCTTCAAAGCAGTGGGAACGGTGGTGTTGTTAATCTATTCTCATTGGTACATGCCGGGGAGATTGAACCGACCTTTGTATGATTTCTAGGAAAGTGTTATCACAACCGAGTCACCACCGCTCATACAAATCATATTTCAGATTTTTTTTTTTTAAACGGTAGATTAGTTTGGACATCCTTTTAAGAATCTGAGCAGGGCTATCGCATAGTTCAAAGTTAAGTGCGCTGCTGGTGCAGTTTGAGATCCAAGTAGTAATATCCGAGCGGCGAATCAATTAAAAACTATCTGCGAACAAAGTTTACCACGAGCGTCGGCGTCGTGTGATTTACGCGGGAATCTAACTTGTTAGTTGGGAATAGGGTTGTCTCTCTCTTTGTCTTTCTGGTATAAATCTCAATGCAGCTTGCAAATTTTAATTATTGCTTAAGCCATAGAACATCTATAAAGCGTGCTTTAATTTGGCCTATCATACTATAAGTTAGCATATATAAAGAATAAAGTTTTTAAATTTTTGTTTTATACTTTACGAATGATATAATATGTTAATTGTGAAATTCAGGTGAAATAAATAACTGTAGAATAATAGGGTAGCTAGTGCAGCTGAAGCACAGGACGAAAATTCCTGGTTTGGGCTCCAACGTGCAATACAATTGGAAATATGTAGCGTCAAATTTGTTCACATCAAGTAATTTATTATATAAATATTTCACTATTGTATTTATTATTGTAACTAATTTCTACTGTATAAATAAAGAAATATTATTATTACATTCGAAGAGCGGTGTGGGCTCGGTTGTAAGAACGCCATCCAATCCCGGCCGTTCAAACCCGGGCATGTGCCAATGGGAAATACTTGCGCCCATTTATTTATTTATTCAATGAACAGTCAACAAAAGGTACAATCATATTTATAATATTACTAGTACTAACACATGGTTATTGCCCTTTTCATTACAGACCATTACAGCATGCATTAACCATAACGTCTTTTAATAGACATCAAAATTAAGGAAAAAAAAGAAATTATATACATATATTTACCAACACCACTGTTCCCGTGTCTCGGAGAGCACGTTAAGCCGTCGCGTCGGTCCTGTTTCGACTGATTACAACTACTGGATTCGTTAATATATTGTCATTCAAATCGACATCATACCGTGATTATCTTATCAGATGTTTTGGAAGGCCCACGCCTGAAGGCCAGGTGTTCCATGATGGTTTTTTTCATTCATTTATTACAGTTCTTAGAACTCGGCGTCCTAGACCTCCATTGCTGGAGATAGGCCTTCCAGAACATATATCTGGATAATTTGGCCTACACTCGCCTCGGCTGGCGAGATAATTTCATACCACAAAACGTTTACGTTTTGTCATATCGTCCTTGCTTACGATTTACGAGTACATTGCTCATGTCTCTAACTTAGACGAAACATTTTTTGATGGTAGAACTGCATCTCTCTCGGTCGATCCAACATTTTAATAGATTTTTCCGAGTCCGAGTGTATCTTAGAAAATGTTTGTGTGAGCGAAGCGTTAAACTGTTTAACGGGGAAGTTTGGGCAAACGTGAAAGCAAAAATTGGCATTTGACATCATTGCAAATTGCACATACTTTCTACGACAACAACAAATAGGTGTAAATAGGCGAACTGATGGTAGTAATTTGACCAGTCTGCTAGGGCGGGGAAGTATCCATACGCATCGTGATCAGGCTCGAATTGCCGTCATGACCACTCAAGCCATAGTGTTAGGGACTGCTAACTTTCATGGAGCTTACACGCCACTATAACGCTTTGTCGATCTTAGAGAAAGACGTATGTATTTTACGAGCTTTATAATGACTAAACATGTGAGCATTGAATAAAATATTTACTGGTCTTGTGTATTTTCAAGGAGCTTTATCTTGGGATTCAATGGTATAGAACCTATCCATAACAACGTCGATGCACCTCCCATTGACAGTTTGAAACCCAAACCCAACATAAATAAGATTATGTAAATATCGACACGGCCGGCGCGTCCCTACGCATGGAACTCGTTGGCCGGTTATTGCAAGCAGACTACTCTGTATTTCCAAGTAATTCCAAGATTTCGACGAGAATTTTTAAGCTAATATTATTTTTATCAAATAAATTATTTCAAAATCAGAAAAGAGTCATTAAACATTCAATTTAACTATTGACATGATATTGGTCGAAAATAAATTTAAGCGGGATTTTTTAATAGTCTATATATATATATAGCGACTTGACTAGACCCAATATCTACTGTTTACTGACAAAACCCTGTGCGAAAAAATTGAAGAAATGCGTTGATAAACTGCATTCGTGTTTTGGTTTAACAAATTTAAGTGAGTCAGCATTTTTCTACTTAAAACAAACAAAAAAAAATCGTTAACGCTCATTAATCGGATTCTTTAAGGTTGTTCTATGGTTTTCCTCTTGATAAAAAAAAACTGCATAACTGTGTGCTGAACTATGTTGTTTTATTCACACATTATGAGCGTAATCACAATCACACAATTTTGTTTGGTGATGGATCAGCTTACCATCACATGCTTATCCTTTGCTTAAAATAGTACGTTCGGAGTGGGCGTCCTTAACCACCTAATGGTGTGTTATACGTGTCCGTCGACTTGCCACCACTATCTACCATTTAGTTGTGGAGCAGGCTAGCCGGAATGAGTTTAATCTCTTGGGGCTACTGTTGAAATTTCACAACCCGGTTTGTATGGAAAAGTTGTTTGTAAATTGCCTTTATTGTCGACTTTTGTGTGTTTATTTTACCTATTAGGTACGTTTTGGAGACGAAAAAGTTTGAAAAAAATTAAGCTTGCTTTCTGACTACCTTTTGAAATGAAATGAATTAATTAATTTGTCAGAAACATGGTAGGTACAGGGATGTAAATTATTATAATGTAATTATATCACATGCTTCGCTATTTCTGGCATACAAATATTTATTCAGTCACATGACTTTGTCGAGCTTAGTGTCTAGGTATTCTTTTGTCGAATAAAAACATTTATTAACCAGCATTTGTTTGACTCTTAATTTGATCAGTTTTAGTGGCAGCTCCCTTATAGTAACTGGAAGCTTATTAAATATCTTTGTTGCCATTGCATAACAATTTCGGCTATATTGAGTACTTTTATGAGCTGGAATAACATTCTACTAGGATAACGCGTTTTAAAATTGCAAGGGATACGGTCGTGATGATACGTTTTATCGCGTAACTAAAATAAATGCAAGAAGAATTTTGCAACAGAAACAATTCGTTTTAGTTTAACATTAACCCCACAAGGATGGGTTGCTCCACAATGAAGTATCTGTAATTGTAACAATTATAGTTTAAAATGGCGTCGAATGTATCAACATCAATATTTTATCAATTCGTTTACCTGTCTTGTCAATGTACTTAAAAACCATCTAACCACATTATTTCTTGTGAAACTTTCTCGACGTAACAAAGTTGTTTGGCATTTTGCACATATATTTATTTATAATATATGTATTGTATTATATTGTGTATAAATATTTGTGTGATATAAATTAGTAAGTAATTGTCCTTATTTTAGTAATTTTCATATATTTGTTCATCCTGCCTCATCATCACCTTTTATGATTCCGAGAAGGTTAGCTAGTAAAGAATGCCTTTGGCGTTATAGGTTTTTGTACTAGGTATTTCTGAAGTTCAATAAAGTATATAAATATAAAATACCTTATTTGTATATTTCACCTATATAACAATCGTTATATTTTGGTCAGTTAACAAATTTTAAAATAATAACAATAATGTTATTAATACCATGCATCGTAGACAAAGGAGCATTAGAAACACAATACAGTAGAAGGCATAATACGACAAAACTATACAACTATTTAAACGATTTTTCCGTCAAAGGCATGTCAATAAATTATGACAGGTTATAAAAAGCATTATTTTGGAAAAAGAGTTTCAATTTTGTTTTAAATTCACTTGGTTGTAATCTAGTTACAGTATAATGTAATTTTCAACGGCAAACCTTGCTTAAACGTTTTTATCAACCTGGTTTGCCTTATATAGATTTCATTCTTGTTTCTTAGGTTATACTTAGTCAAACTAGAGATTTTTGGAAGTTCATTAGCTTTCGCATGAACCTCCTGTAAGCAATTATACGCAATAGTATTTTGTTTCTGGTTGGCTGTTAAGAGAATGCTATACTATACGTTAAGTCTCCCCTAGCATAGTGCTATAAAGGACTTAAAAACAATTTTATTTCATATAACTACCGGTTTTAGCGTTGACTTTTATGGTAAAAGTAAATCGGATAACACAAATGGAGGTGTATTACACGCCGTGCATGTCTGTTAATTCTAACTCGGCTACACAATTGACTGGCTTTTACTTTCAAATTACGCCCTAACACAAATAAATAAGCGGCCTAGCTTTGTAGATTGATGTGTGGGCGACTGTACTTAGAACAAGGGAATATTATACTTTGAACACGCGACGCCTAAACGTAACCCGTTATTCAGATATCTTTACAGTAGTTGCAGCTCGCCAGTGGAACAGACTTCCTTTAATTATCAGACAGGCACCATCTCTTTAAACATTTAAAGATAAGTTATAATACCTACTTACTTCACAAACTGACATTGACATTTATTATAAAATTGTGTCTGTCTTAGCTTATAGTGTGACAATGCCTATCTACAGCAGCTATAATGTTAAGCGATTTTCTGTATTTATAATTTTGATATTTTATTATTTTATTGTTTCTCTTTCCAAATGATGGTTATCATGTACTGCTCCAGATTCACCAATATGTACTATAAAATGATATCGTTTTATATCAATATTGTAAAAATTGACGTGTTTGTACATGCAGAATACATCTCTTTTTGTCCTATGCCTACTTGCAAAATAAACTAATTGAATTGAAACAGAAAAATTCGCCAAACTCACTTATCATATATATGAGTATATATGTATTTTATATTTAAGTAAATATTTATTAGTTTACATATGACATTTATTTATATATAAGTATAGTACTTATATGTATGTAATTAATTTGTGTTTTCTATAGTAATAAATAATTTCACTATCTATTTTCTTCGTAACCCTCTGTATATATACCTGCTTTGTTTTGTTAAATTTAACAAGTGGCAAGTCCCACGTAACAGAGCAGAGAAAGTCATAAATAAATAATTATCTCTCCACGATAGGTAGAATAATACAATACATTTTTCGTTTCTATTGTCACTGGAGGCTTGTGCCAACTACGTAATATGTAATAAATGTAATGGCGAAACAAGTTATAAATAAAAAACCTTTTTGAGTTATATTTTTTTACGGGTTGCATTTAGATAAAGTTATTTCAACTCTTAAAAAGCTAGAATTGTTAGGTGGAAAAGTTGGCCAATTAAAAAGTTGGATGAATTTAACTTTGTTGCGTATATGTGATTTATGTTCACGCACAGCTCGCGGTTATATATGTAGGTATATGTTGCGAAAGGGCTATTCGTGATCTTAATCATCTCTCAAACATTAATATTTATTACACATCCTTTCCTATCATAAAAGTTAATACATTCATCTCAATAGGATCTCTCGGTATCTCGTAATGGCTTCACATAAAGTTTGCTCTGTGGGGTAAACTGCACAAGGTTAATGAACCTGTCGCAGGGAATACGTAAAACGGATAAGCTTCAAATAGTTACAAATATCGACTCGTGGAGTTTGTCCAAGTGAATGACCGAGTGCGAAAGAGACGCGAAATGTGTTCTCGTTCGCTGGTTCCCTTCACTCGCTATCTATTTGCTGTACAAGATTGAGCGATAGTTCAAGTTTTGCTTGTACGTGGAAACCGCGAGTTTGACGCGCGTCACTTTGGTATACTGATTGTCTGCTAGGTAACAACCGTTCACATCTCTCATCATTCAAGTATCATCACGACCGTATCCCTTTCGAGGTGTTTAGAAACCATTAGCCAACTTTACTATAACCTCATCATGATCAAGTGGCAAGATCGTCGATGTCTCTAGCGTACCAAACTCGAGAAATAAAACCGTTCATTGACTTTTTATTTTTACAAAGAACTATTTACGGTATAAAAAAAATGATCGGACTATTTGTCAATTTACAGACGATGTTCTAAATGTTACGTCATTTCATTTATTTATTTACCACTTCATACATTTTGTACACTCGGTTTCGTCAGTTTACGAATTAATTATTTTCCTAATCATCGTATGATAGCGAATGAATAACAGCAAAGATAAATTTATAGTTGAATGATTTTTCGAAATTTTATAGTAAGAAGCTCGTTA
This sequence comes from Tinea semifulvella, assembly GCA_910589645.1. Taxonomy (NCBI): domain Eukaryota; kingdom Metazoa; phylum Arthropoda; class Insecta; order Lepidoptera; family Tineidae; genus Tinea; species Tinea semifulvella. The sequence goes on from OU342600.1 coordinate 3,020,640, forward strand.
TAGAAGAAACTCTATGGCCTGGCTCATGTTATTTAGGATTCCTTACTCAATAGCAAATTATTATAGGTTGATGATAAAATGAACATTCCTAGAACACGTTTACGTTTGTTACGTACACGTTAGATAATGCAATCGGCAAACATTACCGTCAAATATTCATGTCAATATATCCAATTTACGTGTTCTTTCTTTAGAAAGTACTTAAGTATAACTGCCTCCGGTAGTCTAGCGGTTAAGACCGTAGATTTAGACGTGGAGGTACAGGGTTAGATTTTTGGCCAGGACGCAATTTATTTAATTAATTTGTGATATTTGTCGAGTTTGGTATGCTAGAAACATCAAGGAGCTTGTCACTTGTCCTGATGGGCCTATAGTAAAGTTGGCTAATTGTGAATCCTTATAAGCGTAGTTTCTGACCACCCCAGAAGAAATTTGTTTGTGATGATAATTTACGTTTTGCTTATGGTAATTAGTACTGCCAAATGAATGGGTACTTTCTAAATCCTACTTACTACTCGTTCATGGCTGAACTTAAAACTTAAAAAAATATCTGTCAAATACCAACCAGCAAGACGTGATACATATTTTGTTCTTATATTTTGTATTTGTAATTATAGAAGACAAATTTCTTAGCATTTAATGGATTCACCGTGCGGGTGCCGGGTCCATCGTGTGTGGATAAGAGATGAGAAGAATGGTGTCTCGGGCTTGCGACCGACAATAGGCTGGTTTAAAAAAAGGAGGCCTCTTTTTTTATTTTATTGCGCGATAATACGCTCACCATCCACCATTCTACTTCTCTCCCTACCCAACCAAATACTGTATGATTCTGTTAATGCCGTCTTGGAAGCTCGTTCCATAAATGTATTGACGGCAGACCTGCTGAGGCCCAATTCTTTCAGTAAGTGATGCAAAGATTTTGCTGGAACTTCCACTGCGTAAAGCTGAGTCTTGAACCCGTTCCTGATCATTTCTTCTGTGAGATCATAATATTTATTTGACTTCATGTTGTGGTCTTTTGGAATATTAAAAAAAACAATGATGTGTTGTGTGTTGAAATACCTACTGTTCCTAAACTATTAAAACCTTTGGTAATCTTTACACGCCAAAAAATAAATCCCTAGCACTTTAAACACAACATAGCATGTGTAAATTAGTTAGATAACCTTTACCTTAAAAAAAAATATTGAAATATTTCAATTACTAACATAATTTTTTTAGGGGTGGCAAGTAAAGAATGTATTCTAAAATAACTATATTGAACCATGTGAACCTATAATTGTTTTAATCCCAACAAATAGAACACGCGCAGTATAATTTACATAGCACATCAATAATAAGCAGTTTATAGTGTTCCCTACAATGATCGCAGTATGCGGTCGTCGTCTCAACTATTGAGCGGTCACGCAGATAATAAATTGTAAGGTCGGACAGTTGAAATGGCTTTTCTTACGATTGAGCGCGTCGCTCGCCAGCACAAAGAGGACCAATTCTATGAATGTACATGTAAAATTATTCAGAGAGGAACTGAGGAGCGATGCTCATACTCCGGCCGTTTACCTTGCGCGCATTGTGTCGCGGATACTCAACTATATCAAACGCTATACAAACTATATGCCACTACCCTGTATTCTAGATGTGCCAATAAACTCATTCTATATACCTACTTTCAAACATTGTTATAGAGTATTGCGTATACATTCTGATGGGTATATACAATATTAATAATATGACTGCCTCCGTGGTCTAGCGGTTAAGTCCGTCGATTTAGACTCGGAGGTACCGGGTTCGATTCCTGGTCGGGACACAAAAAAAATATATTATTGTAAATAAATACATTTAATTAATATATAATTTATTTGTGATATTTCTCGAGTTTGGTACGCTAGAGACATCGACGAGCTTGCCATCCAATGTAATCCGCCAATGTGAATCCGCTTCTATAAAATCGTGGTTTCTGACCATCCCAGATGGAATACAGTCAGTGATGATTAATTTTAACATTATGAATTCAAAAATTCCACATTCTGCCTGTCTTCCCTATTTGAGTCTCCACACTAACCAATTAAGATTTGTAAGAACTTAAACAATAATAATAATAATAATAAATATATAAACAATAATATATTCATTTATTTAGACAATTTATAATTACAAATATAAAAAATATGCTTACGAAACCTACGAGTAATTTAAATATAAATGATATACGAAGAACGTAAAAAACCTTATTTCCTAGCTGAATCACTATACTGATTCTCTGAGCGAGGAATGAACCAGCTCTCTTGTCACCGAAACAGACAATTATTAAGTTAAAAACATTCCATTTTTTTTTTAGCAAATTGCATTTGAAAAAAATAACATAGATTTGTTTTGAAGAATGGGGTTCTGCAGTAAGTTTAGAATGCAAACGTGGGCGATAGTTGTTGGTTTTTTATTCCATGATTAAAACTAGATTTGTATGTATCTTTATTAAATCAGAATAGGTAATGTGTAAGTCCCCGACAGCTCATTAACTTCACTCGTACAAGATCCATGTTTATGTAACAGAGTGCTGTTTAACCGCGCCGAGCCACCGGTTTTTACCACCAATGTATTTACACAATGTGTATAACTCATTTTGCATAGTTTTACCGTTGCAATGTATAACTACATGTAAGCTTACACAGTAAACTACATGTCATGTCTGTCTTATTGTATTGTAAATAGGTTTTAAATTGTGGTGTAAATTAACAGTTGCCATGTCATCATCAATGCTGGATACAGGCCTCATCCAAGGCACGACATTTCACACAATCTTTAGCTACTCTAATCTAACCCCCACCAGCGACCTTTTTCTTAAACTTAAACTTACTAATTTTAGTTAAAAACTATGTCAGCAGTAGTCTTGGTTTTCTGACGGATGTCAACATTTCGGACTATACGTCAGAGAAATATCGAGCATAGGTCTCTCCATAACTCGCTGAGCAACCTTAAACTTGTAGACCAGACCCACTGTCAGTGTCCACGTTTCTTCTCCATACGACAATACTTGAACATTAAAAATTCTCGTTTTATAACATTGTGGTACATTTATTTATTTATTTATCACAATAACCACAGCTCATTACGGGAATAAATACATAGGTATGTTATACCTTATAAGTAACACTTAAGTTATGTATCATCACGACCGTTTCTATTTCGGGGTGGTCAGAAACCACGTTTATAAATAAACGGATTCACGTTTAGCCAACTTTACTATAGGCCAATCATAACAAGTGGCAAGCTCGTCGATGTCTCCAGCGTACCAAACTCGAGAAATATACATTAAATATAATTCCTCCAGCAGATATTCAGATTCACTAACTGTTTCTGCAGCCCGTCAATGGAACAGGCTGCCTTTATTTATCCGTAATTTCTCACCTTCTTAAAAAACAAAATGCATCTTAATCTTCTTTCTTTAACATATAGGTATTATTATTTATTTATTTTAAATATGCACGTATTTTATTTATTACTTATACACAGTATATATTTATTATCATCTTAGATGTTTAAACTATATACTTACCTACGTACCCATATATATATTTATTGATTTTACTTATTATATTTTGATCTTTATGCTTAATTTTTCTTACTCTGCACCCATAATATTCTTCTCTCACTCTCCCAAAGGTTAGCTGGTAGAGAATACGTTTATGGTATTATGCTCGCCTATGTACCTACATGTTTATATATTTTGTGTGCAATAAAGAATTTTATTATTATTATTAATAATTAAATGTATTTATTTATATTAATAAATATTTTTGTGTCCCGACCAGGAATCGATCCCGGTACCTCCGAGTCTAAGTCCACGAACTTTACCGCTAGACTAGGAAGGCAGTTAAATATATATATAAAAATTCTCGTTTTATAACATTGTGGTACATTTATTTATTTATTTATCACAATAACCACAGCTCATTACGGGAATAAATACATAGGTATGTTATACCTTATAAGTAACACTTAAGTTATGTATCATCACGACCGTTTCTATTTCGGGGTGGTCAGAAACCACGTTTATAAATAAACGGATTCACGTTTAGCCAACTTTACTATAGGCCAATCATAACAAGTGGCAAGCTCGTCGATGTCTCCAGCGTACCAAACTCGAGAAATATACATTAAATATAATTCCTCCAGCAGATATTCAGATTCACTAACTGTTTCTGCAGCCCGTCAATGGAACAGGCTGCCTTTATTTATCCGTAATTTCTCACCTTCTTAAAAAACAAAATGCATCTTAATCTTCTTTCTTTAACATATAGGTATTATTATTTATTTATTTTAAATATGCACGTATTTTATTTATTACTTATACACAGTATATATTTATTATCATCTTAGATGTTTAAACTATATACTTACCTACGTACCCATATATATATTTATTGATTTTACTTATTATATTTTGATCTTTATGCTTAATTTTTCTTACTCTGCACCCATAATATTCTTCTCTCACTCTCCCAAAGGTTAGCTGGTAGAGAATACGTTTATGGTATTATGCTCGCCTATGTACCTACATGTTTATATATTTTGTGTGCAATAAAGAATTTTATTATTATTATTAATAATTAAATGTATTTATTTATATTAATAAATATTTTTGTGTCCCGACCAGGAATCGATCCCGGTACCTCCGAGTCTAAGTCCACGAACTTTACCGCTAGACTAGGAAGGCAGTTAAATATATATTGGTTAAAATGAATTAAGGACGTAAATAGTAAATGAAACTAATGTCTTACTTAACTAAGCAAGTCGCAAAGAATACAAACAAACAGTATATTTTATAACAGGATGCGGCGTAACTTCCCGAATGCCTACCCTAGTGGAAAGCCCCCGCCAACTTCCTTGTTGAAGTTGGCTAAGCCTAGTTGGATAGGTATTTTTGCACATCTTCGAGAGAGGCGTTTGGGACGCACGCAAATTGAGCTCGGAATAACATGATCGTTGAACAGTTGTCATGTACAAGCAAGTAATTCGAGTCGCTTGGAAAGTGGCAGTGAAAGCCGATCGCTTTCTCGCCTGACACCGGCGACGTGCATCAGGGTCACTCGCTAACTTATCTTGTGCAATCACCGACAGATTACACAGAACCAATCTGTTCTCTAATCCTTTCCTATAAGGTGCAGTTGTGTCTAAACTGGATGGTAATCAATTATTGAGCGTCCACTTCATAGTCTGATAAACTTTTAAATGCTTTAATTAATAGACAAAGTCTTTTGTTTAAGAAACTGGGGCGCTAGAAGTTGCATGATAACGCTGATTGAAACACTAAATTTTTTTGAAAGTATTTAATTTTATTTCTCTGAAACGAGATATACGATTGGCGTGTATTACACGCTATATTACTAATGGGATTGCTACTTTTTTGTTTGAGATGTAGTTATTATTATTTAGGACTAAGATATTGTGTATGTATGCACATATCGTGGTCCAATTCTTTAGCCGAACATATCCGAAATTAAGTGTTTTGAATTAAGTATCCAAATTAAATGCAAAAAAAAAACACATTTTTAATATACCTTACATTACTCCTTAAACAAGTATTGATTAATATTAAGTTTGAGTCAGAGTTTGAACCAGTAACCTATTCTGTTACCTAAGCCTAAACGTTATATAATGGAATCCATTAACTATATAGAGTTAGCAGCTGGAGTGCTTTAACATATACTAAACTTTCGCTATTATAGTTTTATCTATATTTATATATATATATATATATATATATATTGTTACTAATTTTAAGCTTTGTGGGATAAAATTAATACCTTTTTTATTTCCCCCCCCATTATTAGTACATTTGTCATAGATTTACAACACCACCGTTCCCGTGCCGCGGAGAACACGTTAAGCCGTCGGTCCCGGTTCCACTAATACCAACTATAATATCAATTATACTAATACATATATACGCTTACTAACATTACTGTTAATACAGACGATATTGTCAATATGAACATTGAACCTAGTAAAATTTGCTTCTTTAAAATATTTGGTTTTCGATTACCCAATGATTACGAATGCCTTACTATCAGTATCTCATTAAACACGTAGTAGATTAGTGAAAGGTATTGTCCTTGTGCGGTAATTGCTGGGTGCGTTGACTGCAGCTGCACTCGCGTGACCCCCTACGCTGTTGGCGCGGGTCACACGCCACCAATCTCGCCTAGGGTAGTGTGTGCTTGCAATTTTATCCAACACGACTACAAAGTCCTAAAAATTTACGAAATGATAGTGTGGTGACTGTGCCACACACTTTAAAAATATAAATGTTCACAAATCTTAATGCTATTATATTTTGCACCTGCAAGTTTGCAGTTTTGAAATAAATAAACTGATGTAGATTACCAGCCAAAACTTAGGAATAAAAATCCGTTTTTCGACCAAGATTGATATCATGCAACCTGTAACAAACTTACTTACTTTACTAAAATAACAAAAAAGGTCATTTTTCGGGATGTGTTCCTAAAGTATAGCATTGTGTGTTTTAAAAATAATTACAGTATTTTTACATGCAGCAAACAAAAAACTTACTACAAACCTCTGATAGTTCATCGAGCATTGCAGTTATAATTTTTCATTGTTTTGTCATTTAGGTTTCTGTTACTTAAGCGCAACTTATATAAATCAAAAACCATTAAAATCGGTCCAGCCGTTCTCGAATTATAACAACTAACAACCGACTTTGTTTTATATGTTAAGATTTTACTAAATTTATATTTAACAAGGTCACTTTGTCAAAAATAGTCTTAAATATCTTAAATTAGGATACGTAAGTCACGGTATTAGTGTAGATGGGATACTCACATGATGACTGATTACTGTTGGGCTCTTATGAGAGACAACCCAAAGGAAAATCAATAAGAAAAAAGTAATTAAATGTAATTGTTAATAATAATATAATCAAATAAAATAAACAAAAGTTGTTTTGAATAATCGTTAATGGTTTTTTTTTTAAATAACTTTGGAGCTGATACAAAAAAACTAAATGAATATTTGAAATCAGTAAATCAGGTACTCTCAAAATCCCTAAATTACGGCACCAAAACTGTGTCGGCGAGTGCTATTTATTATTATTTTTAATAGCCTTAATAATATAATACATATGTATTGTGTTGAAGTTTTATAGAAGTATGACTATTTAAAGGTTATTGACCGATTACATATCGTAGTCAAAGCATTAGGAAAAATTTTACTATACAAGTTTCTCAAAAGAATAGTAATGTGCTTTTGTATTCCACGCAGCGTGTATGTCATCTCTTTTGTTGGAAAACGCGAACTTTGCCCCATAGAGCACTGACACCATTCAAATATGCAATCCAACTGTATACTTTGAGACAAATAATGTACAAGTAACTTAGTAAAATAAACTGCCTCCATGGTCCAGCGGTTAATTAAGTCCGTGGATTTAGACTCGTAGATACCGGATTCGATTCCTGTTCGGGACACTATAATATTTATTAATAAGAGTATATAATTTATTTGTATTATATTGTAAAAAAAAAACCACACGTTAATGCACACTCACACAAAACACTACCACACTCATACACACACCCACACTAACTCATTTAAACCTTCTCTTTTTATATAATTTGTAATATTAAGTAGGTATTCAAATAAATAATTAGTTAAAAGTATTTTTATCTGCAAGCGCCTAATGTTTTGCAATATTGTTTGCGACCGGAAGTGCAGGGTGTCCAGAGATCCAGGCGCCCCAGAGACCCTTGTTCAGGCCCCTGATTGAAACTCATGTATAACTGATTGAAATTAAAGATTATTATTATTTGTGATATTTACCAAGTTTGGTACGCTGGAGTCATCGACGAGCTTGCCACTTGTCATGATTGGTCTATAGTAAAGTTGGCTAAATGTGAATCAGCTTTTTTATAAGCGTGCAAGGGATACGGTCGTGATTATTCTGTACTAAAATAAACTTTTAATATTTATTCAAAAATCACAAAATTAAAATAATAATTACAAACTACTTAAATTAAATAAACCATAAACTAAAACTAAAAAAAATATACTATAAATAAAAACGTCTCATCAGTTATAGTCCCAAGAAGACTGACAACATTTCTCCTCTGTATAGCAAAGCTAAAACGTTGGCAGAAATCATTGCCTGCCTTCTGCATTTCAAGCAATGTACAAGTGTAGTTTGTACACAGAACTATAACAGTAAAAATTCATCCAAACCAATTTTTCATTTAATTTTATTGTTATACTAGCACGGCATGTGACTTTGCGCACATGATACTTTCCCGCCCGGCAGACTAGGCAAATTACCACCATCAGTCCGCCTACCACCTATTTAATTTATGTAGTACACACTCTTGCTAAGTAACTGAATAATTATGCCTCTTCATAGTTTATATTGAATTATTGATATCCAATCAGCTAGATTTCGACCTTCAAGGGATCTGTTACATTTCAATGATCACTGCTGAAAGACATTAATTACATCCTTTCAAACTTACTTTTTGTTCGCAAACTTCTGACTTCGACTGTACCATTACACTTGCTATTCAATCTATTCAAAAAGGTCTTTATTGTATTACTAAGAAATTAAAGGTCAGAATTGCTTAAACTAAATAGGGTTTATACATTTATGTCAGACTAACTGTTCGGCCTGGCATCGCCCGTGAAATAAAGTGGTTAAAATAAATTAATATTTATTTGTCTCATACAATATAGATAGAGGAATATAAATTAAATTAAAAAGGTTTAATATGCGATAAAAGAGCATGCAAAAAGGAAATTAAAACTTTAAAATGTCTTAGAATACTTAGCCTGAACCAAAATGAATTCTCTCTAAACTTAACAGTTAAAGTTAGAAATGGCGTCGAATAGTTCAGATTTTATTTTGAAGGTCAGCCGTCCGCTGGTACAACCGACGCCATTTTTACCTTTGAAGATTTCGTTTTGGTACAACCCAGCCTAGAGTACCAGCACATGTATAGCGTCAAATAGGCGATATAGGCGTCCGCTACTATCTAGGGATATACCATAGCTCCAATTGTTAGTCGCCGTCCGCCTTAAGAATAGAAAACACGCCACGGACACATATATATCTATATATAAATATATATCCATTTATTTTTATTCATGTTGTATCTATACTATTATTATTTCCAATCTCAATCACCTTATTACCTCACTTTTTACCATCACAAAGGTTAACTGGTAGAGAATGCCTTCGGCATTAAGTTCGCCCATGTACACTACATTTGTAAATTATGTGCAATAAAGATTTTGATTATTATTATTATTATCCATACATACATGCACACACACGTTCACATAACATAGCAACTTCGTACCGTGTTGTATACAATTTTATCCACTTTTTTTTTCGTATGTAGGTTCTAAAGCAAGGGTGGATGTAGCATGCTCGCTGAAAAGTGATTTTTATTTAGTAGAACTATGAAGGCAAGACAAACTAAATGACAAATGGCTTTATAGGCACATGGTGTCATGACGTCTTATAACTTAAGTGTGATATATTAATGTATATTTCTTTAAAGTTTTATTGAAATCGGTTTAATAGTTTTTTTAAGATTTGAGAGACATCCTCACAAACTTTCGTATTTAAATGCGAATAGGATTTGAGTTCTAAAATTGAGTCTTATTACAAGACTGGAAAGAACCATAATTGTAACTGTAATGTGGTGCACTGTATATCAACCCTGTATGACTCCGGAACTGCAGTTTTATGACTCTACTTCAAGTTTTAAATGCTACTTACGCTTTTATGCGAAAGCATTTCTTAAATGCCTCCGTGGTATAGCGGTTAAGCCCGTGGATGTAGAAGCAGAGGTGCCGGGTTTCAATTCCCGATCGGAACACAATAATTTATATTTTTCGAGCTTGCCACTTGTCATGATGGGCTTATAGGAAACTTCTCTAAAGGTAAATTCGCTTTTAAAAGAATCTGGGTTCTGACTACCCCGCAACGAATACGGTCGTGATAATACTTAACTTTTTTACTTTTTACCTTTCTTAAAAAATGTAAAGTATCATCACGACCGTTTCCCTTTCGGGGTGGTCAGAAACCACGCTTATAAATAAGCGGATTCACATTTAGCCAACTTGACTATATGCCAATGATGACAAGTGGCAAGCTCGGCGATGTCTACAGCTTACCAAACTCGAGAAATAACACAAATAAATTAAATATTAATTAAATGTATTTATTTACGTTAATAAATATTTGGTGTCCCGACCAGGAATCGAACCCGGTACCTCCGAGTCTAAATCCACGGACTTAGAGACCACGGATTAATATATCTCCCAAAATAACCGTTATTTTATTCCATATACATTTCTCAAAAGAACAGAGTCCGAGTGACTTAAAATAACTTTGAAAATATTGGATTGTGCCCGCGATAGGAATGCACAATCCACTAAAGAGTAACCAAAGGGTGGCTATCTAGCCCTGCTTTTTTTTTATTTTAAATATACGACTATAAATCTGTGGTGTCAAGGAAAAAGGGGATAAGTACATAATTTGAACTTTTCACTAGTGGCAAATTAAGAAAACAACTCATTTTTATAATTATAAAATTGTAATTTACGTAATGTTCAATTTCATTAGTCGTATACTTTAGTAAAAGCGCGATACTGAGATAACTCGATTGAACTCTTTTTACATTTTAATGTTACGACTAACCCCTTTATGTACGTAGGGGTGTAAAATTAAACTACATTTTATAGACTTTATCTCCTTTTTGCATTGACGATCAATGTTTTCAACCAATAGGTGCAAAAATCAAATTTTTAAATTTTTCGAATCTTCTTTTTCCTTGACATCACAGAAATAATAGCTGCTTTAATTAACGATGAAAGTAAAGAGAGTTTAGCCAGTTATGAATGTGTAATCACATTTGTTTTCAATATTCATAAGCTGTACGTTGGAAACTAATAGAAGTCAAAGAGGCGCTAAAAGATATTTCGTGGCTCTAAAAGATAGTTGTGAAGGAAAGACGCGGCGATGTTTGCACAGCCACATGGAGTAAATAACATAAATACACACGTTACCGTCCCATAATAAAGTTAACCGGTTCAAGCCGGAAATTATTGCGTGATTTTATCTTTCACACATTCGTAGTCGGTTTTATTGCTAGTGTTAAGATTTTGATAAAGATTTTGCATGCTATCTATACCTACTTGGTAACAGGATAAATGTAGAACGTTATTAGATCATCATACTACATAACTTGATGACTTTGAAAGATCGCGAATAGTGCAGGATATGACACTACTTCATGATGTCTATTCTAGTGTACTTGATTGTCTAGCGGAGTGTACGATAATTGTCCAAGAACTAATCGTCTAAGAACGATTACGTCTGTCATAAGATTATTATTATTTAATATTTAACTTATTATTTTTCAGAGCTAAGAGCTTCAATTCGTAACATCGTCCCCTTTATTGCGATTGTGCAACACAATTGCAATAGTTGCCAAAATAATAGTTTAAAAAATATATAACACTCAAAGTACCCACATTAACTAAATTAAATGACGATTAGGTATTTCTATTATTCGTCTAGGTCAGGGGTCAACGTTTTAAGTCGGAAGTGTCAAAATTTACAAAAAAAGTTTTTAAAGAGCCACAAAAATGTTTCTTGTCAACAATAAATACGAGAGTTACAAGTGGGTAATAGATGGAAATGGTGACTAATCCTCGTTAATTGGTTCAGAACGATTTTTGAATGTTTTTTTTTAAATATAAAATGAATAATATTTGCGTATGGAACTAAAGAGCCGCAGCTTCACATCCAAAGAGCCGCATGTGGCTTGCATCGTAGGTCGTCGCAGGTTGCCGACCCCTGGTCTAGGTCTAATATTATTAGTAGTGTTTGAAATATCAGGTCTATGAGAATCTTTGTCATTGGTTTGTATGTCAGTTATATTATGAAAGTTCTTCGTGTAATCATAATAAATGTCCAAGGGGTGTAGTCACTTGCGTCGCAGCGACGAATATTGGGATATAAGGTACTGAAGCACTTTTAGAAGTATTTGCATCACTACTACCAGGATGTGCTCAACCTACGAAAAATATTTTAAGACGAATCGTCGAATACAATAGTAAAAACAATTGTGCTCCGCCTCATCCCGCTGGTCTTGGTTTGGAAACACACGAGACAACACCAACTCCGAGAAATAAACTATCCATTTTACTATTTTATCTAATCTGTTTACACACAATACACACGTACACATGTTGTTTATTATTTAAAATGTAAATAATTAGTTTAAAAAAAAAGTAAAGTGTCATCACGACGACATTTCGGGATACGAAAACCATGCTTTATTTAAAGAAGCGGATTCACATTTAGCCAACTTTAATATAGGCCCAGCATGACAAGTGGCAAGCTCGTCAATGTCTCTAGCGTATCAAACTCGAGAAATATCACAGATAAATTATTGTGCCCGAACCAAATATCTTCCCCGGCATCTCCGCGTCTAACTAAATCCACGAGCTAGACCACGTTTAGTTTAGTAATATTCTTCTTTTATTATTTATTTTGAAATCTAATATTGGCCCCATTTAAAAGTTACTTTACCCTGTTTGTTATACCTGTTCTGTGATGATGTGGATTTATGTTGAATAATATATAATCAAAGGATTATACATTTCCTGTTTTAACAATACTCGTAGTTGTATTATATTGTATTTGGTAAAACACATATGTGAGTTTTACCTCAACTTCATCAAAAATGTTTATTACTGTAAATAAATATATTTAATTCATATTTAATTTAATTGTAATATTTCTCGAGTTTGGTACGCTGGAGACATCGACGAGCTTGCCAGTTGTCATGATTGACCTATAGTAAAGTTGGCTAAATGTGAATCCGCTTACTTATAAGCGTGGTTGAAAAACGGTCGTGATGATGATGATGATACTTTACGTCCTAAAAGTGATTCAAGAATCAAAGGTAAATAAATGAATATTTTTTATAACAGAAACGTTTTTTTTTTCATTTTTCATTCAAAGTTGTCTAAACCACAAAGTTTCCGCTCGGAGATTTTAATCAACGATAATTCGGCTGTTAATTTAGAAATTGCGTGAGCGACTAAACAAAAAGACAAAAGGCATCACCGACGTCTAATTAGCGGACCTTTGTGCATGAAAACATTGCTTATTCAAGTGGGAAATAAAACTGTATGGTAACGACACAGCATTCATGGCTCGTGAGCGAAGCATTCTTTGTTGCCGACGCTTGCAGCACCCGGAAACTGTTCTTTTTGTTCCCGCAACCAAGCGGCCGCTCGATAGCGAGAGACTACCCGCAAAAACTGCCAAACGATACAGAAAGTACAAAACAACAGTGGGTTGGCGAGCTCGCTCGATGAAAGGTACAATAAACGCTGAGAGAAATTGGACGGCAATTATTTTTGTTGTTTTTGATATAATTGTTTCGAGTAGACAAGTTTGTTTACTATTGTGAGAAATTTGGAGTTCTAATTTTGTTTAACTTTAAAGGTGTTAGATTTTAATGTCAGCCAATAGCGACCTATAATACTTGGACGTAGTTACGCAAAACCGATCCAGTCCATATTTATTTATCTGGAACTCCAACAGCATAATCGGAAATACAATATTATCAAATTTTACACAATACATAAGGCCATGAATGGGTTCACAAATTATACACAAAAATATAAATCCACTGTGAAGATAGATTAGGAGATCAATAAAAAAATATATATTTTATGGTAATTTTAAGTTATAGACCATTAAAGTTGGGTTATTTTTATATGGATCGTTTTTGATATAATATATATTATCATACTAAGGACATGATTAAAATTGATAATTAAATATCTAAAAAAATGTGGATTGGATCCTTTTTGCGTAACTGCGTCCACACGTTAACATGTAGTACTTAGAACTATTCTCAGAATACACTAATAACTACCAATAAATATAATACCAAAATTAAGTCTTTTGAAGTAGCGAGTCTTAATCTACTTTAGTATAGGCCCATAATGACAAGTGACAAGCTCGTCGATGGCTCTAGCGTACCAAACTCAAGAAATAATAAATATACATTTTTGTGTTATCGGCCAGGAATCGAACCCAGCTCCTCCGTGTTTAAATCTACAGCCTGAACCGTTAAATTCTCTGTAAATGTAAAGTATAAAGTTAAAAATGGCGTCGAATGGTCAGCTGATACAATCACGTTATTAACATTAATAGTAACAATTACAAACACTTCATTTTGGTGCAACTCAGCCTAACTAGAAGTATCTAAATAACTTATGTGGTCTTAATTTCTAAGCAGTGTGTTACTTTAAACATGAATATTATTACGCATATTGTGCCTTGCAGAACGTTATTCACCCGCGTTTTATCCCTTATTCCCCCTGTTCTATTCCATTCCACCTGTCAATCCTGACCCTCTTTGATACAACTGACCTGTTTTTATGTAAAATATTATATCAATTGTGCACGTTCACAAAGGAGCTATTTTTATCCGCGTCTGGAATTGTTTACGGTTTATTTATTATTATTATTTTCAATGAAAGCGAAGCTCTATGAATGAAATTGTTTTTCAACGACAAGGGATTCTACAATCGATGTCTTTGAGCCATAGATAAGATTGTAGCAAACAATCTCGAAATGTTGACCGGAATATCTGTACGTTATTTATTTAATACTTTATTGCACAAAGACAAAGGCGGGCTTTAATGCCGCAAGACATTTTATCATAGCCAACCATTAGGATAACTTTAAACACTTTACTGAAAAGTAGGTGCAAAAATAAAGGAAAATAAAAAAAAAACTAAAAATGTATAAATATTTAATATACTACGTACTAATACATACTTATATACTCGTTTAAACCTACAAAATAAAATAAAATAATCTTGAAGTCCATAAATGAGGTGCGATAACAGCCATGTGCACGGATTAGCGTAACCGAATCTCATAATTTGACGCTGGGCGATCGTTTAGTGTGGCTAGCGGCGGGTCAACGACCGCACCCCGCCATCGACCGCCCCCGCCCCTCCTGCCCCACTTATACAACCACGCTGCGACAATTAAACAACCCAAATCCACTTGCCAAAGAAATTGTTAAAAACCACACTTTAGTCAAGTTTCGAGTCGAGCCAAGAACGCTCATAACGAAATGACTAGACTACATAAGTGTGAAGACCAGATATGTATGGGAGTTGTTTATACATTGTTTACCCGTCCCGCTTAAGTTAATGTTTCTTGTTTGTTATTTCGAAGTTGTTCGGTCGGCTTACTCGCTGCGCCGCCGCCTCCTCGCCGCCACCCCTACGATATTATAATCGCTATGCCGTCAGAAATCAAACGGATTTCATACGGTTTCAAAGTTTGTAACTTTCCATTCAAGTTTTCTACACAATTTAGCTCGAAAGTTGTGAAGAAAAGTTTGACAATGATCCCTAATTAAGTACGCTCTATACATCGCAAGTAGTTGTTCGGTGAAACAAGTTGAAGGCGAGGCGAGGGGGGAGGAGGCTGTAGTTAAACTTGTTGGTTAGTTCACTGCTGCCTTACAAGCAAACTCGACGAGAACTAATCCGTCAAAAACATGTTACACACTGGTATAATTTTAACTAGTTGCAAGTTGCTCGCTAAACTTGTCGGGCTGCATTCTGCCACCATTTGCATTATAATGACAGAGATGGCAGAGACATGGAAATTAAATGCACAAATTGAAATTTTAGATGCTACTTCGTTAACTAATTTAAGAGACGAAATATTAAATATATAATATAGAGAGGGGCGCTATGTAACATAGATAGTTACTAACCTTATACTCGTTTTCTATCAAAATAAAACTATCTACTTTTCATAACGCTCTACTTGAAATAGAATCGTAGTGATTGGTAGCGATCGCGCAATGGACAGACAGCAAAGCATTGCGTTGCGAACGAATGAAATAAATTTGCCCGAGTGTGAGTGAAAAAGTTGCACTGAAGTGGCCTTGACGTTTAGTTTCAAATAATAATCATAATTTTGTCTAGTATGCATAAGATAAGGAAATAAAGTAGGTTTAATATTTGTTGTAAACAAACGACGTACTTTAAGTAGATAGTTATTAAAAGTAGATAGTTTTCACAACGTTGTTTGAAACCAAATAACGGTAAGTTTTGTTATTATACCCATGAAGACATAACTCTGGTTTTAAGAGTTAGATATTGTTGTGGACGTAAGTATTGCTGACGGGTAATTGTGATCAAAGGATTTAAAGACAATCTTATTGCAGCACACTCGATACAAACGTACACGATACCCTAAACGAGTCACGACCCTCACCATTAAGAAAAACTATGCACGGATTATGCTGACTACAAACATGATCGTTATCAGATACTAGATTCATCTTACCGATACAATAAGAAGTTCAAACATACGTTATTTTGATCGTCTCGTTTCGGAAACTCGGGGTAAAGAGTCAGCGAGGGGCTCGACAAAGTTACCAAAGATTTAATGGAAGTTATTCCTAGTCGGTAGGAAGTTATCGTCTGGCCGGCCCAATGTTCTCCAAAGCGCAACCTGCTAATGTATAGCTCTGCTCAACGAGAACTTTTATTGTTTGTGAATTCCATTATAAGTTGGTGCTCTTTCTTGAACGCCTTAAGCCCCCCCCTCTGTCTTAATTCTATTTTTTATACCCACTGTGTCAGTTCGCAGTTCCGCAAAGATTTTTGATAAATGCCTCTTTTACGTCCTCTTTGGAGAGTTTGTTTTATGTTTTTCCTCTATGTAGAACAAATAAAATAAAAAACGTTTTGTGCGTCGAACGAGACTACGTCCTTGAAAGTTGTTCGGAATTGTTAAGCTATGTCGGGGAAGCGCGGTGCTGCACGACTTCTATTTGTTCATTTCGTTCAATTATCATAAGTGAACTTGTACAACTCGCTCTATTCTGCTATTCGTATTTGAATAATCATAATCAACCCATAACGTTCTATTTATATGAAAGCTCCACTAGTAAATATACAACGATGGTTAGCGCGAAATACATATTGGTACTGCTGACTGCTTTGGGATTCGCTTCAGCGCTTTTTGAGTGCGAGCTATCTACTTGTTCTATATAAAGGCGGGTCCTCATTTGTATTGGTAATGTGGACGTTACATGTCACGCGGACAATTGTTACGATATAATGTTACTATACGACTCAAACTAAACTTTCACACATATATTAAAGCTGCTGATACCGATCCAATCAAAGTCTGTTTTTTTTTTAATATTTTGGCTATTAGAAATGTGACAAGTATTTATGTCACGCATACAATTAAATAGTATTCGAAAAGTTATTCGATCAGGGGCCTGAACAAGGGTCCCTGGGACACCTTGATGTCTGGATGCCAAGCACTTCCGGTAACAAACAATATTGCAAATCATAAGACGCTTGCTAGTAAAAAGATTATTAACTATCTGATGTTACCCCGTGTCACGCTTTTACATACATTTGGCGTAACAAATCCGTGTATTTGCCACGTCGTCGTCGTCTTGTTCAGAGCAAAATTTTACAAATGAGGACCCACCTTAATATGTTACGTGGACATAATCAGAAATCAATCCACTCCAAAAGATACATTGAAGCCGCTAAATAACCTTGTGTCAATGTCGCAACGTAGTTTAATTTGTCTTGGCAAAGCCTGCCATTGTATAGATTTCATTGAACCCAATCAATACGGGAGGGCCCTATCGGTTGTCAGTCAGGATTATCAGGGCTCGTAAATTACCTTGTTTGTACTTCCCTCCTCCCCGTTTCGACGACAGATTGACCGGCTCCTAGTAATTATGGACGCCTGCTATCTCTAATCTATTCCAAAACCAGATTGGGACGATATGTTAATTTTATCCTAAGTACTCTAACGTCAATTCCTTGGTCTGATGACATGTCTTTGGTCTCGTATGCGACTTGTGTCAATACTTTAGCTGCAACGCATATTGACTCTACCAGCATTAGTCAATGCTCTGTCGCCAAAAATGCAGCTTAATTAAAACACAATAAATATTCAAATATTTCAAATGAATAAATTCTATAATAATAATAAATAATAATACTACTCAATATTTTATGGTTAATTATTTTTTATGTGATTTGTTCTATTCGTTTGTATGTGTGTGTGTATATGTATATATGTATGATACTATAATGACGTTATTGTGTCATTCATGAATATGCATTTATAATGATTGTTTATTATTTATTTGTGTAATGTATATAATAAATTATATTATTATTTACTATTGTAGTTCTGTACCAGAGCCTCGACACATTTAGGCTTGTATATTAAGGGATTAGCTGAAAATCAGCGCTGTGACTCTTAAAGCGTCGCAGCTCAATGCTCACAGACACGTGTGACTCTTAAAGCGTCGCAGCTCAATGCTCACAGACACGTGTGACTCTTAAAGCGTCGCAGCTCAATGCTCACAGACACGTGTGACTCTTAAAGCGTCGCAGCTCAATGCTCACAGACACGTGTGACTCTTAAAGCGTCGCAGCTCAATGCTCACAGACATGTGTGACTCTTAAAGCGTCGCAGCTCAATGCTCACAGACACGTGTGACTCTTAAAGCGTCGCAGCTCAATGCCCACAGACATGTGTGACTCTTAAAGCGTCGCAGCTCAATGCTCACAGACACGTGTGACTCTTAAAGCGTCGCAGCTCAATGCTCACAGACACGTGTGACTCTTAAAGCGTCGCAGCTCAATGCTCCCAGACATGTGTGACTCTTAAAGCGTCGCAGCTCAATGCTCACAGACATGTGTGACTCTTAAAGCGTCGCAGCTCAATGCTGAGCTGATTCCCTATTTGTCACCACACACTTTTAATTTTAAGTTTACTTTTTTTGTTAATGTGACAAATAAAATATTTTTCTTTCTTTCTTAAAATAGTATAACGATTAAGAAGAAGAATAAGAATCTAGATTTACATCCATATTTAACACCAGAAGCTCTAATATATAAATAACAACTTTGTACAAAAAAATGTTTTAGTTTAATAAAGTAACATTTATCATTTTTATACAAATAAATTATTTTACAGGAGTAAAACAAAAGTTTTAACAACTTTCTGTGTGTAAAGCCGAAAGTTTGTTTGTTTTGGAACTTTTTTTTGTAGCAAACTGTGCTCGAGTTTGAATTCAAAAATAACATTTTCAAAAAACTTTTTGAAGTATTAATGAATCTTTTTGTGAATATCAAATACTTAATTTATCAACCGCGTTTCATTAAAGCCGTGTGCACAATTAATATGAACATAATCATTTATTATGTTTAAGCGTTATTAGTGGATTTAGTGGATTCTGC
This sequence comes from Tinea semifulvella, assembly GCA_910589645.1. NCBI lineage: Eukaryota > Metazoa > Arthropoda > Insecta > Lepidoptera > Tineidae > Tinea > Tinea semifulvella. The sequence continues at coordinate 3,039,993 of OU342600.1, forward strand.
TTAATTTTGATATATTATACAATTGACAACATAGCGTTTATATACAGGTTTTTTTTTATTTTTTTTCAAGTAAACCTTCTAAGGCCAAATCCTTAACTACATGGAATAGCTTAAAATGGTCAAAATAGTCTCGGGGTTGATTTTATTTAAAAAAAGGAAGATTATTTAAAAAATACTTTTAGACAGGAATCGAACCGATTGATTATATAATAAAAAATACTCTTTGTTTATTTAGAATGTTTATCTATGTATATTGTATTGCATATAATAAGTACTATATGTATGTAATTAATTTGTGTTTTATACAGTAATAAATAATTTCAACTATCTATTTTCTTCGTAACCTTCTACACCCGCTTATTACAGTTCTGTCACAAAGGTTAGTTGGTCGAAAATGCATTTACGGCATTAAGCTCGCCTATGTACCTGCACTTGTTTTGGTTTTGTATAATAAATAATTTATTATTATTATTCTGTACTAGTTACACCTATACTCATTATTGCACCAGCTGATACTGTCGCATTATAAAGATCAAATATCCCCTCTATTCTCGTTTACCATTAAAAAAGTGTAAAAGAATGTGCCTGACTTCATTTTAAATTAAAAAGGCTAAAAAACTTCCATGTGGACGGACTACCTAAAAAAGGTCGCCTGGTTTGGTGAGGGTGGCAGAAGATCGTCTGAAACTGCGAAACAGTAGTGGAGAGACACAGGATTCTTCATTTTTAATTAAAAGTATAGTATCATCACGACCGTTTCCCTTTCGGGGTGGTTAGAAACCACGCTTATAAATAAGCGGATTCACATTTAGCCAACTTTACTAAAGGGGCCAATCATGACAAGTGGCAAGCTCGTCGATGTCTCCAGCGTACCAAACTCGAGAAATATCACAAATAAATTAAATGTATTTATTTACATTATTAAATATTTTTGTGTCCCGAACAGGAATCGAAACCGGTACCTCCGAGTCTAAATCCACGAACTTTACCGCTAGCCTACGGAGGCAGTTCATTTTTAATTAGATCTTAAGAAAGAAAAATTAGAAGTGATCATTTATACTAGACGTTTGAGATTGAAGGAAAATACAGGACATTGCTAAAAATGTTGTAAAAGTCTATTTGCAAACATTAAGAGACTTGACAGTTTCATTTTCTTATTGTAAAATCTTATTAATATTCATACAATGAGCCGGCAAGTTGCCGCATTAAATTAAGGTCCTTGTCTTTGTTAAATGTCGGAGAGACGAGTGGTTTCGTTATGACAAAACGTGCTATTGTTTTGTATTTTCAAGTTCGACTTTGTTTTACAAAAAAATGACAGCGCTTTACATCAGACGGTACGGAAGCTTTCGACATTGTATGATGGGGTCAAAGAGTTAACGCATGTATAATAATTTTATTTTTTTTTATTTTTTATTTTATTATATACAGGATTACAAACAATTGTACAGAGAGAGAATACACAATAAATTGGTTTTACAAACAGTGTTAATATCTGCACAACCAGCTTCAGTAATCCAAATGTTATTATACATACAAGTTATTCCTTGTATTTATAAATACATATTTTATTTACTGATTTAAAAAAAAAACTGTTCATAGGTCTGATGAGTTTTTTTCATTTACAAGGGAAATTCTATCAGCTTTATGCATGCATTTCTTTTGTACGAGTATGTATTTATATTTATTTATTTACGTATTAAGTTATTTTTAGTATCAATTTAGTTATTAATGTGTATAGTTTTATTTAATATTAGTTTTTCTATTTGAAATTTATTTTAAGATTTTTTGTTTTTAACTTTCGGTTAATTTAATAAATTAATTAATTTATCCGTTACTATTAGGCTGTATAACATTTATAGCTAATTTAGTATTTATTGCTATAAGTGTTTAAAAAAATATATATATTTATCCAAACATTAACTCAATCGTAAATATCATGTTGTATTAATTAAATTTGCTATCGAACTAAAAGTTGTCAAATTAGAAAGTTATTTCTCAGAAAATTAAGAAGACTCAATGGCGATCGTCGATAAGAAATATTCCTGCTGATCCAATATAGATAGGGTTGCCATAACTTCTAGAAACCAAAACAGGGCGTTTGCTCTTCAGATGGCCAAAACCCTTAAACACATTTAAAGCCTACACGCGGGTTTTCAACTACACCATACATAGCACGCATGTGTACATAGTGGGTTTTCCTTAAAAAATACGGGACATAAAGTAATACGGTGACAGTCCTATTATATATACGGGACTTACCAACATCATCATCAGCCTGCCTCTTCTTTGCTCGATATAGGCCTCCCACAAGCCTCGCCTCTTCACACGTTCTCCTGCCACCCTCATCCGATCCCCACCAGCGACCTTATTCAGGTTATCTGTCCATCTAGCGGGGGGTCGTCCCACTCTGCGTCTACTCCATCGGTTCTGCGACAGACGTGTTCAGTTTGTCACTTCAGCTTACTAATTTTGAGGGCTATATCGGTAACTTACGTATGGCAACCCTAAATATGGGGGGAAATTGCTCAACAAATGTTTGTATTAAAGAAGCTTAACAATAGCGCCTTTTGTCATGTGAGGGCGCGAGGGGATGGCTTGCGGTGCTCGATCAATGGTTCTTTCAATTAAAACTTTTCGTCGACCCGTTTTACAGTCGTTGTTTTGCGGCTTCTGTCAGGACACTTTACGTACTTTATAAAACATGTTTTAAATTATATTTGTTGTTACGTAGATGGTATTTAATTACATTAATAAAATAAACTTCTGGTTTCTTAAGCGATAAGTATAAAACGTACCTATATATTTTTTGGAAAACTTCTCTGCACCGTAACTTAAAGTTTTATTAGTGAATAATTAAAAATACGTAAGTAGTTCTTTATTTTTATTTTAGTTTATAATATGAAAATTAAAAAATAGTTAATTTTTATTTAGTATCAGAATAGAGCTGCTGGATTGTTAACTTCAATGATATCAGAAGTTTATTCGATCTATTGAGCCAACTTTATGCCTGTGATAACATTGTGCACACATTTCCCAAGTTTTGTTCTCGCCAACTAGTTATTGAGGCAAGGTAGTGCTTCAGACTGTTTTTATGCGCTTACCTGATTATAGGGTTGGCAATAGAAGCAAATCAACATTACGATATCTTGAATATTTATCTACACACTATTATCCAAGCACCGAAATGTTTTTAAAAGACATAAACACCACGTCTGGCCGTCTTCTCCGGCGACAAGAGAGCTGGAGGAATTCCGCTAGAGAAGTTCTTGTCACCATTCCATTGAGATTTTTTATTTGTTTATTTTTTTAACATTTTTCCTAGATTCGTTACGTTTCAGTCAGATTTTAAACAAGTCGTAATTTAATCATTAAATTATTTTAAAATAATAATAATAATAAAACTGGATTTAACTTCGCCTAATACCCTAAAATATTTAGAGTTCTAGTAGGTTTTGGTTTGGTATTATTAAAGAGCTTGACGACCCTTGAGTAAACTGTAAAACGTTATCATGCTGGCTGCTGAACTACATTGTTTATGAGCCGTAAACTTGTTCGTAGTTATTACGACGAGGTGCATTACTCTAGTTACATTGTTAGGAGTCTATCTCACGCAACTTCTACTATGTTGTAAGAAAACGACGCTTATTTAAAGAATCGGATTCATATTTCGGTAATGTTACTATAGACCCATCATGACAAGTGGCCAGCTCGTCGATGTCTCTACTGTACCAAATTCACCAATTATCACTTTTTTTTTTGTCTTCGACAAAACTCGAATACGTTACGTCTTCGTCTACAGCTTCATAATTATTTTCATTTATTTTTAACTTTATGCGCTATGTTCAAAGGCGAACCATGCCGCAGACTAAATCAGAATTAATAATAATAATATATTCAATTTAATAGAAAATTACAATCCATTTTTGTTAGTTAGTTATTTATTAATGTAAATAAATACATTTAATTAATATTTAATTTATTTGTGATATTTCTCGAGTTTGGTACGCTGGAGACATCGACGAGCTTGCCACTTGTCATGATTGGCCTATAGTAAAGTTGGCTAAATGTGAATCCGCTTATTTATAAGCGTGGTTTCTGACCACCCCGAAAGGGAAACGGTCGTGATGATACTTTACATTTTTGTTAGTATACCTATCACTATGTTAGTAACAATGGCTTACATTAAAGTTAGTAAACTAAAATTTTATGTTAGTGCCTTATTTATACTTATTTGTACACGTGTCAATTTGTGTGAATCTTAATAAAGTGATACTGTATTGGACAGTCCACTTTATCCGATATGACCTCAAGCATATTGTTATTGACTAGAGATGCAGTGCGTGCGTGTGATAGCAGAAAAACTATCAACACGATTCTCTGCAAACATTCCGGACGCACTGCAATAACGTGGCAGCCCCAACAATACCCTGAAACCATTATTATACTTGACTCGTAGGGCGCTGTATGCGCTCGCTGCGTATAAACACTTAATATACATAAATATATACAATATTACTTACAATTGTTAAGGAGCTATTCAAAAACGAATGAAGAAGTGTAAAGACCATTATTTTAGATAGCATTATGTTGGGCGCTTGTCAGGTATCTAATGGTTGTTCTATACATTTGCGACTGCATAGTCGGACATAAAACTAGAGACGGTATCGCAAGTGTAGAGTTAGCGATGACCGCATTAACCTGTCGTAAAGAGATGAGACGAAGGAGAATTTTATACAGAAAAAAGCAGGCGGAAAATCAGAAAAAAAAATCCGAAGTTTTTTGCGACAACAAATAATTGTATTTTTTCCTTGTTGCAGGTGCAAGTGTTATCGAGTGGTGTGCGCCTCGTGTGCGAAGTGTGGTGCCAAGTGTGTAGTGGCGGTGTGTTAGTGTAGTGTTGTGTTGTGCGGCGGCAGGCATCAACTCAATGCCGGTGCGCCGATGGAGCGGTGATCGCGGCTCGATATCGTCACTACAGCAGCGCTGGTATGTACATGTTTAGCTGCGATGGCTCGGTTGTAAATACTTTCTTAAAATCCTAATAAGGCCAGTTCGAACCCTGGCATGTATCAATGAGAAATACACTTTTCTTACGTATACCTGTTTTACAATACCACTCTTCATGTGCCTCGGAGAACACTAATACAAACTTGTGGAATCGTTAATAAATTGTCATTAAAACCTCGCTAGACCCGTGTCTAGCTAGAGTGGCGAGTGTCCTACATTCTCCATAAATATCTGCCCATCTCCAACAGTGGAAGTCTACGAGTCTTGTTTTCCAGGGTCTGTGATGAACGAAATACTATGTACAAAATTATAACATTACCTATTTTTAGCTCTGTGTATATTATTTACTAGCGTTTTTTTTTACCATTTCGTTACAATATTAGTTATTTGACAAATATTTTGTTACATTTTACTTTGATAAATCGCCTCCGTGGTCTAGTGGTAACAAACGTTGCCGTAAACTCGGGAGGTCGTTGGTTCGATTCCCACCGGCGACAAGTTGTACATTGTATAATTTGTCTCGATCTGGGTGTTTATATGTATAATATGTATATATTTACAAAAAAAAAAGTATAAATATGTAGTTTATCAACCATCTAGTTTCCGTAACACAAGCCTCGTAGCTTACCACGGAAACTAGATGGCGCTGTGTGACCTGTCTGGAAATATTTATTATTATTATTATAATGTTGTTACCGCAAACCTTAGGAAACAAACGAAAAACAAAGTTATTGATGTCTGATATGTCACACATTAATTGTATAGTAAACCAAAAAAGTGGTTTATAGTTTTGACCGACCTTCCCTTAAGTAATTTTATTTACCTTATTAATAGATTATGAGCAAATAAATCTTAACCGTACGGTAGTAAACAACTTTTTTAGCCGCTATTTATATATATATATATATATATTAATAATTGCGCCCACCTGATGGTAAGTGGAGAGCGAAGTCCATGAATGTTAGTAACTGGAATCAGACACTCATGACTGACATCAGTCCCTAACACTATGCCGGCTTGACCGGGCATGACCCCAATTGGAGCCTGATCCCGAAATGTGTGGATACACTTTATTGGGATTATGGGCACGAACCCCACCCCAGCAGACTGGACAAATTACCACCATCAGTCCGCCTACCACCTATTTGTTGTTCTCGTTAAAAGTATGTGCCATTTGCATGATGTCAAATTCCAATTTTTACTTTCAAGGAGAACTAATATTAGTTATAATAATAGCTTGTCATGATGATAGTTATATTAAAATAACACCGCTTGAAACAAGACTTACTGCGATTGTACCTGATATGTAAACGTACCTTTATATATATATGTATACTTTTTTGTTTTTTTTTATATTGGTTAATAATTTCTGTAATAGGTGGCAAACCTATTAGTTTTTGTATAAATATAATACCTATTTGATTTTTCATAATAATTAAAGAATAAAAAATATATTGTTCAATAAAAAAGGGAGCTGTGACGAAAATATTGAAATGAAATCAATGCATGAAACAACAGACCGCGGACGATGTTTTTTTCCTTTGTGGCACACTGGAGTACAAACGCGTGGATGATTTTGATGATTCTTACCGATTCGTCTCAATCACGCGAGTCTCACTAACGATATGACATTAATAAAATTTTGTTATTTTATTTGAAAAGTAGTAGAAATAATACATCAATTGGATTAAATATATGCGTAATCAGCAACTCATTACTCACTTTCTCATTGATAAAGTTCTATATTAATCGTCATGCATTTCATATAATCGAAGTAATTTTGTAAGTTTGGAATATTATTTTTAATAATAATAATAATAATAAATATTTCCAGACAGGTCACACAGCGCCATCTAATTTCCGTGGTAAGCTACGAGGCTTGTGTTACGGAAACTAGATGGTTGATAAACTACATATTATACTTTTTTTTTTTGTAAATATATACATATTATACATATAAACACCCAGACCGAGACAAATTATACAATGTACAACTTGCTCCCGGTGGGAATAGAACCCACGACCTCCCGAGTTCACGGCAACGTTTGTTACCACTCGACCACGGAGGCGGTCATGTATGTATGTATGTTTGTTCCTTTGTGGCACACTGGAGTACAAACGCATGGCCTATTTTGACGATTCTTACGTCAACCGAATCGTCTTCATCACGCGATACTCACTAACGATATGACATTAATAAAATTTTGTTATTTTATTTTAAAAGTAGTAGAAATAATACATCAATTGGATTAAATATATGCGTAATCAGCAACTCATTACTCAATTTCTCATTGATGTTAATCGTCATGCATTTCAAATAATCAAAGTAATTTAGTAAGTTTGGAATATTATTTTTGTTCTACTTCCTTTTATTCTGATGTAGGGCCCCCTAATTTGGTTTTCCTTGAGGCAAATTTCCTACCCGTGTAATGTAATTATAATTAAATCTTTTGTATTCAAATAAACAGGGCCTGGAAATATTCTGGTTCGAATTTTTTGTAAAGGACGTTGTTTCGAATTAAAGTAGCAGAAATGTTTTATCCCGAAGTACCAAAGAATTGACCTATTTTTTTACAACATAAGAAGTAGGTGTGTAGCTTGTTTTTGAAAGTTCACAGTTTAAAATAAATATGATACTAGTTTTACGAATTATTGAAGTTACATTACGCCGACAAGTCCTTGGTGTTATCCGTAAAGAAATGATCAGGAACGGGTTCAAGACTCAGCTTTACGCAGTGGAAGTTGGTGCGAGAGGAGTTCCAGCAAAATCTTTGCATCACTTACTCAAAGAGTTGGGCCTAAGCAGGTCTGCCGTCAATGACTAGAAGTCAAGGAGTAGAATGGTGGATGGTGAGCGTATTATCGCGCAATAAAATAAAAAAGGGAGGCCTCCTTTTATTAAACCAGCCTATTGTCGGTCGAAGCCCGAGACACCATTCTTCTCATCTCTTACCCACATACGATGGACCCGGCACCCGCACGGTGAATCCATGGAATGCTTAGAAATTTGTCTTTTAGAAAAAGCATTCCATTTATTTAGCATTCCGTGGATATCTCCGTGCGGGTGTCGGGTCCATCGTATTTGGATAGTGAGAAAAGACTTTAGTTTGCTTTACAAAGAAGGCCTCTTCTTTTTATTGCACAATAAGACGCTCATCATCCACTATTCTGCTTCTCTCCCTACCCAACCAAATACTGTATGTTCCCGTTAATGCCGTCTTGGAAGCTTTTTCCATAAATATCTTGACGGTAAACCTGCTAAGCCTGATTCTTTGATTAGCTGGTACAAACATTTTGCTGGAATTCCTCTCACACCACTTCCACTGTGTAAAGTTGATTCTTGAGTCCGTTCCTGATTCTTTGTTCTGTGATATTTGTTTGACTTCATGTTGTGGTGTTTTGGAACCTGTCCCTTGTCAGCTAGTTCATCTGGGATCCTATCTCATGTATTCATGATATTTTTTCAGACTGATTATATTAATATACTCCAACAGTAGATGTCTCGTACTGTGATGATGATGATGAGGCACATCATGACAAGTGGAAAACTCGTCGATGTTAATAATCCATGTTTAATATCTTGTTATTTGCCACGTGATGAGCTTTTCAACTTTTTTAAGCTTTTCAACTGTGTTTTTTTTGAGCCAACACATGTTGTAATTGGCGGTGTGACATGCTGCATGCAGTAAAGCGCTGCAAAGAATTGAAAGGTCATAAAAAAAAAACACTGTATGAACCAATATTAGTAAGTTATAGGTTTTATAAATCAAATCAAAATAATTTATTTTCATTGGTTCTCTCAAAACAACTTGAATACAGTCAGAACTAACATCAAAACATATGTACTAATCAAAGTGGTAATAATGGTTGGACCGTAAACAGGCAATAATCCATATTTATGTATGTTATGCACAACATTATTGCTACAAGCAATATAATATAGTATAGCACGTTCGACTTTCTACTGAAAGTTAAATCCTAAAATAACAAATGCCGATACTGAGCTGGGGATAAATTAACCCCTGTACAAACTATTTTACCAGCGGGAGAAGTTTTACATTCAACAATTTGTTGCTAACTTACCAAGTTTATACTTTTATTCCCGTTCGACACAGATTCTCGCGGCCGTGTAAAGTTTCGGGGCTCTTTGTGAGAATACAGCTTTATACTTTGCGGAAGTGTTCTTTCTTTATATCATAGAGATCAAATATAAGATAGAGCAGGCATTGATTGTTATTTACATACAATATGTTAGTATGTTAAATATTTTTGCGACATCTTCTTTGTTATTCTTCCAAAAGATCACAATATGAAGTCAAACAAATATTATGATCTCACAGAAGAAATGGTCAGGAACGGGTTTTGTATCCGCTTTACGCATTTGAAGTTGGTGCTTGCAGGAATTTCAGCAAAATATTTGCAAAACGTATAAAATAATTGCGCCTAAGCAGGTCATTATAAAATTTATAAAACATTTAACCGCCATTTATAAAACGACCTTCCAATACAGTACAGAATCATACAGTTTTTGTTTGGGTAGGGAGAGAAGCAGAACGGTGTTGTAAACCTTCCTGTTGTCATTGGCAAGCCAGAGACACCACTCGCACGGTGAATGCATGGAATGATAAAACACTGGCTGAAGGTGCATTAAAAGCCTTCGTAACAAAAGGGCATGTATGAAGAGGTTGATGAATGTTGAAGAAGCGAAAGAGGTATGTCGTGGTCGTGTCAAGTGGCGCTCAATTTGTCTGCCTACCCCGCATGGCGTGAAGATATGTATGCCTAGATTTTTTTCTTCTTGTCAAATAAGAACGTATTTTACACTTCCGTAGTATGCAGGTCGGCATATTGTCAGTGAAACAATACAATTAATTTAAAAGCTCACTTCAAACACGACCAAAAATAGTAATTCACTAGTAATTAATTCTAAGACGATTATCCTAGCTTTAATTCTCATACCGTCTGGCTTCTTGTCCCGTCTGGTTTACTTTACGTACATATGAACATAACGTAACTACGCTTTTTGCCATTAGCTTTAAATGAATTAGACATGTCGCCTTAAGCATTGTGTTGTAAAGTAAAGTATTTTTGTTTCTAGAGACTGATAACGTGAATAAAAAATCTCGTCTGGTGACGTCACGCAGCAAGTTCAAGAGCACTCACTGTGTTGCCAACAAACAGGCGGTCGCGTAATCAAAATGCCAATATGTTTGCTTCGTAGCTCACTCTTAGAAGGTTCCATTGCGTCTCACAGACACGCTGCGCAAATTGACTTACCTTGGCATTGTATGATAATATATTATGAGGGTTTATCGGTTTTGCATCGTTCTCGCTCGCACAATATAATATTTTTAAAGATTTTTTGAATAACTAAGAAAAAAAGTAAATATAAAAAAAAAGAATAACATCTGACACCGTATTCTAAGACGTTTCCTCAACGGCTCCTCCACTCCAATTTTATGTTTTTTAATTTAATTTCCTCATGACAGAACTTTACGTTCTTCTTCCAACTCCACGCTCTCCTTCCCCACACATCACACGGCATTCGTTTCCAAGTCGTTTGCGGTTGTGGCTGTACATCTTTGGAACCAGTTACCGGTGGACATCCGTCAAGCTCCAAATATAACACTATTTAAGAAACTGGTCTCTGCGCACTATTTAAATTCACCATAAGCTTAATACACTCTCTGATATATTTATTTCTCTCATTATAGTCATTATATAGTAGGTATAATATATTTATGTATATTCATAGAACGTATGTATGTAGTTTTATTTGTATGTAAATAAGTAATTATTTATAAGTATATATTGACGTCTATTATTTTCTATTAGTTTTGATAGCACCTGCCTTATCTTGTCGTAACTGCTTTTGTTGTCCCAAAGGTTTGACCTAGCGGCATTAGGTCCGGTCCGCCTTTGTACTTTGTGCAATTAAGTTTATAATAAATAAATATTGCTTAATTATTTTGCAAAATATTATGCAAAATACAATTAATACAGGAAATGCTTTGCTAATATATGTATTTTTAATTGGTTTAAGTATAACGATTGTAAATAAAAATAGTTGACGGTTGATGTTTGTTCCGTAGGTTGAAGTGTTGATGATGAAGCGACCGGGCGCGTGCCTATTGTTGCCGGCATCGCTAGAGTGCTCCTTGTGAGTAAATCTTAAATTACTTTATTTTACTATTTCACACAATTATTATTTTTTGTTTTAAATTGTAATAATTGTGATTGATATACAATTCAAATTTAATCTATTTTATAAGTTAAATCTAATTGCTATGTTTCAGCCAGTTTTATTATTAAGATATTAGTGCTTCTTAAAATGTTTATTTAAGCCAACAAGAAGATGGATTAGATATGATATTATTTCATTTTTATTAAATATTGCTTAAAGTAAATAAATAGGATACCTATTTAATGTATAAATGGAAGCATTAAATATAAACTAAACTTTAGGCCGGCTTAGTGGTAAAAGTCCTAGTCCAGTTAAATGCCAGTAAGATACAGGCATGCGACGGCCAAGTCTCTATTCTCCTCTTCCTACTCCGTGCTGAAACTTCAACCCAGACCTAAAACACCTAAACTACATTGAGAGTATCACCAACAAAGCATCCAAAAAAACTCGGGTTACTACACAAGGTGAAGAGGTTTTTTCTGTATAAAGCACAGATAAGGTCATGCGTGGATTAGCATTCTCACCTCTGGAATGGCTTCGTTAAGTATCTTAGAGATGCTCTCAATGTCCTGCAGAGCCGGGACAGTGGCAGTGTCTAAAACTCCGCAGCTTCGCTGTGACGTTGTCCCTCTGAGCGTTATCTACGCACTATACCACGGTGAGTGTTCTGAGGAGCTCCATAACCTTCTCCCTTCTTCTCTATTCCGCAACCGAAAAATAGGCATCCATATACATACCTACGCGTACTCATACATTTGGACACTCTTCCATAATGTAGTCCTTTAAGTGAAGTGTGAAAAAGCATCTTGTTATTCCAGCATAGTCGTAGAGACTGATGCCGGTCGTAAGCGGCTGGCGTCAGTTGGATCTCGCGTACCGCTCACCATCATGTGGGCGGCGTTGTCACATGTATTCAGTATATAAAAATATAGTGGGTCGTCAATAGCTGGCGCCAGTTGCTTCTATTCTGGACCTCTGGCCGAGGTGTCAAATGTCGTCAGTAGGAATGGAATATAAACAAAACGATTGTATCTGAATTTTATTAGCACACAATAAGTCGCACACCTACAATACAGATAGCAAACGAGAGTTTAGAACAGTTGGCGATTCGCCAAACTATTCCGTGCAGGAAGTTTTTTCTTTGCCGGGTAGGTAGGTGAAGTTTTAACTTGCCCAACAATGTAGGGATTGAGGTTGCCGCCTTCAAAGAGACGAGGGTCGACTTCCATCGACTCTCGACCCCTTTTGATTACTGTCTTCCAGTGCACCGGCTCGCATTTAATAGCTATTTCAGGCATGGCATTCCAATGGCAATTTCAGCGGGGTTGTTTTGTAACCGACTACTTTCTTATTACTCTAGTATTATGTGTAATAACTAATATTTATTGTTTTATGTAAAAATAAATAATAATATTTTGTATTGTTCCATTTAGTCGTACAATAAACTTATTTTTATTTATTTGTCTCAAATAATGTTATTGTTCAATTAAGTTTTAAAACAATTTTAACTTTTCGTTGTCTAATATACCTACGAAATTTAATAATAATAATAATTCATTTCGGATTCGATCCATATACTCGTATGTTAGTAACAATTTAACTTAGAACTATGTTAGTATAAATACAAATTAATGAAAAATTTAAACAATGTAAATATAAAGTATATAATAAAGGGTAATGTAAATAAATATAAGTAGTTTAATGGAAAGTTTAAAACTACGAGTTGATGTGAAGGAGATTTGAAATACTATTCCGGAAGACAGACACCCGTATAATTGGTTCATTTTGCAGAATTATAATTTATAACCAATTTTATATAGTTTTCAAATTAAAGTTACCGTCACATAAAGGCAATAAAACAATAGCCTAGTGTGTTTATAGCTATTTGTTATCAGTAACAGACAAGGTGGCTTGCAAATAATGGCAAAAAAGTTGATTATGATTAAATTAAATTAAACAAATACCTTTACAATAATCATAAAAACAATCAGATGTAATCTTCGTCGTTATTGTATTAGACTTTTTTTTCATATTACAATATTTTTTAAATACTAGCACGACATGTGACCTTGCGCCCTCCTGATGGTAAGTGGCGCGCGAGGTCCATAAATGTTGGCATCTGGAATTGGACACTCATGACTGACATCAGTCCCTAACATTATGCCGTCGTTATTGGCTTCTTTTTGTCTTTAAATCCGGAGTTCACAATTTCTACAATTTCAACGGATCTACGTTTCAGCCAAGTTGCATTGGCCGTTGTCACGGGTCGACTGAAGCTATTATGATTGTGCTCGACATAAAAAGTTTAAAAGTGATTCTTGTTACGTAACATCGTCATCATCACGACCTTATTCCTTACGGTGTAGTTAGCCAACTTTACTAGAGGCCTATCATAACAAATGACAAGCTCGTTAATACTTTTTAGCGTACGAGACTTGAAATATCACAAATATTAAATAAACTATTGTGGGGCCGGGAATCAAACTCAGTACTCCGAGTCTTAATCTACGGTCGGCTAGACAATAAGATATCATTGGCTGGTGGTATCACTTACTATTGTACTGTTTTGCTGATTAATCTTAGGCTTCTTCTTAGTCGCTACACTCTTGGCAGAGTGGTCGTGGTCGTCACTTGAGTGTCAGTGGCACGCTTAACAAGCCGTCGCCACTCCTCTCGAACTGCATTCTTCTTGGAGCACTCATTTATTTATTTAATTAAGCAAGTCAACAACATGTTTACAAAATCTTATACAATATACAATCTAGAAGGTATCTTATTAGTTTAGTAAACATGTTATTTGTTTTATTTTGAAAGTCAGCATACAATTAACCTTAATCGTAACAATTACAGAAACTTATTTTTAGTCCAACTCAACGTTGCAAAGCAAGGGAATAATCATTTAAAATAAATGACGTGTCACAAATACTTAGTTGTATGTATAAATAAAAATGTTTCGACTTTGACTTTGATACGGCCTACATTTCACTGTACCTATATTATTCAGGTCCAATTATTTATTGTTGTTTTTCAAATACACGAAACGGCCTCCGTGGGATAGCGTTTAATTCCGTGGATTTAGGCAATAACTTATTTGTAATATTTCTCGAGTTTAGTACGCATCGACGAGCTTGCCTATAATAATTATAAAAATGCTTAATGCACTAACTACAAACTAAAATAACTGAAAATTAATGTGCATAGTGCATTTTGACCATGTGACAGGCGGAGTGTTAATTAAATATTAAATAAATAATACAAACTAATACTACTTATACGAGTACAATACATATCATACATATAATTAAATATATACAGGATTCATTAAATAAATAAAATATAACAAAACACATACTAAAGAGTAAAAGTTGCAACGACAGTAAAATAAAGATAAATTTGCACATTTTATTTTATCAATTTTATTTTAGTCGTCAGTTATTTTGGGTAGATAACAAATAAGAATAGAGATGATTTTAAAAGAGGTAGTGGAATAGTGTTCCTGAGAGACGCTGCAGAAACAGTTAAATAATTTAAATATCTTGTCGAGAACTGGATAGCAATAGCAAGAAGGTTGTTTTGAGTAGATCGCAGGTCACGGTCATGATTCGAAGAGAGATATTCAAAACGTTCCAAATATACTTATGTCTGCTAAAGCGAAAAGGGAAACATGATCATACACGCAGTGACGCAGGCCAAATACATAGCGTATGCATATAGTAAAGTTAAATGTAAATCCGCTTCGTTAATAGCGTGGTTTCTAAACACTGCTGAAGGGATTCAATCATGATAATATTTTTTTTAATTTTTCAAATGCACGAAGCAATGCAAATAGGTAATTGGAGACCAAACCAGTTCTCGCAGTCTTGTTGCCACGCGCGAATACTGCGTGGAATTCACAATAACAATGAAACATGAGTCAGTGTATGTGTGGCCATGTTAGGTCATAATTAGATTTATAGTTACAGTAACGGGGAAATCGTCAACGAGGATAAATTGATAAATTGATAAATTAATTGGCTTAATAATAATAATTGTTTACTACTTACTAATTGTTTTACGTTGTATATTAGTAACGTGATTGTCTCATTTTATTATTGCTCGATATTATTCTTTGGATTTTTTTTTTAGGACAAAATAGACGAAAAAATAGTGCTAGTTTTTTAATAATTCGTTGAATGTGCAGATGTAGAATACATTTTTTTCCAACTATTAGAATCAGCATATCTCAGAAATGGTGATTCTTAGAAAACAAGTATAGACTAAGTAATTTATGTAGATAGTTTCATGATCTACAACTTTGACTAATTAATATAATAAACAGTTTTGTTTAAGAATTATTATTGGATATGTTTTTTGCAATCCTTGTATTTGAACATTTATACCAATTCGCTGTAAAATACAATAATTGGACGCAAAAAGGATCCAATCTACAATTTTACAGAATTTTTATTATGAATGCCAATCGGGTTCTTAGGGTGATATCTTTACTATAAAAAAAAAACGAAATTAAAGTACCGTTCTTGACAAAAATATATAATAAAAATATGAACAAATAAAATAATAAATAGCGATAGCTAGGCAAAACAAAATAAAACTTCAAAATCATGACGGGTGTCAAGTTGGTTTTGACGATTATTAATAATTGTATGTAATATATATATAAGAAATATCCGCAGTATTATTCATTTAAAAGTCAAAAAGTAAAGTATCATCACGACCGTTTCCCTTTCGGGGTGGTCAGAAACCACGCTTATTAGCGGATTCACATTTAGCCAACTTTTTTTAGACGATTTTGTGATTCAGTCTTAAATATAAAAGTAAAAGTAAAGTATCATCACGACCAGGGAAACGGGGTGGTCAGAAACCACGCTTATAAAGAAGCGGATTCTCATTTAGCTAACTTTACTATAGGCCAATCTTGACAAGTGGCAAGCTCGTCGATGTCTCCAGCGTACCAAACTCGAGAAATATCACAAATAAATTAAATATTAATTAAATGTATTTATTTACATTAATAAATATTTTTGTGTCCCGACCAGGAATCGAACACGGTACCTCCGAGTCTAAATCCATGGACTTAACCGCTAGACCACGGAGGCAGTTAAAAGTCAAGACGCTTTAAATATATGTAAAATATGTTTAATATACTAAATGTTAGCCTCATCAAAGTTCCAACTTAAAATTAACTTAATGTGAATCCTTTTTGCGAAATTTTGTCCAATTAATACAGCTAATGTCTAAAATTTATGCGAACGTGGCTATTTAAGTGAAGAAATGCCACTAAGAAAGGATTCAGTTACCGGCTCTAAATCATCTACACTTGTTACTAATACCTACCGATAACTTATATTTGTGTAGTAAAACAACATTTTATGATTGATAATACTTGGAACGTTTGATATCATAAAGCGATAGTCAAGTGGCTCACCGAGAAGTGATTACTTTTCCTCAAACTTGAAGGTATTTAACCTACGTAATATCTACCCACACCCGGCTACGAGGGCAGTTCAATTTGCCACCCCTAACTTGGTCTGGGGTGAATTGTTTTAAAGTTCATTACTTCCCTCCCTGATTCGAGGGAATAATCATGGTGATTTGGCAATGTAGGTCAGCTTTTATCTCCTTTAAATCGTATTCGTTTGGTTAATTATATTTTTTTGCTTGTATATGCTTTCATTAATTATAATAATAATAAAATTATTTATTGCACACAAAATATACAATATAAAGTGTTGTACATAGGCGAGCATAATACCATGAAGGTATTCTCTACCAGCTAACCTTTGGGAGAGTGAGAGATTAATATTATGGGTGCAGAGTGTGAAAATGGAAATAATATAGTAAAAACCAGAGTTAAAATATGTAAATAAATACAATATATATATTTATAATACTATATAAATTAATAATACATAATTAAGATAAATACATATAGTTGTGTCTTCTTTTAATATATTTATCGGCTCTTAGACGCGCGCGCCCACTCTCTCGTCGCTCACAGGTGACTGCCTGTTTTACGACCGCACGTGCGCTAGAGATGACATAATGCTTCCTTCTCTTTCACTTACAAACACTACATCCCTTCCTTGTTTATTAATATATATTTTTTTTTATTAAACAATTTTTAATATTTTTCTTCATCAATTTAATATCACTATAACTTCTAATTACATGATTAAAAATCAACTATAATTTTATATTTGTTAATTTTGGTCTTCTAAATTCTGATCATCTTCAATCTCTTCTTCTGACCTTTTTTCTACTCCCATTTCTAAATTCTGTCCATCTATTTCTTTGTATAAGTTTCGTTTTGCTTTTTATGGAAGTAAGAGAGAAGAAGTTTTTTGAATATATTTAAATATATAAAAATTGGCGCCATTCAATACGTGTTGAATAGCATTTCGTGTGATTTTTTTATTCTTGCTTAAAATTCTTTTTTTTTTTAACTTTTATGTTTTATTCAGTTGGTTCAATCCCAATGTATGAGAGTAGATAAATTAGTCTATGAAACTGCACATAACTAGGTATTAAAACACTCTTGTGATACTATTAAATACACACTCGTGTATAATACCCCTTAATATGCAACAGTTTCATAAACTACTATTATTACATTAAACTGTCCAATGACATTATACGGGTAAATATAATGGATATAAAAGTTAAAACTATTGTATTAGACATCGAGACATGTTCTAGTATCATCATGTCCGTACCCCTTCCGGCGTAGTCAAAACTACTCTTTAAAGAAGCTGATTCACATTTCCTTCATGACAAGTGGCAAGCTGTCTCTCCCGACTTGAGATATATCACAAATAAAATAAATGATTGTGTCCCAGGATAATATATAAATCCACTGATTTAAACGCTGTAATAGTAACCAATAATATATAGCGTAATAGTAAAATTTGCCGTATAGATTCGTCTTTGTGACCGTATTGTGGTAATTTAATCGTTAAGGGTCGGAGTGGACCTACAAAGACCGTATCAACGCCGGGTGGGGGTTTGCCACCCCAATAATATAACCCTGCTAGTTTGTGAAACTTCATGCCATTAACTTTGCGCTACATGTGATGCGGTTACAAAGTGTTTCTGTCAACTTGGCTCAACTTTCTTTTAGTTCAACATACTTTTTAATTATTATTCTATATTGTCATTACAATCAAAGAAATATACTACTCGTGTATCACCTTCACTGCTGTCGGTGGGATATATATATACATATATATTTGTTGTCTAATTCTGTATTTGTTTTAAATTGTAAATCTGATATAGCTGAGTTTTCCTTGCAGATTCATTTCTCAGTCACATTAACAGGTCATTGAAATCTGCCGCTGACCAGACTCGTGTTACATACTCTAAGCTGC
This sequence comes from Tinea semifulvella, assembly GCA_910589645.1. Lineage (NCBI taxonomy): Eukaryota > Metazoa > Arthropoda > Insecta > Lepidoptera > Tineidae > Tinea > Tinea semifulvella. The sequence continues at coordinate 3,058,551 of OU342600.1, forward strand.
TGGTATTCAGCTAACAGCTTACTTATTGGACCACTTTGCTGCTTAGTCTTCCACTAGCAGGAGTAGAATCATTCAAAATAATTAAATTAATGACGTTTTATAAATGACTGTAATAGGTTTACGTGAATAAAGATATTTTGACTTTAATTTGTCGTTGAACTATTCCACCGGATTTTGGTTAAGTCCATGATTATATAAATTTATTTGATACAAGTATTATAATATTTTAATTAACTATATCGTTAAGAACAAAATTGGACCTTATGATGGAGACACATAAAATAAAATAATTAAAACCTAAATGCGGCTGTAAAATGACAAAAAATATTAAGTAAGCTATAAATATTTATTATTTTGATCGTCGAAGATCAGTTTTACACAACCTATTGCGTCTAACATTGATGCCCGATTTAGATGAGCCCCTCTATAACGCCTTAACGAGAGACTTGTTTGTTGACAGAAACATTTTGCCTACTATGTATTGCAATTAATTAATGGCGCGCGGTGGTGGCTCGAGTGTAAGAACGCTTTCCCTAAAATCCAGGTCACAAACCGATAAACGTCGGTTCAAACCCACCCCGGTATGTACCAACTACAAATGAGAAATTAAAATTTCTTACGTACATTTGTCACAGATTTACGACACCACCATTAAGCCGTCGGTCCCGAGTCCACTAAACTTGTGGAATTGTTAATAAAATGTCATTAAAAATTGACATTGTATCCACGCCTATCCGTCTGGCCAGCGTGGCGAGGTAGGCCAAATTCTCCAGATATATGTTCTGGAAAGCCCATCTCCAACAGTGGAATTCCAGGATGCTGTGTTCTGGGGGCTGTAATCAGAAATCAAAACAATGTTTCTGTTTAAATGATAACTATAATACATATATCTAGTTGGATTCTTCAATGAAATACGTACGTACTACGTATAGATACTGACACTAAAAAACCTAATGATTAAACAAAAAATCGTGATTGGTGAAGTTAGCAACTTTTAAAGTTGTTTATGTCTGGCTTATTACGTGATTTTGTGATAGTCCAATTTAGCTGCTTGTTGACATTTTTAAAGCCGACTACTAAATAAAACATTAATGCAAACGTGTTTGTTTACATAAAATAATAACGTATTCATGTAAATTTAATTTCACTATACATTTATGAGGGTCAAGGTCGTCACATTGTTATATGTAATACATAATCTCAGGCATTTCAAAGTCGACTGAGCCAAGATATGTCTGGTTTTTTGAATAGTTAATGTCATTGCCTTCGTTTCTGCATCATTATAGTGTTTTTTGATTTGGAAGAAGTACATAACTCGACTTACTGAGTCTTTGAATAGTAAGATGCTTTTTTTGTTTTTTTATCAAATAATGTGATAAATGCTGCCTGCCTCCGTGGTCTAGCGGTTAAGTCCGTCGATTTAGACTCGGAGGTACCGGGTTGGATTCCCGGTCGGGACACAAAAATATTTATTTTCATAATATTTAATTTATTTGTGATATTTCTCGAGTTTGGTACGCTGGAGACATCGACGAGCTTGCCACTTGTCATGATTGGCCTATAGTAAAGTTGGCTAAATGTGAATCAGCTTATTCATAAGCGTGGTTTCTGACGTACTTAAAGCTGGGATTAATGCGCCCTCAGACCCAATACATATTTTATCAATTCTTCTGTTATGCTTGCTGGAGTACGAAATTATACATAGATTCGTTTCATACAACAAAATTTAAATTCCTTTTACAATAAGCAAATGAATGCCAGAGTTATCTAGAATTTCTGGTTTGGTTGATGTCTTAACCAAAGTTGTTTTAAAAGGTTAAAAGTTAGAGCTTTAAACTGACGCTTAAAAGCATGATCTCATTTAAGACACGTGAAATTTTGAAACGAATCTCTCTGTTTGTCCCTAATCGCGGCCATTGACTATTCGCAGAGAAGAGTGCTTGTACGCACTTATTACAAGATCGCGCAGTCTAATGGGAGGTTCGAAGTATCCGCATAATCAGATGCAGAAAGCAAACGGATTGGCTTAAAGTACTTGGACCAATTATAATTGATCCACAACTTTAATAACTGTAATAAAAAATATGCCTTGTTTGGACGTAAATCTATGAACTATAGTCTGCAAATAAATTTATTAACGAATACCTTGTAACAACATGCTATTAAAATGCATTCTATTTATAATTATAAGATACTTGTAGGTTATAAAAATTATAATAAAATTCTTTATTGCACACAAAATATACAAAATAAAAATATGTACATAGGCGAGCATAATACCATCAAGGTATTCTCTACCAGCCAACCTGTGGGAGAGTAAAAAAAAAATACCTTATTTAATACATATTACATAAATTCGACCTTCACAAATACTTATATAATAAATAATAATAAATATTTCCAGACAGGTCACACAGCGCCATCTAATTTTCGTGGTAAGCTACGAGGCTTGTGTTACGGAAACTAGATGGTTGATAAACTACATATTATACTTTTTTTTTGTAAATATATACATATTATATATATAAACACCCAGACAAGAGACAAATTATACAATGTACAACTTGCTTCCGGTGGGAATCGAACCCACGACCTCCCGAGTTCACGGCAACGTTTGTTACCACTGGACCACGGAGGCGGTCCTATATACCTAAATACAATCTATATAATACTTATATAAATAAATATAATAAATACTAATATGTCAAGATGTCGAGATTAGGGTTCATTTTGTAGGTTATATAATTCATAGTAAATTATGTGTTATTTCCGTCGTTTCAGGTGACGCGCTGCGGAGACGAGATTAAAGCGGCTCTGCCGCTTTAAATGGATAAACGCAAGATGCTGCCAAAGAGAGCGCGTATGGATAGCATGAGGGGTCCTATAGCAAATGGACCCCTACAAACTAGGTGAGCAAACCGTTGTTATTTCTAGCGTAAGGATTATCATAGTATTCAAATACTATCATGGTTAAAGTAATGATTAAAATCAGGGTTTAACGATCGCACAATCCCAATATTTTCAAATATTATTCAAGTCTAAGAACAAGAGGAAGAAGCCCCAAACGATGGTCTAGTCGGGTGACTGACCACCTAAACATCCCAGTACACCAAGCCATCCACTGCGCCGAGGACCGCAGCCACTGGAAACGGCTAGTGGATGGACTGCGACGGCGTCACGATCCCCAACAGTGGGTACCGACTAAGGAGGAGGAGGATTTAAGTCTGAGTGTACTATTTAGAAATGTAGCGTAGAAATAAGAATAAATGTAGCAGAAAATAGAGAAGAGTGAAGACATTTTTTTAAGCATTTTATGGATTCACTGGATCCTATTCCATCGTTTGTGGGAAAGAGAGGTGAGCAGAATAGAGTATCTCGGGCTTGCGACCGACAGAAGGTTGTTTTACAAAGGAGGCTTTTCTTTTATTCGAGTTAACCTGCTTGGCCCAATTCTTTCAGTAAGTGGTGTAAATATTTTGCTGGAATTCCTCTCGCACTGACTTTCACTACGTAAAGCTGAGTCTCATATCTGAGTATTATATCTGTTGACAGTACATTTCTCAATCTTACAGTCTCTCAGTTAGATGTGATATATCTTTGAAAATATTGGATTGTGCGAGCGAGAGGGATGCAAAATCGTTAAACTAAGATAGATAGATAGAGATTACATATTTACTCGGACCGTTGCAAATTAATTCTATGAATGCATAACTTTTCCCCAAATCCTAATTGGTAGCCCAAAAGTACGCGTATTGCCAATAAAATGTGTAATGCTAATTAATTGTTACTTATCTCAGACAAAAGTAATTTTAATAATATTCCAGAAGTAGTTTTTGATTTAAGAAACGGGTACGATAAAACTTATCCATTGGTTTCGCAAACATACAAGCTGAAGGAAGTTGGAAGTTATTTCAACAACATCGCCTTACCTGTCAGAAAACTATCGGAACTCTGATACGTGGAACTTTATTATTATTTAACGTATTAGAAGACGGATGAAGTGTGCTCACCAACGCCGATAAAACTAAACAACTTACGGAACTGGGTAGATACTCTAAACTTTCAAATATTTGAACTTTTGTGCGATCATGAACGCAAAATTACTGTTTAAATCAAATAAATATTAATAATAAATATTTCCAGACAGGTCACACAGCGCCATCTAGTTTCCGTGGTAAGCTACGAGGCTTGTGTTACGGAAACTAGATAGTTGATAACCTACATATTATACCTTTTTTTTGTAAATATATACATATTATACATATAAACACCCAGACCGAGACAAATTATACAATGTACAACTTGCCCCCGGTGGGAATCGAACCCACGACCTCCCGAGTTCACGGCAACGTTTGTTACCACTAGACCACGGAGGCGGTCAAAAGCGTGTTAAGAATCGATACAACTAAATGGAGGTGCTACCATGTATACCATGGACTATACAGTAATTTCGCATGTTTAGAGTGGACCACCTCTGGGTCCATAACGTATCTCATGACGTATTCAATTTTTTTATCACAACTATTGCGGCATTAATTTTAATTATGCCGACTTAAAATTAATTGGTGGGGTAGTGGCCCGGTTGTAAGAACGCTGTCCTACGTACATTTGACATAGATTTATGTCTTTTGGAACACACTCTGTTTAATCAGACTAGTCCAGGCGACAGAGCACATTTAGATATAGGTAAAAGATAAAAACGTGTCAATAAAGATTTTAATTTTATTATTATTATTATTTATTTATACCGCCACCGTTCTTGTGCCTCGGGAGAGCACGTTAAGCCGTCAACACCGGTTCCAATAATACCGACTTGTGGAATCGTTGATAAATTGAAAATCACCAACCGGTCTGGCAATCGTGGCGAATGTAGGCCAAATTCTCCAGAAAATTTTGAAAAGCTCAACTTCAACAGTGGAACTCCAGGAGTCGTGTGTTCTAGGGGATGTGATGATGTTAAAACTACATTTGTAAGAATTTATATATATAAAATAATTTATAAACTGCCTCCGCGGTCTAGCGGTTAAGTCCGTGGATTTAGACTCGGAGGTACCAGGTTCGATTCCTGGTCGGGACACAAAAATATTTATTTAATTAAAATTTAATATATTTGTGATGTTTCTCGAGTTTGGTACGGCTGGAGACATCGACGAGCTTGCCACTTGTCATGATTGGCCTATAGTAAAGTTGGCTAAATGTGAATCCGCTTATTTATAAGCCTGGTTTATATTCACCCCGAAAGGGAAACGGTCGTGATAATACTTTTATATATAAAGTAAATGTGTATTTGAGAGTAGATCAATCAGATAGACCGATTGAAAAGAATACTAGCGAGGGTAACTAGGATAAGGGTAGCAAGGATCGTGTGTAATCTAGCCTTAGGGAGGGCTTATCCAGCAGTGGACTGATGTAACACAGGCTGATAATAATAATAAAAGGTTAATTCGGAGCTGGGATACCCAATAGTCACTCTGAATCGCCCGGGGTGATGCTCCCGACACTGCCGAGTTGTTCCTATTGCTTCAGTCAACTTATTCTTTTCGCGCGCTAATCCTATTTGGTTTCCATCAAAACTTGTGTGAAGGGGTTGCCGGGTGGGCCGCTCTTTGTTTGCCACCGAATCTGTTTTCGTCTGGGCCGGGAACTTACCGAAACTCGTCCCCCCGCTCGGAATTACTTTCTCGTTTCGGGACGGAAACTTTCTCCGGCAATAATAATAATTCCGCTCTGCTATGACGAAAGTTTAAATTATTAGTTTAATCGTACTGGTGTGCTTTAATTATTTGGGGATGTGTGGCGGAGGGGGGGAAGGGGGGGGGGGGGGGGGGGGGGGGGGCTCCCGTCATTAGGAAACTTGTTCCCGACCACTCTTGTCTTCCACAACTTATATTTACTTCACAATTGAATTTGTAAACAACAAGCTAATTGTTTTTTAGGATATATTTGTTGTAGAACTTTGCAGTTGAAGCTATCATAGAATCAGCGATGTATTAAGCACTTCATGTACGTAGGGATATTTCTTACGTCACGCATCTGATCAATGTTCTGAATGAGCGGGTGGACTCACCCGAACTTTTTAGTAGAATCGGTCTAAAGACCACCGGCCCAAGAGCTTCTAGTCTGTTTTGTATGACTCTATATGCTTTACCAACTATATTTTGAGGTCATATATTAATGTTTTCTTCAAAATCTGATATTTTTATGCATGATTAATATAATTTCTTTATAGTAATTACTTTAGTCTACTTGCAGTTTTTTGTAGAAGAATTACATGTTCTAAATTATTAATAAATTCCCATCCCCATACAACAAATTTACAGAAAACTTTTTTTTTTTAAATATACGTTATAATAAAAAAGAAAAAGAGACACTTTTCCTTTGGTTCACACACATTCATCTAATATAAATATATAATGTATGTATGTGACTTAGTTTTTTAAAATTTTATTAACAAAGTTATTATTGACATTTCAGGCCCCTGGTGGCGTTACTAGACGGCCGGGACTGCACCGTGGAGATGCCAATCCTCAAGGATGTGGCGACGGTCGCGTTTTGCGATGCGCAGTCCACTAGTGAAATCCACGAGAAGGTGCTGAACGAGGCGGTTGGCGCGCTCATGTGGCACACCATCATCCTCACCAAGGAAGACCTGGAGAAATTTAAAGCATTGCGCATCATCGTGCGCATAGGCTCCGGCGTCGACAATATAGATGTCAAAGCCGCCGGAGAATTAGGTAAATCCAATCAATACATTTAATTAGCATCAGAGAGATTAAATATAAGACAGAGCTGGCATTGGTTCTTATTTACATAGAAAAAAATAGTTTCATTTTTTTGTTCTCATTCTCTTGTCGAAGAAGAACGTGCATTACACTTCCGTAGCATGCAGGTTAAAATATTTATTTATTTATTTAAATCTTTATTGCACAACGTTCAAAGGCAGACTTAATGCCGCTAGGCATTCTATGACAGTCAAACCTCGGGACAACAAAAACAATCAAACAATGAGTTAGGTGCAATTATAGGCCTAATTAGAATATTAATGACATATATAAATTAATACATACTTAGATACCTAAATAAATTATATTTACATATCCATCAATATACAAGTATGAGTAGCTTATAATTTATTTAACAAGTGTTTTGTTTTCGTTTTTTAAGGTACCAAATTTATGCAGTTTTTATGAGTCCTTATTAGTTCTATTAAAAAAAAAATGTGTAATTTTATTTTAGAAGTTATATTTTGTAAATTTGTTAGTTTTTGTTAAAATTATTTTTTTGTTTTGACAGTAATAAGTTTCCAATTTCTTCTTCTTTTTATATTGGTGAATGCTGTGACACCTAATTGGTACATATATTAGATAAGTTATAATTATACTATGTTATGCGTGTGATAATATATGTACTGCTGTGTGTACTATATAAATAAATATCTACATGCTAATGCATACATACATATGAACTACACATATAAACAATAATAATATACATACATATAAGTAAATGTAATTGTCAGTAAAACAAAATAATCAATATGAAAGTGCACGTTAAACACGACCATAATAGCCAATTCACTGTCATTGACTTATTAATTCTGAAACGATTGTCCTAGATATATTTTTTCAAGTCTGAATTCACTTTTGAGAAATGTAATTTATCAACTTTATAGGAAATAATTAATTCACTTTCATATACCCTATTTAAGACACTGAAAAATAGCAAAAACATTTAAATTTATAACGATTTTCTTCTATTTTACTAAAATACATAAATATGTGGTTAAGTTGATAAGTCAACCCGTCTGGCCAGAGCGTGACGAGTGTAGGCCAAATTCTCCGGATATTTGTTCTGGAAGCCCCATCCCCAACAGTGGAGGTCTAGGACGCTGTGTTCTAGGACGTGAGGATGAATTGAATGACATGTTGATTCTGTTTTTAGACGTGTGTTATGTTACGTTCCAGGTATAGCAGTATGCAACGTGCCGGGCTACGGCGTGGAGGAGGTGGCCGACACCACCATGTGTCTGATCCTCAACCTGTATCGGCGGACCTACTGGCTCGCCAACATGGTGCGCGAGGGGAAAAAGTTCACAGGTACAGGTATCTATACTTCACATTACTACATACTTTAGACTTAGTACTCACCTACTTCACAGGAGTTTTTATTTTGTTTTATTTTGGAAACAAACAGTCACATAAAGTAAATATACATGAAACAGATTAAACAAAATTAGACCTAGAGTTTCAATAATTAAAAATTATGCTCCACCAAACCATTAGAAATATATATATAAATTATGAAATATATTGATAGTAAGGATGGAGAAGATACGAAAGCGATATTATAAATAATAATGACAGATTTATAAAAAAAAACAGTTATAATAGGTAAATAGGTAAAATTACCACAACTAAAATATCAAGTAATAATAAACAGTTACAATAAGTGTGTCAGAAGTCGTTTCTTAAAGACTACATATGAATTGCTGAACAAATCGATATCAAACAACTTGCTGGAGATCGCCGAATTTATTATATATATCGCGGTCTGATAGTGGTAATTTGCCCAGTCTGCTGAGGCGGGGAAGTATCCATCGTTCGTACCGATAAACCCAGTAAATTCAATCCACATGTTTCGGGATCAGGCTCGAATTGCCGTCATAAGCCGCCATAGTGTTAGAGACTGTGTCAGTCATGAGTGTCTGATTCCAGTTGCTAACATTCATAGACCTCGCACGCTACTTTCCATCAGGTAGGCAAAAGGTCACATGTCGTGCTAGTGTAAAAAAATCGGCAAAAATCATAAATAAGATAATTTGCAAGATAAAAGCAAGAGAGCTGTAGCTGAATGGCTCCAGCATCAAAGCTATCATGAGACTGAGCAAATGATAGTCGTAGTGAAGTAGAGTGAATTGTTATTTCATTTTGTCTATTATAGCTAACTGTTAAAATTAAAATTATAAATAAGTTTTCTCTTTATTTATTATCAATGTAAATACTTGCTAGTCCGAGGGGTGTTAACTGGTGACCTGAGATACAGGTATCTTCTAGGTACCCCGTTCAGGCACCAGCTCTCATGCTCGGTAAGTTAATTTGTTTAAAATATACATTTTGTTTTTGGGTACAATATCTAATAGGTATGTATGTACCATATTGTAACTGTTGATATTTTTAATGTACCTACATATGTATTTTATGAGAGAAATAAACATTTTTATTATTATTAATAATTAAATAAAAAACATATCTTCAATAAAAACATTACACCTGACACTTATCGACGATTTTCGAGCTTGTATAGTAAAGTAAATTGAGGTGTTATGTTTTTTCCCTTGCCCTATTTAGTGGTAAGAAACCGGTATAATTGCGATAAACGATGTTGTATTTTTTCCAGGTCCAGAACAAGTCCGAGAAGCCGCGACGGGTTGTGCGCGGATCCGAGGAGACACGCTCGGCATAGTGGGGCTCGGGAGGATCGGGTCCGCTGTGGCGCTGCGGGCAAAGGTCTTCGGCTTCAACGTGGTCTTCTACGACCCATACTTACCCGACGGCATCGAGAAATCACTAGGCCTTACTAGGGTTTATACACTTCAGGTACGTCATAATAGATTATGAAGAAAAAAAAGCATGGTCTAGGGTTGTGGTACCTCCAATCAAAGTCCTAATTGAAACCTAACCCTGTGTCTCATCATTACATCCTCGCCGCCGCGCCTTCTGGCGAGGATGACGAGCATAAAAATGTGACAGTTTAAAATCAAGACACAAACAGCTACTAACCAAAACGTTAATAAACTTTAATAATATACATTTTCGATCACCTAGAACTGAAAAGTGTGGTTTTGCAGTCCTGGCGAGTCCTCTTCCTTTGTACTATTTTCATAGCGTTTGTCCACCTGGATATCCCAGCGGATGTGGTAACTTCCTACATGAATTGGAAGCCCATACTTGGCCTGAAATTGTTGGTGGATGACATGGTGTCAACAGTATCTAGCATCTAAACTCAAAATATCTATCAAATGTTTGATATTTAATGTCACACACTTGCATCTTCAATTATAATATTGACCTGTTTACCATACATACTAATAGTGTAAGATTCCACATTTTTGGTGTTTCAAAACATTTGTGATACCGCCAGGAATCTTACAAGAGTAAAATCGAGATAATTAGCATTCTATGTATCTTATACATTTGGATGTCAGTCCCTCGGTGACAATTAATAATCTTTTATTAAGTATTGATACAATAATAATAAGCATGTTTAAGAACTGCCTCTGTGGTCTAGCGGTTAAGTCTGTATATTTAGATACTGAGGTACCGGGTTCGATTCCTGGTCGTGACACAAAAATATTTATTAATGTAAATAAATACATTTAATTAATATTTAATTTGTTTGTGATATTTCTCGAGTTTGGTACGCTGGAGACATCGACGAGCTACTTCTCATGATTGGCCTATAGTAAAGTTGGCTAAATGTGAATCCGCTTATTTATAAGCGTGGTTTCTGACGACCCCGAAAGGGAAATGGTCGTGATGATACTCTACTTTACTATTTGTGATATTTCTGTAATTTGTTACCTAGCGCACATCAACTAGCTTGCCACTTGTCATGATAGTAAAGTTGACCAAATGTTAATCAGCTTTTTTAAAAACGTGGTTTCTTACCACCCTGCAAGATACAGTCGTGATGATTCTTTATTTTTATGATTGTATCAATAATCTTGAGAAGTATTTAAGATTATAATTAAATGGTAAATAACTTTATTTTAATCGTTGTATTTTATTCCAGGACCTGTTATTCCAGAGTGACTGTGTGTCATTACACTGCAGTCTAAACGAGCACAATCATCACGTCATTAATGAATTCACTATCAAACAAATGCGTCCAGGTATACTACTTTACATATTTAACTCATATTAACTCTTAAATTCTAACATTCACATAGATTAATAAAGCAAAAAGACAAATTTATTGGATCCATGTATTATATACTCACAATTAAGGATTATGCATGATACAGCTTCACTGCTAAAGGTCCAACTTTTGTTCACTTTTTTAATACTACCCACTAGTTAATATCAACTGTCGTTACCGTCACTTGTGTACACAACACCATGGATTGCAATACGCTAAGACCACTACATTGAGAGCATACAGATCATGGTGAAACGGTTTTTCCCAGCCTTCACTAAGACTTATGCTGTATAAAGCACAGATTAGGTCGTGCGTGGAATACTATTCTCACCTCTGGGATGGTCCGCTAAGTACCTTACACATGCTCACAATGTCCCATTGAGGCGGATGATACGGATAGTGGACGACACTAGCGTCTAAAACCTTTTAATCACTGCAGTTTCGCTGAGACATTGCCTCTTCTACAAGCTATCTACGGTGTGGGTTCTGAAGAAATTGATAACCTCATCCCTTCTTCTCTATTCAGCATCAAACCACATGCAAAGGGCAAAATATGCACCTCCATACCCCATAGCCACTATCCCTACTTGTACATATAATTTGGAGACAACATATACATACAACTATACCGGGGTGTTTTCCCATTCTGAAAACCTGGAGTTGTTCAAGTATAATAATAATAATAATGCATCTAATTAAGCTTAATATTTAAATTTCAATTATTTATTTTTTATATACTGACTCCAGAGTTTATTGGAAGTAAATTTATATACATTAAATATAAATTAAAAGCTACCCAAATTATAAAATTAAAAATAAACTAAACTATAAATAAAAAATTACCTCTAAAGACATCCCATCTGAGATAGTCCCAAGGAGACTGGCAACATTTCCCCTCTGTATTGTAAGGCTAATATGTTGGCAGAAACAATTGGTATAAACTATAAATTACTATAAACCAAGCAAGTAGTAATACTAGATGTAAACTTATTTAAAAATGTAAGATTCCTTTTCTTTGGTGTTTCAATACATTGTAACACCTCAAGAAATCTTACAAGATTAAAATCGAGATAATTAGCATTCTATGTTCCTTATACATTTGAATGTCAGTCCCTCGGTAACACTATTAATTTATATCACTTCTTTGAAGACATAGGTAAAATTCATACTTATAAAATCAATCAGGGAAGATTCATTTTTCATTTCATTCATTAGCCCGCAGCACATACAAAAGGTTTACAGTATTCCTTGGTAAATGAATATAGGGTTAATATTGGTTATATTTTAGGTGCGTTCCTAGTAAACACAGCGCGCGGCGGACTGGTGGACGACGAAGCGCTCGCGGCCGCGCTCAAGCAGGGTAGGATCCGAGCCGCCGCGCTAGACGTGCACGAAAACGAGCCCTTCAACGTCTTCCAGGTAATTATCAATATCAAATCAAGCGAAGGCGGGCCGAGCCATGTTACGTCCTGTTATGAATTCCAGGTTGAAGGTCTAGTTCTACATGATGTTCATCTATTTCCGTATGACCTATGCTGCGCCAGCCTGGCACCACCTTCTAGGACTAACAGGATTAAGATCCGAAGTCAGCAGAACATATCGCTCAGAGTGATCTCCCGAGCGCCATGGTTCATGCGTCATAGCTCGAGATTTGGTGATGCCTATTATTGAGGAGTTTGTCGTCGGCCTGACTAGACGTATGTTCAGGTGGACACTTCAAGCACCTCCAGAATATTGCTTCTGAACTAGAGCTAAAGTAATGGGGCCGAGGTCGTGGGTTCGATTCCCACCGGGGGCACTTGTACATTGTATAATTTGTCTCGGTCTGGGTGTTTATATGTATAATATGTATATATTTACAAAAAAAAAAAGTATAATATGTAGTTTATCAACCATCTAGTTTCCGTAACACAAGCCTCGTAGCTTACCACGGAAATTCGATGGCGCTGTGTGACCTGTCTGGAAATATATATTATTATTTTAACTAAAAGTGCATGAATTACCCACTGAGATCCTGCCAGGGAAAACGGGTGAATGTGCCCATCTCTAACCCAAGATCATTAACCATCTGGGCCTGGACGACCCCACTGTCCATTTGAATTATTAATAATTCATGTCTTGACAATATTCGGCAGGCTCACAATATTTTGTCAGTCTCATCGAGCCTCCACAATGATTCTTCACATATGTGGTCTTCACTCCAAACCTATACCTTATACCCTCTTAAAGACTTGACTTTAGATATTGTGGTATAGACGATAAATCAATGTGAGTTAAGTCCATTGTCATCATTTCTCAATAGTACACTACCGACTTGAAAAATATTTATAAAGATTGGACTGTGCAATGTATGGATGATAAATCGATGTGAGTTATGTCCGTTGTCATGCATTTTACTTTTGCGTCCAAATTTATGGCTGTAAGCTACTGTTTGTAGTCTTCGAGTTTTAATCATCAAATTTTTGTTTTTGTCCAGGGTCCCCTGAAAGACTCGCCAAACATTCTGTGCACGCCGCACGCCGCGTTCTACTCGGACGCGTCTGCGCAAGAATTACGTGAGATGGCGGCCAGCGAGATCCGGCGCGCCATCGTGGGGAGGATCCCGGAGTGTCTGCGGAACTGTGTCAACAAGGACTACTTCATGTCCGCCACCGCCGGACTCGCGCCGCCCTCCCATCCCGCGCCGCACACGCCGCACCCGCCGCACACTCCGCACGCGCCGCACACTCCGCAGCCGCCCACCACCTACCCCGAGGGTAAGTTCTCGTCTTCGGAAGTCACAATCGCAAAGGGAAACCTCATTCTACTGCACACTCACCATCCTATTTACCATCAATAGCATTCCATGTGTCCATTGTGTGGGTAAAAGAGGAGAAGAATGGCATGTCGGGCTTGCGACCGACTATGGACTGGTTTAAAAAGGAGACCTACTACACAACATGACACTCACCGTCCACTCACTCACGTCACTCTGGCCTTAGAACTGAGAGGATCTGGCAGCGTCACGCACCGAAAACGTGTGTCGTCGAACGAAGCGAAAACGTCCAGGCCAAGGACGTCAGGTTCAGCAGACTGACCAATACCAACATCAATTGAGCTTCAAAATTTCAAACAAAAGAATGGCCTATTGTATCCGTGTATTTGATGTAGTACTCAAACAAGAAAAAAAACCTCAATTATTCTCCTCTACCTACCTACAGTATGAGTGATCGCTTGCTGAAGATTACTAATTTAGTACTAATTGTGTAAGATTCGTTTTCTTGGTGTTTCAATATATGTTTGTGATACCGCTAGAAATCTTACAAGAGTAAAATCGAGATAATTAACATTCTATGTTCCTTATACATTTGAATGTCAGTCCCTCGGTGACAATAAACTTGCCTTATTCAGTAAGGCCTACTTAACCATGTAAACCGCACACCATACGGACGCTGTCGTTATTTGACAAAATTCTAAACTAAAAGCAAAATTCAGTAAGAAAAGGCGCGCTTTGCTATAAAGTCGAACATGTCTTCGTATTATTAAGTGACGTCACTTACGCTGACTAATGTTTTTAAAGTAACGTTCTAAAGTCTACAACAATGTATTTCTTTTTTTTAAATATAATTGATTTTGTTAATATATCAAATATTTTTTTACAATAGTCAACTACCCTATGTAGCTTGATCATTTATGTATTTTTTTTATATTTTTTCTGTTAAGTTGAGTTTTCGTATATTCCCCTTTAATTCTTCGGCGAATTGTCCCTGTATGTGTTCTGGAAGGCGGTGATGATGATGGTGTGTTGCTTGCAGGCATGAATGGGGGTAATTACTACGGGCCCGGGTCTGTGGCGGGCGCGGGCGCGGCGGGCGGCGCGGCGCAGGCGGCGCACTCCACCACGGCCGTGCACGAGCCGCCCGCGCCGGCCCACCCCGCGCCGCCGCACCAGCCGGCACACACCGCGCCGCCGCCACCCATCTCTCTGGTCAGTACAGGTACATCTCTCATACCTACACACACAGACAGTCAGGTCGGTAACCACTACGGGCCCGGCTCTGTGGCGGCGCAGGCGGCGCACTCCACCACGGCCGTGCACGAGCCGCCCGCGCCGGCCCACCCCGCGCCGCCGCACCAGCCGGCACACACCGCGCCGCCGCCACCCATCTCTCTGGTCAGTACAGGTACATCTCTCATACCTACACACACAGACAGTCAGGTCGGTAACCACTACGGGCCCGGCTCTGTGGCGGCGCAGGCGGCGCACTCCACCACGGCCGTGCACGAGCCGCCCGCGCCGGCCCACCCCGCGCCGCCGCACCAGCCGGCACACACCGCGCCGCCGCCACCCATCTCTCTGGTCAGTACAGGTACATCTCTCATACCTACACACACAGACAGTCAGGTCGGTAACCACTACGGGCCCGGCTCTGTGGCGGCGCAGGCGGCGCACTCCACCACGGCCGTGCACGAGCCGCCCGCGCCGGCCCACCCCGCGCCGCCGCACCAGCCGGCACACACCGCGCCGCCGCCACCCATCTCTCTGGTCAGTACAGGTACATCTCTCATACCTACACACACAGACAGTCAGGTCGGTAACCACTACGGGCCCGGCTCTGTGGCGGCGCAGGCGGCGCACTCCACCACGGCCGTGCACGAGCCGCCCGCGCCGGCCCCACCACGCGCCGCCGCACCAGCCGGCACACACCGCGCCGCCGCCACCCATCTCTCTGGTCAGTACAGGTACATCTCTCATACCTACACACACAGACAGTCAGGTCGGTAACCACTACGGGCCCGGCTCTGTGGCGGCGCAGGCGGCGCACTCCACCACGGCCGTGCACGAGCCGCCCGCGCCGGCCCCACCACGCGCCGCCGCACCAGCCGGCACACACCGCGCCGTCTCTCTAGTCTCAGTGGATTTGTCTGAAGATTGTACACGTTCTTTTAACACGCTTCGTGTACGTATAATCATGCATATATATGCCTACTAAAGTTACCTTGGAGGTGTAGTGCGTCTGGTATGTTTGCTGAGAACGAGTCGACGATTTTTTTTGCCATACTCCGCAAGCGGCACGTCTCTTTTGTTGACCGACTGAGACAATCAGATAACGACATAATTAGGGCTATTTTTGACATAATATCATAATATCACCTTGTAAAATTTAAATTTATTTAAATTATAGTATAGAGAAAAATTAGAATTATTATTATAAATTAATTATGGGGTTTTAGATGCCAAAAATAAAGTATATTTAATTTAATTTTTAATTGCAGAAGTAGAAATAGCGGATGAATTAACTATTTACAATTATTAACGTTTTTTTACTCTTTTCAGCCTATAAACACGTCGGAACCGGCCAACCACCAGCTGACCAAACAGGAGAGCTCCGACGTGCACTAGACCAGTCCCCGCCACAGCCGGTACATTCTTCATTACCTCTCTAAAGCATACACTATACGAAATTAATTGGCTAACATACACTATAATTTTATTATACATGTCTTAAACAGAAACTTCTAATATTTGTCAATAAGGCGCTGACTATTTGAATATCAGGTCCAAGCTCAGTATTTGTGTGTGGATTTAAAAATATATATATATTAGTTTAAATAGAAAAGATAATATTTGATAATATTAGATTTTATTTGAAAGAAACACTACTATATGCGTTCTTTGTGTGTTCTTTATACTCATGCATTTCTATTGAAAATCATGTTTTAAACAATAATTAAAGTTTAACACGGCGAAAAAACTTGTGTAGACAATTATACTTCTTAAGGGGGCGGGGCGTCAGGAACTAAAATTATTTCAGTACAATTTCCTGTAGATTCTATTGTTTTTAAATAAATAATAAATTATGTTAAAAATAATTAAAAAGAAAACCTAATATGAAATAAACTTGAAAATGGCGCGCGACATAATGACAAACAACTGACAGCGCTCAGAGCGATCTACCTCGATATCGTGGGCAGTCTGAGCGCGAGGAACGATGTCATTTGTGACGTGTAGCAGTTGGTTAAGCTTAGGTTTATCCCATTTGTTCACGGTTAATACAAGTTGTAGCCAGTTGCGTTAAGACTAAAACTAGGCCTTCTTTATGCTAGCTAGAACTAGATTTAACCAAGTTTGGTCATGCCTAATTGATAAAACCTACATCTTTTACTAGTTTTTTTAAATATTGTAAGTTGTGTATGTAGCCAATCATAATCGTTATATTTGTGAATAAAGTAAATTTATGTATAAATGAAAATTTGTGATGAACGAATTGATAATTGTAAGACTTATTTTTTTTTTCTATTTTGATTTAATTTTCTTCTTTTTGTGATAAAATTAAAATGTGAATTTGTACTTATTTGTATTTTTGTGCGGTTTTAAGAATGTACCAGCATTTGTTACGGGAACAGTTAGAATGTGAACTGCAGAGACAATCCGGAGTAACTACAGTTTGTAGTACAATACAAATGCAAAAAAATATGCGTTAACATGCGACACATATACTTTGACCAACACTCGACAAAACTAGAAACACTAAAAATCGGTACAAATTGATAAAGAATTTATCATTTTATTTTTAAGCATGATATTGCTTGTTTATATACATTTTTTATTATTATTTTTGCGATTCAATTTAGTGAATTATTAGTATATGTGTGGATAAAAAGCATTCCATAATGTAGTGCCGCGTTTACACCACTTTTTCTTTTAGACTTGCTACTTTCAAGTTTGTTGGAAAAGCACTGTAAACGCGGCATTTATGTGTCGCTGTTAACGTGGAGTGATTTAGTGTGGAAACGGACTATATTAGTTTAGTAGAGTGGACAGTGCATGCAGCTTGGCCACTCAGTGGCTTGTGACAGTGGTATATCCAAACGTGAGAATTATGTTTAAAAATTACCCATGGACACTGGTCGGGCGAGTCATAACGCTGGTGTGAAACCTACATAGACATTTCCCTGCATTGTTTTAGCTTTTTACTCCACACGCGAGTATAATTGGTCATTTTTATATGGCCAATTTGTAGTTTTTATTTACTGTAAAACATCTAAAATAGTTTTGTAATAAATACTTTTCCAGATAATAAAATATGATTTTTACTTTTAAAACTCTAGAAATAAGACCCGAAATGTCTCTAGTTTCCTCGCAAACGTGGAGCAAAAAGTACATACGCATATATTCAGAAACGTTTCACTAAACCATTGATAGTTAATTCACTTGTTACTCTGAGGTAAGTTTAGAGAAATGTTTCTGAAAAGCTGAGTATTTTTTTATTTGGCGATGTATTTGGACTTATTGATAGAATTCTTCTTTGCTAGTACATTGAATATATTATTTGAATAATATTGATGTTTGATTGTAAACTTTAAAAAGAGATATACAGAATAAACCTTTACTTAGGCGCTTATTTGTTGCCCAAAGCAGGACCAAGTCTAGGTCTTGCATCAGAACAGTTGGTCTTTGTCTTCCATCAGAACGGCTGGTCTTGGTCTTGTATCAGAACAGCTGGTCTCGTTCTTATTATTGCATCAGAACAACAGGTTTTGGTCTTGCATCAGAATAGCAGGTCTTGCATTCATAATATTGGTCTTGATGCTCTGACTGACAATATATATTAGCTTCCAATTATTAATAATAATAATTTGTCTGTTCGCAAACGTTAGATTACCATCAACCAATACTTACTTACAAACTAGTATCTCGAGAACTACTGGTCTGATTTATATAGAATAATTTAGACAAACAAATTAGTCTGAACACAAAAAAAAACGTTTTGGAGGTAGTTCATGGGACATACAGATACCAGAGTCATCCATATTTTTTCCTCAGAAACCTAAAAAAGATGCAATTAAAAAAAAACAGGATTATTTTTAGTAAAATTAGGAATTAATGTCTGAGCAAGACTTGCGCGTATCGGTGGTGTTGGTCTTGGGCAACACTAGCCAGCGATGTACAAAATAAATAAATGGTATATCATGATGATGCTATGTGATAATAAAGCGACCCTACTAGTGAATATTATCCTAGCATACTTCTGATTTACCTGAAAATTATTTTTTCTATGTATTTTAATAAGTTGCAGCCCAGTATGTTTCCCTGCCAGTGTCCACGGCTGTAGCTAGATAACTTGAGTACTGTGTACGATTTAGAAGTAAAAAAAAACCGATGCGAGAAGGTTCCAAGCATTTTCTATGCATTTCGCAATCATTGTTCCAATTTAAACACCCCACTGACGATGCTTAACTTTGAATTCTCAGAACACGTTTATAGGACGTGATTCGATACTAGTGAATAATAATTGACTGCCTTCGTATTCTGGAAGTTAAGTCCGTGTATTTAGACGCGGAGGTACCGGGTTCAATTCCAGGGCCCCGATTCTTGCGACTTCGACATACATGTCCGAACAAAACTGACTGTACGCTGGAGACATCAACGAGCTTGCCACTTGTCATGATTGGCCTATAGTAAAGTTGGCTAAATGTGGATCCGCTTCTTTATAATAAGCCTGGTTTCTGACCACTTCTTTTTACTTTACTAGTAAATTACATACTTTCGGAAAGGATGATTAAAATAATCTCTGATCAATATTTTGATAAACGCCACGTGATTGGTAGTTAGCTTGTCACTTTGGTCATTTTAACCAATGACGTGTCTCATAGGCATATGTTAAACATGTCATTAGATAAACAGACTACTCCATCGGCCGTAAGGAGAGTAACTTTGGCTCTGTACGAAAAAGTCACAGCGTATCGGTACAGTGGTTAAGTTATAATTTTTTTATTATTATTATTACAGCCCATAGAATGCCTAGAATCCTCGACCTATACTGCTGGGGATGGGCCTTCCAGAACATGTTTCTGGCGAATTTGTCCTACACTAGCCACGCTTCTTACTAACACAATATTATATATTTAATATTATATTTAATATTATATTATAGTGGTTAGGGCCGTAGATTTAAACGTGGAGGTAATCGGTTCGGTTTCTGGTCGAGAACACAAATAATATACATATAATTTGTGACATTTCTCGATCCTGGCATAGATAAGGACGAGCTTGTCATGATGGGTCTATAGTAAAGTTGGCTAAATGTTATTTTATTTTTCATTTTATTTCTGTTCATCAGCCCCAAGTGTTCGCAACTATGCTACATTCGCAGTTCTCGCTTGGCCGGTTTCGCTTCTACACGCCTCCAAATTACGTGTTTCGGCTTTGGTATGAAAAATACAGTCATGATGATACTTTACTTATTAGCAATGGACGAAATTTAATACATTTTTTAAATGTTTTTTATTTGTTCCTAATAAAGCATTATAACAACAGTGGTGACACGGTTGTAAGAACACTTACCTTAAAATCCTACAAAGGTCGGTTCAAACCCCGGCATGTACCCATGAGAAATACACTTTACCTCGGAGAGCACGTTAAGCCGGTTCCACTAATAACAGCTCGTGGAATTGTTAATAATTTGTCATTATAAATTGATATCAGATCCTCGTAAACTCGTGTACTCGGAAACTTCTGGAAGGCCTATCTCCAACAGTGGGGATCTAGGACTCTTGTGTGTTAGGGGCTGTGGTATATGTTGGCTGAAGGTACATCTTTAAAACGAGGTGTTTTCACTCACGTGTACCCATGAGAAATACACTTTACATCAGAGATGACATTAAGCCGGTTACACTAATAACAGCTCGTGGAATTGTTAATAATTTGTCATTATAAATTGACATCAGATCCTCGTAAACTCGAGTACTCAGAAACTTCTGGTAGGCCTATCTCCAACAGTGGGGATCTAGGACTCTTGTGTGTTAGGGGCTGTGATATATGTTGGCTGTTAAAAGGAGGTGTCTTCACTCACGTCACGTCACTTTTTGGTGAGGCATTGAAACTGGCATTGTCCTTTATATCCACGGAAAATGTGTAAAAAAATGTTGAGTGGAGGAGCAGTTGAGTAACGTTTAAGAATACAGGTCTCCTCCTCCTTAGTCGGTACCCCACTGATGGGGATCGTGACTCCGTCGCAGTCGCAGCTCATCCACCAGCCTTCTCCAACGGTTTCGGTCCTCAGCCTAGTGGATGGCCTGGTGTACAGGGATGTTCAGGTGGTCAGTCACCTGACTGGACCATCGCTTGAGGCTTCTTCCTCTTGTTCTTTTACCGTCTACCTTGCCCGTGATTAGAAGTTTTTCTAGATTATCGACTTCTCTTGCAATGTGGCCAAAGTATTGCAGAATTCGGGCAAAGCAGACGGTAGAATACAGGTCTAACAACCGTATTATAAGACGCCTCCTCCATCAACATTTCCTTCCAGCTGTCAATCGAAAATGAAGTTTCTGTAATAGTTACGATCAAGGTTAAAAGTAGAGCCGTGCCGACAGGTTTATTTTGAAGGTCAGCCGTAAGCTGGTGCATTAGACGCCATTTTAAATTTTAATCGTCTCAATTACTTTTATATTACATATATTTTATACCACCTGCTATTGGGACTTCCGCATACCCCCGCCATCAGTGATGGTACTTTCTTGCGCATGATGGCGGGGAAGCAAACATCCTGGAGGCACTACAGAATCTCGGGAGTCCCAACAGCATCCTAAAAGCGTTATTATATTGCACGCACAGAGTATTGTAGGCCTTCTGCATCTAGCAAACCCATAGGCCGCTCATATAAAATGATTGATAAAAAGCGTGATCTTTACTGGCACCGTACAGTAAGCAAACCTACGGGCCAGCTTGTTGCTCCTGACAGCCAACGCCCTGCGCTCCCCCTTTCTATATCCGCATCGTCAGTCGCAAGTGTCACGACATGACCCAGGTACCTACTAGGAATGTTATGGATATGAAATTTTGGATACGGATATAAGAATGATTATTATACCGGATACGGATATGAAATTATTTCGGATTCGGATTTTCCGTTAGTTTCGGATAATTTCGGTTACGGGTAATTAATGCAGCTATTAAAAATAAAAATAATAATAAATAAATTTTGAGTGTGATAAATATCTAAAATGAAAATGTAATAACAAAATTATTCTTATACTTATTCAGTAATTTCGTATTCGAAGAAAATATTAAATTTGGAATGCACATTGCACATATTTATTTTATTTACTATTATTTAATTTGTCGAACTATTCGTGAAGGTAAAATTGCTTACAAGTTAGTTACGACTCGTATGACGACTTGACATAACGTGTCTCAATTAGGCTCCGCCCCTATCCGATATTATCCGAAACTTTTATTTCGGATTCGGTTACGGATAACTTTTTATATCGGATATCCGATAGTTTCGGTTAACATCCCTGATACCTACCAAGACTGCAAGAGCATGATTGGGCATCACTAAAATCAATTTGGTTTAAAGATTAAGCATCGTCAGTGAGCACCTTAACTTCCACGGCAAGTCACAGTATGACTCTTATCATCACATTAACAGAATGTACAAAAAAAGTTTCGATTGACCTTTTTTATAGCCTATAAGCATTTTGTACATCAGCGAACACCAGACTAAGTAATAGCGAATATAAATAGCAGGGCCACAGTTAGGTGCCCGGCAGCGACCGTCGCCACAAATATTGGTATTTAAAATTAGTATTTACTTACATTTAGTTTAATGACAAAACAATGTGTATATTTTATGAGAAAGTGAAAAAGTTCTTAAATAAAACTATTGTTTTCGGATTAAAATTTTTGTTTTATTCATTTCATTTCTACCTATAGTCTGTCTTCCTCTAAACCTGTTTCCCGCCCAACCCAAAGTCTAGTCTATTAACTTAGGAAATTAAATTACTGATATAGACATATTTTCACTTCCATATAGGTACCTAATTTTAGACAGTACAATGTCATGTACAAACTGCCTCCGTGGTCTAGCGGTTAAGTCCGTGGATTTAGACTCGGAGGTACCGGGTTCGGGCTACAATTATTATTATTTAATTTATGTATGATATTTTGTCACTTGTCATGATTGGCCTATAGTAAAGTTGGCTAAATGTGAATCCGCTTATCTTCAAGCGTGGTTTCTGACCACCCCGAAAGGGAAACGGTCTTACTTTACAAAGTCAAAATATCTATTCACGTAAAAACCTATTACAGACATTTATGAAACGTCATTAATTTAATTATTTTGAATGATTCTACTCCTGCTAGTGGAAGACTAAGCAGCAAAGTGGTCCAATAAGTAAGCTGTTAGCAGAAGATCAGCAGCTTAGCAGATTTAAATTACCAAAATAAGTTAATAATATTAAACTTTACGCATGTTAAGATAAATAACCGAGAGATGTTATGTTTGTTAGTATTCATACTCAAAGATGTGGAATCCGCAATTTATCTTTCATACATTTAAAAAAAAACTTATGTATGAAAATGTGATCCAGACCGTTCCGAATTGATATCACGCTCTGAGCATCCAAATCGTGATATTTAATTTGGAACGACTGTTAGTACCATACTCATTTTAAGCGCTCTGAGCTTGATTCGGAACAAGGTGTATATCTAGTTGATTCTTGATGATACAAACTATTAATTTGTATGGAAAAGACAAAAAAATATGTCGTTTCTTAGGAAAATTTGTTTATTTCTATCAATAGAATAACATTTTAGTGTAACGTAAGACCACACAAAGTCAAGTTTAGTAATACTCCTTCGCAAAATAATCGGTTATAAAATAAAATGCTTGTCAGATCACTTGTCTACAAATTGTTTTACTTCCTGAAGTAGTTAATTGTTATTGGGTAGTTATGGGGGTGACTGGTGTAGGTAATCGAAGTCTCCTCGCCTCGTCAGCGTCCAACGCTCGCTTCAGTTCGTAATACTTCTGTTTATAGCTGTTCAGTTCTGCTGCCAATTTGTCTAACTCCATACGAAGGTCAGACACTTGATGTTCTCTCATGCTTACCTCTAAAACAATATTTTATCAGATAATCATACACTGAGAAGAATGGATATTTGATTGAATGGACAATCAGTCCGGCTAGCATTGGATTTCTTGAATCTTGCTATATTCGGACAGTAAAGCAAAGCTTACTTTTTTACCGAATGTGGTATAAAAACCATAGACAAACTCCAAGTCGAACGACAATCAAAGCGAAAAAAAGTGCTTAAAGCGACTACAAAACCTGACACAGCGATGGCTTCGAATAAGATTTAAAAAAATAAAACTATCAGTTGTCAAAATAATATTATTATATATTAATAATATTCTGTGAGTCTTTCGCGCCATTTTGCGCGGAGATGTCAAGTGCAAGTTATGGTTTTGTAAATTAATTTACTGTGGATATTATTGGTCAAAAGTGGTGTATTTTGTTTAATAATGTGCTACAATGTGAATAATTATGGAAAACCATAAATTGGACTTTAAATATGGGGCACAGTTTATTTTTTGCGGTTTTCCCGCGCTGTGGACTCCTATATTTTCCCGACGTGTTTGGGCTATAATGCCGCGAGTGACTCCAAAAAAGCATCAAATTCTGCAGCATCTGGAATTTGATGATCCCCAACTCGGTTATGAACTCTGTTATGAACATATATTATGCAAATAAATTACGTGTTTAGGGCTGATGTATTCTGTACAATGTCCTTTAAAGAAAATTAAATAATAATAATAATAATATTCTGTTTTTTACTCCCACTTTTAGCCCGAGTTTCTCCGATCATAGCCGACCTTACGTCAAAACAGCGTTTTCCACTATTTCAAAGGTCACCCATACAACTGGGTTGCAACTTCAAAATCATTGTCCGCCGCGAATTTATATTAAAGTTGACAACATTTATATTAATTAGACTAAGATTAGGTATATATTTACATTAAACATAGTTTTATAACACACATTAGGTAATAAATCAAAAATATGCAAATACTATAAAAGAAATATATTAGTTTTTTTTTAAATGAACGCATTGTGACGTTATTTGGCTGTCTTCTGTATGCCACAGTGTATGTATGTAAGTTTCGTAAACGCAACTATAGTAGTAGAGTTTTTTTACTGAATTTTCGATGTTCATTGCCTGTTATTATAGCCAAACTTGCAATAACACGCAATGTAAAATAAAAAACGTAACTACAGCAGTTACGTTTTCCGAAACTTGCATTTTACACTAAGCACACTGTAGCGGAAACCTTTATACGAGAATACCAGTTTTAATAGCGTTTTACACTGACAGTTCCGTTATTTAAGGGATTCCACTATATATCGTTGGCGCTTAAGTAACAGAATAAGGCTACTGGTGTCCACAATTGAGGACACAAAGTTTAAAAACTATAAGAAAAAGTGAACGTGCCGTACGTATACTACCGTGATAAAGTAGAAGTAGCTACTAAGTAGTAAGTTTTGATGTAAATTAAATAAATAAATAAAATAAAATCGAGTTTTTATTTGTCACAAAAATAGTTAATAAAAATGTAAAACATAGTTAAAAAATAAAACAAAGATATAATGACAAAAGGGTCTATGGTTCAGAAAATGGTGTTGGAAGCAGGTTCCAACAACCTCTGTTATTATACCATAGCCGACATTTAAATTTAGTGGAACAGTAATATAAATAAAAGTTATAATTAAATAGTGAAACAAAATTGATTAAAAAAAAAATAAAAAAAAAAAAAAAACAGAAACCTAGACGGAACCTGCCCCAGCCTGCTTCAGAAGCAGCCATGCTGCACACATTTTACGGAAAGTGGGTAACGTTGTAACTCTCGCGTCCCGAACGGGCGGTGGAAGAATTAGTTAGTCCTTTACAGGTAAAAATCTCAAGAAAACTTCACGAGGGAAATAATAATTATTTTTGCTATTAATGTAATCAATCCAAAGTTAAAAAAACACTTACAGCTTCTCTGCACCAAAAGCAGTGTTGATCAGAAGACAAATTTCTAAGCATTCCATGGATTCACTGTACGGGTGCCGGGTCCATCGTGTGTGGGTAAGAGATGAGAAGAATGGTGGAATAGGCTGGTTTAAAAAGGAGGTCTCCCTTTTTATTTTATTGCGCGATAATACGCTCACCATCCACCATTCTACTCCTCTCCCTACCCAACCAAATACTGTATGATTCCGTTAATGCCGTCTTTATGGGTTGTTGTGAAATACGTAAGATTTTGACATGAAATAAAATGCACCAACCTGCGATAAGACATTTTATTTTGTTGGTCCTTTGTGTCAGGGCTCTCTGAGTTTTTGTTAATGTTTGCTAAAACAAAAATTATCAAATAAATAAATAATAATAATAAATATTTCCAGACAGGTCACACAGCGCCATCTAATTTCCCTGGTAAGCTGCGAGGCTTGTGTTACGGAAACTAGATGGTTATAACTACATATTATACTTTTTTTTGTTTTTGTAAATATATACATATTATACATATAAACACCCAGACCGAGACAAATTATACAATGTAGAACTTGCCCCCGGTGGGAATCGAACCCACGACCTCCCGAGTTCACGGCAACGTTTGTTACCACTAGACTACGGAGAAGGTCAAATAAAGTAGGTACTTAAAATACATTTTTGTTTTTATTTATTAGGGTCGCCTAACAGTGTCTAACTGCCTCCGTGGTCTAGCCGAGGATTTAGACTCAGAGGTAACGGGTTCGATTCCTGGTCGGGACACAAAAATACTTATTAATGTAAATAGGTACATACATTTAATTAATATTTAATTTATTTGTGATATTTCTCGAGTTTGGTACGCTGGAGACATCGACGAGTTTGCCATTTGTCATGATTGGCCTATAGTAAAGTTGGTTAAATGTGAATCCGCTTATTTATAAGCGTGGTTTCTAACCACCTCGAAAGGGAAACTGTCGTGATGATACTTTACTTTTTTTGCCATCAGTGCCCGCAACACTACATACATGGATTTTCACTTACAACTGAGACAAAAACTAGATGCTGCACCGATTATAGGCAACCACCACATGCTATTACAGTTTCTATTAATTAAATAAACAAAATAAAAACACAATGCAATTAAAATAACAACAATAAAAGAGTAAATCCAAATAAACACTATAACACAATACGAGTACAACATGATGCAACCACAATCAACGAACACAATTCCAAGGATCAAATTTGGTCGAACAGCAGTTCAGTTGAGTCTCAGTCAGGATCCGCTGCAGCGACAATACATTGCGCTTAAAAACATGCAAAGAGTTAGCAAATATGTCTAGACCAGCTATACTGTGTGTGTGTTCCGCAGAACCCTAGGGTTCCACGATACCACTGTAGGAGTTCCGCAAGAATTAAAAAAAAAACAACACCTTTTTTTGGTCGAACGTTTTGACTTCGTCCGCCGCGCCTATACTTGTGAGCGCGCAGTCCCTTTGATAAAAGGCGCCTCTGAATTAGACGCTATAGTTGTGAACAAGCGACTTTCGACTCTAACTACAAAACATAAAGTAAAAAATATACTTTTAAAAACTATTGTAGGGTTCCATCAAGTATTTTGCTTTCCAATTTTTTTTTTTTAAATAAATAAAAGGGTTCCGTCACCAAAAAAGTTTGAGAACCGCTGGTCTAGACTGTCTTTCCTTTTTCGTGAAAGAGCAACAAAATTCGCATTTATAATACGATTTATTTTATTTAGTTTTAAAACGGCTTCATTTTTTAACTTCCCGGATTTATTTAGTACGGCATTATAGCTTGTGGACGGCAGAGTAGATACCTGAATCTCTGGGCTTGGTTGTAAAGCTAACATGTCTTGTACAGTTTTGTATAGGTTTTTAGTTTCTTTTAGCTCTCGATCCTTTAGTACTAGTGTCTCACTCTGGGATAATACTTTCCTGAAAAAAAATATAGTTGCTTAAGGTTAATTCAGACATAATAAAATTATCCGCAATTGTTAGTGAATAATTACACGTAAAAATTTAGAAATTTTATATATTTTAAAATGTTTTCTTGTATGTCTGGCCGGGTGGAATTTTGTAATTGATTTTAAACTTTCCGATGAGTTAGAGACTTGAAATTTGGAACATAGTTTAGAAATGGATGACACATCAAAATAGAAGTTTTTTTTTTAATGAACCATGTTTTTATAACGTACTAATGCTCACCTTCTTGATCAGTTTCATTCAAATAACCCTATTTAAAAAAAAAGTACCATTATATTGAATTGTCAGTATAATTTAGAAAAAGTTTTAAATCTGAATGTGGTTTTATCCTTCACACGAATTATTTTATACTTTTTTGTCCGTTATAAATACCAGCAGCCCTATTCTGTTCCCTGAGCGAAACGTTATATAATGGAATCCGTTAATTATATACGAGATCGTAAAGTTGGTAATTGCACGGCCGCTGTCATGGTCGAGCGCTTATATTTTGTACGCAAGCTCTGACATAAATAACGAAATCCACTCCAATCCAATCAGGGCTGCTGGTACATTAATTTATTTTATTATTATTTTATAGGCAAATATTAAACTGGTCTTACTTTTGCAATAGTCTGAGTTTGTGTGTAAGATGCACGCTATCAGGATCAGTTCCCTGCAGCTTCCTCCAGCGGTGCACGTTAAGTGGAGTCTCCAAGGCTTCCTCTAGCGCCCGAACTCGAAGGCGCTCACGACCTAACTCCCGTTCTATGTTGAATACCTACAAAACTCCACATTTACACCCGTATTCTAAGACGTTTCTTTAACGGCTCCTTAGCTACTCAAATTTAATTTTACAAGTATTTTCTTCTTAGTCTTATTCTGTTACTTAAGCGCAAACGTTATATAATGGAATCCGTTACCTATTTATATATCACGCTATTAAAGTTGATATTTGCACGGCCGCTGTCAAGGTTGAGTGCTTATAGAGTTGAGAATTGAATAATATTTTGTAATTATAACGCAATATCTGATCCACTAATAACGTTTGCGACTAAGTAAGAGAATAGGGCCGCTGAAGCCTAAAAAAATATTTGCTCTTTTTACAATTACACGCGGTATATTAGTAAAAAAAAGCAAAGTATCACGACCGTTTCCCTTTCAGGGTGGTCAGAAACCACGCTTATAATTAAGCGGATTCACATTTAGCCAACTTTACTATAGGCCAATCATGACAAGTGGCAAGCTCGTCGATGTCTCCTCCAGCGTACCAAACGCGAGAAATATCACAAATAAATTAAATATGATTTAAATGTAATTATTTACATTTATAAATTTTTTTTTTGTGTCCCGACCAGGAATCGAACTCGGTACCTCCGAGTCTAAATCCACGGAGTTGTCCGCTAGACCACGGAGGCAGTGTAGTGTCAAATATAAGCAAGAACAAATTCCCTATTTCCAAACAACAACAACAAATAATGTAGTTTCATTTAATTGTTGTTCGAGTATTTAATAAAAAAAATATTTCATTTACATTTTAAGTGTGTATTTCACCACATAACAAAACACACACTCAAGATTATTAAGACAACTTATTCGCGATGAAGAATTTTAATGTAGGCAACAAAAATAGTAATGTACCTACCGATAAGACTACACGTAGGAAATATATATATATATATATATATGCACACCTAATGCAAAACCTCTAACAATATCTCGACACCTTCTTGTTTCTTCATTTTATTGACCTGTGTTTTCTTTGATGAGCGCAGTAACCTTGGCTAAACTTATTCAGTTTTTTTTTTAAATGCAGGTTTTTGCCGTTTTTAATTTCAGCCGCAAGAAATTAAAAATAAACAAAACCCTGTTGGTTTATTACTGCAGACAATAAAAACTTAATTTTAAAACTGTTAACTGACCTCTAGTCGCAAATCAGTCATATTTTCAATTCCTTTCGATAATAAATTCTTTTCTTTACGTAGCCGAATTATTTCCAAACGCAACAGTCTAATATCTTCTATCTTTTGTTCGAACTGACGTTCGCCTGAAATATTAAATATTGTAAATGTATGTATAAATACAATCGAAAAAATAATATATTTTTTTCGGGTACCTATGCAAACACTGCGCCTGAACAATAAGCTAGACATAAATTATGCCGTGATTTGTCAGCAACGTCATTGGTCGAGAATCTATAATTATATAATTCACTCCTTGGAGCCATATCAAAACTTTATTCTACGTTCAGCGAAGATTACGCTTGTAACCTCCTTATTGCATGATCGACTATTGAAATGTCTGCTTAACTTATGTATTTGTCTCCTCAACTTATGCATTCGCTATGATTTTGGCTGCGTATCCAGATTTCGTATTCAATTAAAGTGGCTTATATTTACATCCGTTTACATCTACACTCTCTCACCTTCTTGTAAGGCATTCTCAATAACCCCATGGCTTCTCTGTACCTGAGGGATTATTATGAATATCTGTACTATATATCAACTATAAAAAAATCTATATTACCTCGATGCAGCGTGATTTCTAAGATACGTATTTTTTCATACAATAGTGCTATCTCATCGTTTCTGCGCACTAACTGAGCTCCCACCACGTCGCGTTCATTCATTAAGCTTTCTAGTTCTTTTTTCAATTTTTGACGTGCTGCATCCCCTTCCTGATAAACAAAAGGAATCATTTTATCTATATTGTAGGTATCTGCGACTTTACAAAACAAAATCTTCACACAAATAGAAACTATCTACGTCTACCGTCGACCCAAGCAGTTGTTGACCAATCGGTGGTAGCTGCACACACGTCGCCCTAGCATGTTACTATAGACCTTACACTAAACAAATTACTTTAGAGTTTAAATAGTTGGCTATATATAAAAACAGCTGCCCGGTTTGATAAAGTTATGTGAAGCCTAGATTCAGTAGTGTTTCCTAATTTCCTAACCCGGGACGAGCACTTGTAACCTTTCTTTTCTTTACCAGTTATAGTGTGGTCTCCAACTTTTGATTTTAGCAGGTTTAGATTTCATCTAGCTTGAAATCTGGATGAGCTAATAATTATAAGCGGTTACGTTTCTCAACCAATCGCATCCTGCGAGCGGTCTGTAAAGGAATCCTCAGTAAAATACCGTCACATTGGCTGTCTGTTTAGCAGAGCATTTATCTATTATTAGACATAATTTATTATGACATGAAATAAAACTTAATTAAAATCGATTATTGATAAATTTTGATGCCTGTGGTCAT
This sequence comes from Tinea semifulvella, assembly GCA_910589645.1. Lineage (NCBI taxonomy): Eukaryota > Metazoa > Arthropoda > Insecta > Lepidoptera > Tineidae > Tinea > Tinea semifulvella. The sequence continues at coordinate 3,089,507 of OU342600.1, forward strand.
GAGTGCCGAAATAGCCCAAGCACGGCGCTCCATTAAAAAAATATATATTGTGTTTTTGTTTAGGTTTTAAAGCTACTCGTATGTTTAGCTGTTAGTGAAATTATAATTGTAATTATTCTACGTTTCAAATTTTACTTTTCTTGTTCCCAAATTATCGTTACATTTAGATAGTTTTACTAATTTTGCGTTTAACTATAAAATAAAATAAAAATAAAAAAGTTATTTATTTTCTCCCACAAAACTTAAAATTAGTAACATATTTATTAAAAACATTTATGTAGGAGACTGGAGGCAAAACTAAACTAAGCGAAAGCATAGTCTGTGTGAAAGCACTCCAGGTTCCTCTGACTCAAACTTAATAATAAATACATCTATAGTGTAGTGTAATGTAGTGTAGTGTAATGTAGTATAGTGTAATGTAGTGTAGTGTAGTGTATATATAATTAGGTGTATATATTATTTTATCTTATATATAAATAGTTTTATTTTTATTATTTTGATCATATTTTATAATATATATTTATTTATATATACATAATATAAAAATATATAAGTGAATATCTATTTATTTAATATTATATTTTTATTTTTAATATTTATCTATTTAAGTAAATTGTAATTCATTTAAAAATCGTTCAGTTTAAATTATAATTTCTAACAGTTTTTCAGTATCCAAATAGTTTAATTTTAGAAGCCAACTTGTAATTTTCTTTTTACATTCAAATTTATTATTAGAGTAAATACTTAGTGATTTATTTGCTTGATTATACAGTTTTCCTCCTCTAAAGAGAAAGAATCGTTGTGCAAAGGAAGATTTTACAGGTGGAATTTTACATACTTCGTAGCATCTTCTTTTGTTTGTACTAATTATCCGTTTAGGAAATTCAAGAGTAGAGTGTTTCCGTAATATAGTAGATAATATGTAATGTTGTCGTACTGTGAGAACTTCTGCATCACGGTAAAGGGTTTCTGTTGGATATAAACGCGGTTTTTTTAGACACACCTTTAGTATTAGTCTCTGGGCTCTTTCTAGCTCAAGTAGTCTAGTTTTAGCTGCACCACCCCATGTTGATATGCAATATGATATAACTGATTATACTAATGCCTGATATATAGTTTTAAGGGTTCTCTTATCAACAACATTATTTAAATTTTTGAATATATAAGTTAGTTTTCGAATCTTTTGAGATATAGCATGTATATGATCGTTGAAATTTAAATTTTTATCTATTACAACTCCTAGATACCTTATACTATTTGTGTTTTCTATTTTTGCACATTGACATGGTTGTGCTATTAGCGGATTACAATTGTGGGCATAAAGAGCTTTTAAAGTATTTATTTTAAGGGGATGGTTATTTATAGAGAAATTTATATATTTTGTTTTAGTAGCATTTAGTGTTAGTGAGTTTTCAGCAAGCCAGTGGCATATCGCATTTAATCCTATTTGAGAAGATGCGTATAGTTCATCCCAAGAGTCTGCATAGAACGTTAATGTAGTATCATCTGCATATGATATAATTTTACATTTATCGTTTTGAAGATGGCAAATATCATTAATGTAGCATAAAAAGAGGGTCGGGCCGATTATGGACCCCTGTGGAATGCCGCATTTAATCGAAAGTTCTTCACTAATTGAGTTTTCTATCTTTACACGTTGAGTACGATTTCGTAGATAGTCAGCTAAAAGTTCTAACTGGTTGCCTCTTATACCCATCCTCTCCAATTTTAGGATTAGATTCGAGATAGGGACTGTGTCAAAGGCTTTTGCTAGATCTAAGAAAATTGTCAAGCATTTTTTATTTTTAGCCATATTCATTATAAGAAATTCCATGTATTCATGAATCGCATCATCTGTAGATCTTTTTTCACGAAAACCAAACTGTGTGTCTGATAGTAATTTATTTTCTTCCAAAAATGTTTTAAGTCTATTATTTATTATACGTTCAAACACCTTGGACAACGTAGTCAGGATAGAAATTGGCCTATAATTATTAACACAGTCCCTGTCTCCAGATTTATATACGGGATGTACAATAGATTTTTTTAGACCTGACGGAAAGACACCATTTTCCATACATTTGTTTATGAGATAAGTAAGGACGGGTGTTATTATACTGCTAACTGTCTTTAGAGCATCTGCTCCAATCATATCCCAGCCTGGGGAACAGTCGGTTTTTAGTTTATTGATGATATGCTCAACCTCCTCACAATCTGTTGGCAAGAGCACAAAAGAATCCCGGTTGGAACGGTTGTCTGTCGTGGTTAGTGAAGAAACAACAGGTATCCTTTCTGCCAGTTTTATGCCTACAGATGAAAAGAAGGAGTTAACTGAGTTTATGGCGAATTCGGTTCCCTTGGGAGATTGTAATAGTTCGCTTGGTATATGTTTGGTAGTGCTCATGTTAGTTATATTTTTTATTGTATGCCACATATTTTTAGGATTGTTTTTAGCTTTCGTAAATTGATCTTTATCATGTTGTTTTTTAAGTTTTTTTAAAAGTTTATTACAAAAGTTTCTATATCGTTTGTATGTTATTTGTAAAATTATATTTTCTGGGTCTGTTTTTAGCTTTTTGTGCATTTTATCTCTGTTTCTGATACATTTTAACATACCGGCAGTTATCCAAGGCTTTAGTATTACTTTATTTTTAGAGAATTTTACTATTTTTGTGTTATTTTTTATCATATTGGTTAGCTGTGTTGTAAAAATATCTGTGGCATTGTTTAGGTCTTTCTCTTTATATACAAGGTCAAAATTAGTTAATGAGCATTCTAGTTTAAATTTTTCCAAATTTAGTTTATGTAGTATTTTCTCTGTTTTTGGTTGTTTCTTTCTTTTAATGTTTAAACAAAACAAAACGGCCTCATGGTCTGTTACTGTCGTATTCAAGGCGAATGTGAAGGCACTTTTTTTTGTTTTAAGTATTACGTGATCCAAACAACTTTTAGCCCTTGTGGGTACATTAATGGCAGAAATAAGGCCGTGAAATGATGTTATCTCTAAATATGCGTTACTATGAGAGCTCATTTCCAGAATATTTATATTGATGTCACCAACAATCACAATATTACTGTATGTACTCAGGGAAATTAGCATATTATTTAGGGATTGAATAAAGTTGTTAAGATTTTGGAAACTGGGAGGTCTATATATGGCAACTATGACAGTATCAGTGCCAAATTTTATTAGTAAGCAATTTGCTTCTAACAGGAGTGGTTCTTCTACGGTGCATTTCAATTGTTTTTTAATGTATAATACTATACCATCATTTTGGTTAAAGTTATTAAATGTTTTATATGTTTGCAGTTTAGGTAAATTATTTGAACGAGATAGCCAACATTCTGACAATACTATTATGTCACACTCAAACTTAAATCTCGATAGCAACGCTGTAAAATCGTTAAAATTTCGGTTAATGCTTCGTATATTTTGTTGCAGTATCTTAAGGAATGCGTTGGGATTACTTAAATGGATGCCACATTGTTCTGGGTTGCATGATATGATTTTACTTATTTCGAACTGATCAATATTTTTTAATAAGTTATCTATTTTTTTTAAGGAGAATTTATTTGTATATAATGACATAATACTTGTGTCCCTCGATAAAAATAAATTTATGACAATAAACTTAGTTTTTGCTATTTTTAATCCCAATATAAACAATAGTGATTTTCTAGTATTTTTGTAATAAGTTCGTGAAGTATAATAATTCTTATTATGCTTACGTTTATACTGTATTAATATATATATGGTTAAATACATAGTTATAATGTAAATAAATAAATTTAATCTATTACTTTTGAATGCGTTAATTTTATAAATTTTATAATATGTTTTATAAGGGGAATGTTTATTTTTATATAATATTAATAAATACCTGTGTATAGTTATAATGTAGATATTTAAATTTGTTTCAATAATTGTTAGTGTAAATGTGAAAATAGTTTGTATTTGTAAGATACATAATGAGTTCACGGGAGTACTTATCTTTATTAAGATGAATGTGAAAGTATAGAAAGCTAGTCATTTTTGTTGAATATTTTTGAAATCAGCTTCTTCATTTATCCTTATGGCAGGGTCACCTTGTTTCTTCCTTATGTAGATATTGCCATATGATGTCCATGCAAAATCATAGCCATTATTTTTGGCATAGTCTCTCGCCAGGAAGAATAATCTTTTGCCTTTAGCAGTAAGATTATCTGAGATGTAGATCTGTTTGACTGGACCTCCGAGACCTAGGTCCTGAGTATTGGGTCTCGCTCCTCTATTGTCAGTATTTAACTTTTTCACAGCTGCTTGAAATTTATGTTTTGTGATGTTTGAGGTAAAATCCACAATAATGTGTTGGTTTCCATTAGATTTCCTGACTCTGAAAGCATTTTTTATATTTGTTTCATTAATTGGCATTTCAAATTTTTTTCCTAAGTTTTGTACCATGTCACACAAGTCCATCATATTCTCGTTATTTTTCACAGGTACGTTTCTGATTTCTAAACTCGATTGGCGGGCATTTCTTTCCAATAATTCGATCTTATTTTCTAGGGATTTAATATATGATAAACTTTCCTTTTTTTCATATAGAAGCTGGTCAATATTAATCTTCATTTCATCATATTGTTTGGAGATAAAATCCATAGATGTAGTAAACTGAGATTGCTGTTCTGAAATTTTGTTGATAACCATGTCCAATTTTTTATCTTGTACCGATTGCCATGCTTTAAACATGTCTTCCATTTTGTTCATAAAACAGTCATCTTCGCCTTGTCCCAAATATTTTCTCTTCAAGGGTCTAGTCGTGACATTTGTTATTTCCTGCATAGCCATAGTAGTAATATTGTGTAAATCCGGAGCAGAGTCGCTATGATGTAGTATTGTATGTGACGATACAAACGGCGGCGCTAATTTATTTGTGGGTATAGGTGAAACCGGTGGCGTGCGCTTTAGCTTTGGCATCGTTATTTTGAATAACGTATTGTAAATATTGTACTTGCCGTGCAATTACGTATGCCGCCGCGGGGGTGAGGCACACCTTGTCGCTTGTCTTCGAGGTGCGGGGCGGGCGTGAGAGTGGGATTTTATTCACTGTTCCAACGTAAATTAGACACTATGACACTGTATTAAGACTTTATTTCATTTAGCAAATTTATAAAAAATATTAATTACAATAGAATTTAACATGACACGTCTGTCCGTAGCGGGCTCGAGCCGAGGAAAACATACTTACATTAACAATTCTATTAAGCCCGGCCTCCTCTTGCCTGAGCGCTATAATTTCTGCCTTAGCATCAGACAGCCTGGCCTGACCAGCCTGAACCTCCGCCTTCAGCTGTTCACTTCTTTTGTGACACTTCGCCAGAGTAGCTTCACAAGTCTTCAAGCCTGTCTCTTTCCCGCTTATATCTTCTTTCAATTGCTCTATCTGATATGCTAACATCTGTAGAAAAAGATACAAAGCAATGCATTAAGCTTTTGTTGTGTATAAAATAGGCTACGCTCTTACTGTTTCGGATTTTTTACTAATATCTTTTATAAACATTGCCCATTCATCATCATCATCATCACAGCACCTACAACACATCTAGACTTCCACTGTTGGAGATGGGGATAATTAAATTTCTGGCGAATGTGGCCTACACTCGACACGCTGGCCAAGGGTCTAATGTCAATTTATAATGATACATTATTGGTAGAAAGAGAAGAATGGTGTCTCGGGACAATTGGCTGGTTTACAAAGGAGGAATCCTTGTTTTTTGTTATTGCGCAACAAGACGCTCACCATCCACCATTCTACTCCTCTCCGTGCCCAATTTTTTTGCATTTTAATGTGCAATAAAGTTTTTTACTTTACTTATACTTGCCATTGAAACTTTTAGTACTTCAAAAATCTATACTACTGTACTACTGTAGTTGCGTTTCAGAAATTTCAATATCATACTAAGAAAACTGTTACCCATACATCTACTTTATACTTTACTGTCGCTACCTTGAGTTTCTGCTTCAAGTCTTGTATTTCATCAAGAGCTTCAGTGTAGTTTTTGTGCAGCATGTTTCGTTCAGCTCGACACGCGTCCAGGGCGGCTGAGAACTTGCGAGATTTACCGCTCTCTTCTCGAAGCGCTTTCTTCAAATCCATTATGTCTGCAGTCCTTAATCGTACTTCCTCTAAAAGAGCATGTTTACTACTTTTGAGCTAAATGTCTGACAATGAAATTGAATGTTTTATAAACTTTATAAAGGTTGTCTCAAAACCCACTGGTTCTTTTTTATTTTTTTATAACTCGTATTGCCATTGAATTTTAAGGGTGGTTTCTTTTTATGTAAATTACGGACACGGAGGTTACCACACAACATCCGACAAATGCTACCTTGGTTTTGTTGGCAAACGTTCACCCTTTTCACGAAATTTTCAATCACTTTTTGACATAATTGTGAATGAATGTCGTCAATAACTCGTCGAATTTCCGTTTTGAGCTCCGGAATTGTCTGTGAATTGTTTGCATACACGTTTAGAAACCCCTAAAGAAAAAATCAAAAAGTCAATATTCGTTGCAAAGAACTTCTGGGCATGTTTAATTTTTGTTATTGATGACGAATGGAGGTGGATGGAAGTTAGTATACACTTCCAACTGCCGCAATGTTTTCAATTCTTACAAGAACGGCCGCCTGTTTTATCATCCTAAATGAAGCCAACAGTTACAAATTTATTAATTAAATTCTCCAACTGTGGAAAAAGATGGTGCGTAATGATGACCGAAAAATGTGCGACAATTTCAAACCGTCTCAAATTATTACCATAACGGTAGTGAATTTTTACCATTTCTCAAAACACTCTTTGACTTAACCTGAAACTAAGCTGATGACAACTGATAAATAACAATATTTGACACTGAAATGTATTCAAAATTTAAAATTCAAGTAGGAGTTGAGACACCATTTACCTACAGCAATAGATGTGAAATTTGTTTTGATTGTATTTTGAATAGCACCAGTTAACTTTGTAATGTTGATTTTGGAAAACTATGCATTTGAGGAAGTAATTGCATCTAATGTAGGTACTAATTATTTCATACCTGTCACCTCGTCAACCTTTTCATTTAAAGCAATAGTCTCTTCCAACATTCTGAAAAAAGGAATCCTATTTATTCCATAATTTATAACATTAGGAAGACGATCTCAAATAGTTATCCCATTAACACACAGTTAAGTCAGGTTTCAAACGCCGCATTGCGTCTTTTACATTTTTATCTGACTAATAAATATTTCAACACACTAGTTGTATTTACCTATCCTTATCTTTCTCCAGTTGCCGTATTAATAGTCGTTGCTTGTTGATCTGTGTCTGGTTCATCTCGATCTCATGTTCCAGCTGCTTTCTTCTCTGCTCCTGCAGATTTAACATCTGGAGATTTTCTATTGCTTCACCTGTAAATATTTAGTTAGGTTTGAAGAGCTTTCGATTGAGAAGTTATTATCTAATATTTTGAAAAAAATATGACTCTTCTTTTTAAGCGACGGCGCTTTCCAATCTAAAAAGGTTCATGGTACCACTCGGAGAGCATGTTAAGCCGTCTTTCCAGATTCTACTACTACCTTAATTCTTGTGGATTCGTCAATAAATTGTTATTAAAATTGACATCATCTGAAGTAATAATGAAGGGTCATTCATTATCATCACAACTCCTAGAACTTACCTAGAAATTCATCTTTTCAGAATTATACGGTGAGTTTGGCCTACATTTGCCACGCCAGACGGGTTGGTGAGGGTCTGAGGTCATTTTTTTATGACATTTTATTAATGATTCCGCAAGTTGGTATAAGTGGAATCGGGATCCACGGGTTAACGTGCTATCCGAAGCACGGGTGTTGTATATTACTATGACAAATGTACGAAGAAAAGTATATTTCTCATTGGTACATGGGGTTCGAACAAACCTTGTTAGGAGTTTAAGGAAAGTGTTTTTTAGAACCACCACCGCTACTAGAAACCTTTTACTTACTCTGTATTTTCTGTGTATTTTTATTAAGAATATCTTTTTCCCGGTTAAGGTTTTCGATGTCTCGTTTATCTGATTCGGCTTGCTTCTTGTTTAGAGAAATTTCTCTTTCCATCACGCTAACCACCTGACGGATGCGTTCTCTGAAATTTTAGGCTGACCTATTAGTTTTCTAATATCACGAATTTATTTTTGTAGATGTCGCTAGCTGCACTCATACCGTAAAGTACTTGGATACGTCTTTTCACATTTGTTCCGATAAAAAGTTTTTGTTAAGTGAAGAGTGAGTCTAGCGTTGTCCTAAAAGCAGCAGAGGCTGCAGTGATCGTCTAGCCTGATCTTAATAAGCTGTAGTGAATGACACCAGCACTGGTCCACCAAACACTAAACAGTACCTTTTTCTGAGTGAACTTTCGCTTCGGACATGATTTAGCCGGTTGTCCTGGGTTCAACTGGGAACAGACCGATGTCAAAGAAAATTCTAAAGGCGTGAATACAAATGAATCACTAAATTCAAAAGACAAATACACAAACAAGCCTAAATTTAAATTTTTAATTCCTAGTCAAACGCCAGCTATATGAGATAGCTGCTGGCCACTTTGATCTCATATATCTGGCGATTGACTAGGAATTACAAATTAAAATTTAGGCTTGTGTATTTGTCTTTTAAATTTAGTGATTCGATCTGTAGCCCAGATCGACAATACGTCAATTTCATATGTATGGACCTAATAAAGGGTATGAGTAGATATACTTAAAGTTAATTTATCTGGTAAATCTACAAATCAAATTGGAAGTGCAATAAATCATATTTTATTAAATAAAGATATGATGCAAGTCCTTAGGTGGCTAATAGCTGACGATTTACCCTTTCTGTCACAATAAATTGAAGAACTCATGTAAAGTTTTTACCTGTCACTCTCTACTGTAGCTTTCGCCTGCTCTAGCAACTGATATTTCTTAATATTCTGTATATTTTGTTTGTTTAACTTGGCCATCTCATTTCTAAGTTTACTGCTATCATCCAAAGCATTCTAAAAAAAATATATTGCAATATTTAAAAATATATTCTCACTACTTCACTTTCAAATTTCAGGAGCCTTATCTTATTTACTTGGCTTAAGATTAGCTGATGTCCTGTCCCTAGCTGTTGACGTAGATTTTTTTGATAGTTAGACACGAAGCGATTTATTTTGGCCGCAGTTCTGGCCGCATTGCTTGGTCGCAACAATAGCGGCCAACCGCAATCTAGCCGCTGCGGCCAGGTCGTCAGTGCGCGATTGGTCTAAACTTTAGACTCTAAAGGATGTAAACGACGTTAAGAGTGCCTGACGCCTGAGCACGTCAACAACATTATGTGATAATTTATGGCAAATACCTTAAGTTCTCTTTTAGTGTTTTGAAGTGTTTGTTTAGTTTTATCAAATTCTTTATTCGTAAACTCCAAAGTTTCTCTAAATTGTGTCATTTTGACTACGGCTGTTTCTTGATCCTTCTGGGCTGTGTCGAGCTTCGAACTAAGATCCTTTACTTGCTTTTCACGTTTTTCTAGCGATTTCTCCGATTTTATTAACTGAAATTTACAACAAATATTTAAATAATGCAATTACTATTCCAGCCTCTGACTGCCTCCGTGGTCTGTCGGTTAGTCCGTGGATTTAAGACTTGGAGGTACCGGGTTCGATTCCTGGTCAGGAGAAATAAATTTAATTAATATAATATTAAATTTATTTGTAATATTTCTCGAGTTTGGTACGCTAGAGACATCGATGAGCTTGCCACTTGTCATGAATGGCATATAGTAAAGTTGTCTAAATGTCCGTAATTAGGTCGTGATGACACTTTACTTTTCTCTTTTTTAATATTCTAGCTCGCACAAGTCTAAAATTTTGTGTCTATCTACACCATTACGTTGAAATTTCATGATTACAAGTAATACTATCAAGTATTATAAAGTGACTAACAATTATTATTTTTTTAGCAAAGGTTTATAAGCCTTGAGAAGTCGAACAGTAAAATAATAGTGCGCGGGTCTTTTCAGATTGAAAGTCACTGGCGTCACTACGGGTTGATTTTATGCAGGGAATTTTGTTAACATGTTATTTTTTACCGTATCAGCTTTTATTTTCCTTGGGTGAAAAGAATTTGTAGCTGGCTGGCATTGGATCTTTGGATTACTAGAACTTTTCTAAGAAATAACAACTACCTTATCATTGAGGTTCCCTATTTGTAGTCCTCGTCGTTCGACTTCGCCTTTCAAATTAGCAGTTTCACTATTCAGATGTTCAACAAGTCTATTTTGTCGCACTGCGTTATTGTCGGCTTCCTGTAAAAATATAGGTTCCAGTGCGTTAACATTTAAAAGTTTATTCTTTTATAAATGCGAAGTTCAACATAAATACATACTGGAGATGTTTTATCCGTAGAAATAATATTTTAATGCGTAGATAGCAAATTAACATCAGACCCGTGCTGCTGTTTGTTTGGCTGGAAGAGTATACAAAATTCTCTATAAATTTGTTATGCAAGGTTTATGGATTATCTTTAGTTTTGGTTTCGAGCGAACCTCTTCCATAATCGCATCGGCCGGGGAAGAGACCACTAGGGTTTGTAGCACCTGGAGGTTAGGGTTATTGTGGGGTAATGCCGTCGGCGACTGCTTGGCTACTGCTCGTCCCACGGATATTTCGGGTAGGCAGCGACTAGTGGTCGTGCGACAACTGACGCATCACCTAGCATTCTCCCATAACTCTGGTTAGCCAGCCTTAATGATGTAATGAACCTATTTCATGATAAAAGTACCTCTAAATTTTCCTCTAGCTTGGTGATAGTTTCATCAGCCGAGTTGTTTCTCTGCTCCAGCTCGTCCTGGTAACTGAGCGAATTGGTTAGCCTCTGCTTGAGCGCGTCCACCTCACCCTGAAGACGTGTCTTCTCCTTCTCAAACTTCTCCTTCTCTTTCACAGCTGATGTTGCGCCTCTGGAAAATTGAACAATAATGTTAAATTACCTTATTATTATTAAACTGCATTACAAACAAGCAAGACAGAAGTTTCATAAATAGAAGGAACTGATACTACCGTTATATCAACCTAATGCCTGAAGACAATCTCTGACAGCCAAACCTTGTGAACAAATTTAAACAATTATAGGTGCAATCAAAACAATAATAATCGATATATAAAAGGTAATTTAATATAATTAATATCATATACTTACATCATACATAAATATATACTACTTACTAATGCTGTGTGGAGTCAGCCATCTAGAAAGTGTGAATACACTAGTTTTTTTTTTTAAATTACCAGGTAGTTGCTTGCCATATGTTGACAGGTTGATCGGTCCATAAGTTAGTAGAAATTACTACGAAAGAGTTAAGAGACAAATGTAGTATGATGGGAGGGAACAGATAGAAAGGAGTTGCTGAGAAGAACGAAGAGGTGTCTCTTCTGTGTCTTAGGCCCACTTAAAACCGAGAAAAAGAGACAAAGAACTCGAAAGATATCTGCGGCAGTGAATCGGTAGCCATTTTAACTTAGCACGATATTCAGATATGTGATCATACTATATTTACGTAAACAATAGATGAAGCAGACATATCAATGCTACACACGTCACCATAGTCAAGGAAAGGAAGTATTTTAATGAACTAATGACTTGCCCTATAATAGGCAAAACTTAATCAATTTTAGTAACATCACCTGGCAAAATATCTGGCTATTCGGAGACTGGTTTAATCCCTTAACAGCAGGCTTTGCTTATGATGGTAATCTTAAAATGGTAATTAATACGTTCCATACAAAAAACATGGCTTTGTATAATAAACTGAATTCTCACGCGTCATCATCACCAGCTCTCTTTCTGGCATCTAGTTCCTTTTCCAGCCTTGCTACAGTCTTTTTCATTGTCTCCAGACTTTCTACGCTGGCCAGCTCCCGGGCGTGCATGGCATCTGCCAGAGCCCGGGCTTCCACTAGAAATATAAATTCCTTTGATTAGATGGATTGTGGAGTTGTGATTTTGTTAACTTTAAAAATTGTCTTCATGAAAAACTAGCTCTGTTACGGTTTTGCCGGTGAGACGGTGAGCTGTGACTGAGACCATGAGGGTCTCAATTTCGTAAAAACACAAATGACTTAAAAACTGTTTTTTTGCTTAAATTTTGACAAAATCTCCAAAGAAGGTGAATAAATGTTTGTATCAGCTTTATCATCATCATCATCATCATCAGCCTGTGTCTCTCCACTGCTGGATATAGGCCTCCCCCAAGGCTCGCCACTGCACGCGGTCTTTTGCAATCCTCATCCAACCCCCACCAGCGACCCTCCTCAGGTCATCTGTCCATCTGGCGGGGGGTCGTCCCACTCTGCGTCGTCCCGTACGTGGTCTCCACTCCAGAACCCGTTTGCCCCATCGGTCGTCGGTTCTGCGGCAGATGTGTCCGGCCCATTGCCACTTCAGCTTGCTAATTTTGAATGCTATGTCAGTAACTTTGGTTCTCTGATGAATTTCAACGTTTTGAATTCTATCCATCAGAGAAATACCAAGCATAGCTCTCTCCATAGCTCGCTGAGCGACCTTGAATTTGTGAACCAGACCCACTGTCAGTGTCCACGTCTCTGCTCCGTACGACATTACGGGGTGTAATGAATCACGGGGAGATGTATCAGCTTATGTATTCCGTATTATAATTCATTATTTGTTTTGTGTGTATCAATCATAAAATTATTTCAATGGTGTAGTTCAGCGGTTCTCCAACTTTTTAGCGACGTAACCATTGGGCTTGTTATTCTCCATTTAGTTTTTACCTAACGTTATTTTTTATGCAGTTTGGTTTATTGATTTTTTATGTATTTACTTTTGAGTTTTTAATTAAAGTTCATTTTTATTCAGTTCAGTTTTTTTATTTACGTGAATTGTTTATGTAATTTACGTGTCATAAGAAATTTTATCCAATAAAATTTAAAATGAAAAACAGGTAATTTTCAACTTTAACGGTGTTGTTTCCTAAAATAAACTGTTTTATGTTTATGATTTACAAATACTATCAATACAACATGACTATACCTATATCAGTCCTTAATTGCTCAATAGTCTTATTTCCCTCTGTTATGTCAGCTAGGTATTCTGCTATGACGTCATCGAACCGCCCGATTCTTCCGTTGAGGCCTTCGATCTCTAGTTTTAGTACATGGTGCTCCTCTTTCAGCTTGAAGTACGAGTCGAATAGATTCGTATACACATCGCTATAGAGTTTAAGGCCTTCAGTATTTCTCATGTCATCCAAAACCTGTTCAAATAATAATAAAAAAAATCTTAATGCACACAAAATATAAAAAGATGTACATTATCCTCCGTGGTCACAAACGTTGCCTTGAACTCGGGAGGTCGTGGGTTCGATTCCCACCGGGGGCAAGTTGCACATTGTATAATTTGTCTCGGTCTGGGTGTTTATATGTATAATATTTATTATACAAAAAAAATATATATAATATGTAGTTTAAACTTTGTAAACTTTCGCGCATATTCATAATAGTTTTTATAATTTTAACGGGTCTTTACGCGATTTACCTTAGAGACATATTTCTCCCGACGTTTCAGCCAAGTTGCATTGGCCATGGTCAAGGGTCGACTGAAGCTATTGCAATGCAACTTGGCTGAAACGTCGGAAGAAATATGTCTCTAAGGTAAATCGCGTAAAGACCCGTTAAAATTATAAAAACTAATATGTAGTTTATCAACCATCTAGTTTCCGTAACACAAGCCTCGTAGCTTACCACGGAAACTAGATGGCGCTGTGTGACCTGTCTGGAAATATTTATTTATTTATTATTGTACATAATCGGAATGCAATTCAGAATATTACAAAAATGGAAGGTCTTCTAAGAACGTTTTCCTGTAACTATAATAGGTAAGGCTGCAGCCCTACTCTGTTAATTAGTCGCAAACGTTATTAGTGAATTTCGTTATATATATGTATATATAGTTAACGGATTTCAATATATAGCGTTTGCGACTAAATAACAGAATAACTGGCCTTACTGTCCCGTCTCAAAAATCCACCATGTAAAAGTTCATTGCCTGTTTATGTAGTGTGTATAGTATTAATTATGAAGTTTTAAATAGTGTATATATATTAGTAAATTGAGTTACAAAATTTGGTACAGGAAAAAAATAATCAAAACAAGTAAGCAAGAAAGAGATACAGAACTCTGCTCCCCAATGTTGTATCTTGGGGAGCAGTCTTAGTTATTTAGTTTATATAGTGTATGTATAGAATTAGTTTGTCCCGAAGGTATGCACCGACATACTGTAGTCACCATCCCTTCGCGTATCTATAAATTTGGTGACTCTACATCTTTCGCACGATAAAGATGTGGAATGCTCTTCCACTTTCCTATAACCTGGAGTCCTTCAAGCGAAGTGTGAAAAGGCATCTAGTCAAGCCGGCATAGTGTTAGGGACTGATGTCGGACATAAGTGTCTGACTGCTAACATTCATGGACCATGCGCGCCACTTACCATCAGGTGGGGGCAAGGTCACATGTCACAAAAAAAAAGTACGCTACGCTGGTGGGACGGGCCGCTTTTCCGTTTTTTTAAGAACTTTTAAATACGCCAACCAATATGGCACAGCGTCCTTGACTTCTGGCGGTGTCAAGGTGGGAAACGGACTGAGGCTATACAGGCTCTCCCTTCATCTTTATTTGGATCACTTTTTGACAACAGACGTTTCCGTACAACGTATAACAAGCCTATGTCTAGGAGTTCCCACTGTGGAGATAGCGTCGGGGCATTCGGAGAGCAAGAGCACAGGTCGCATCCCAAGGCACGCCAGCTTCAATGACGTCTTTCGTCGGGCCTGTGTCTGTGGGTTCGCTAGCCATCTCAGAACTGTGACATGGCTCGCGACGAATGGCAAGCGGCTTGATGGAATAACGCTGGTACCATGGAGGATAGGTCTGCCACCTGTGAGGAGACCCTGGCGCCTTTCCACCTGTCCTTAACCTCTAAGGACCCAGACGCTGCTGCATTACAAGCAAAGAACCTCAAACGGCGGAAATACTCCCAGCTTATTGGAAGATGTGTTTTTGCGCCGATTGGAGTTGAAATTCTCGGGACTAAGTGAACAGGAAATTTTCAAGGCGTTGACAAAACAGCTCGTCAACACCTCGGGAGACAAGAGGGAACAACATTGCCATTCAACGTGGCAATACTGCCAGTATCCTTAGCACTTAGCACATTGGTAGAAATTTGGAGCAAGTATGTTGGTTATAATAATTGTATTTTATTTTGTTAACTGCCTCCGTGGTCTAGCGGTTAAGTCCGTGGATTTAGACTTGGAGGTACCGGGTACGATTCCTGGTCGAGACACAAAAATATTTATTAATGCAAATAAATACATTTAATTCATATTTATTTGTAATATTTCCCGAGTTTGGTACGCTGGAGACATCGACGAGCTTGCCACTTGTCATGATAGGCCTATAGTAAAGTTGGCTAAATGTGTATCCGTTTATTTATAAGCGTGGTTTCTGACCACCACGAAAGGAAAACGGTCGTGATTTTACTATTTTTTTTATTTTTATCTATTTTATTTTTTATACAGTACGTATTATAAATAATAAATAAATTCTTAGTAAATAATACCTTTTCATATTCCTTTTCGGCTTCTGTAGTCTCGGAGCCGACCTGCATGGCTCCAGCAAACGGCTCCTCATCATCAGGCGTTTCGTCCATGTTTTAAATAATAAGTTAGTCTAATAATAACTGTAAGCTATGAATAAATTAAATAGAAAATGTAAAATAATATAAATATTGATGTATTCGGTTGCTATAGTGAGATGTGGTTGCTATGTTACGAAAATGGCAGTAGGTATGCGTTCCGTTTACTTCAATGACTAGCGAACGCTAGTAAAAAACATAAAACGATTACTTCAATATTTATTATATTTTTAATTTTCCCATTTAATTATTTTTTTTACCTTGTCAGGCGCGGGAAGTGCGGCGTTTTCTGCGGAGAACCTCAAATTGCGCAAATACGCCAACCTTTGTGTCGGTTACGAATTTGCGCCGTTTGGGGTCGAGACGATGGGCCCATGGCGACCGTCAGCGAGGCGCTTGGCCAAGGAGTTGTCAAAGCGGCTGATAGAAAGGTCTGGAGACAGGAAGTCTGGCAATTATTATTAGCCTCGCTATACAGAGGGGAAATGTTGCCAGTCTCCTTGGGACTATCTCGGATGGGACGTCTCTAGAGGACATTTTTTATTTATAGTTTAGTTTATTTTTAATTTTATTATTTAGGTAGCTTTTAATTTATATTTAATGTACTATAATTAACTTCGAATAAATGTTGTCATTCAATTTTTTTAAATTTTATATTATATATTGTGTGAACCATACAGGACTTAACATTATTATTGACAGAATGGTAACAATTTGCCTTTAGAGGTTCACACAAGTAGCATGCATTTACTTTTTGTACAATTATGTAGCGAAAATAAAGAGAAACACACGGCCGACAGGCAACCCAAACCCATAAATATATACACTTAAACCCATAAGCCCGGGCAATCCGCCAGCAACACGCCCCTCCCCACCACACCACATGTATATTTATATTTTATTTATTTTTAATTTTATTTTACAAATATATACTTAGTTTTTAGTTTTTACCTTTTTTCTATTAGTTGTATTGATTGGATTGTATTTAACTGTGTAAAATCAATCTGGGAAATAAACGTTATTATTATTATTATGTAATGTGTATTCTTAAAGAATCTCGGTATTTAACCGGTTAACCTAATGATGTTCACGGGCCTCGGCCAAGTGAGCATCATGCTTCTTTAACTCCAAACTTCCTAACTATACGGCAAGTAATGAGGATTGTAGCTTTTTGCAATTGTCTGTATGTGTGCTGTTCTACGTTAATAGTTTTAAGGCTGTCATGTAATGTATTGGGTATTACTCCAGTCGTGGATACTAATATGGGTACAGTTGTTACTTTTTCTAATTTGAGTTGGGATTTAAGCTCTATTGCAAGGTCTCTATATTTAGTATTTATTATTATTATATTAATATTTATTCATAGCTTTCAGTTATTAGACCAACTTATTATTTAAAAACACGGACGAAACCCCTGATGATGAGGAGCCGTTTGCTGGAGCCATGCAGGTCGGTTCCGAGACTACAGAAGCCGAAAAGGAATCAAGGCAAGATTCAAGAAAACCCATGCTACCCGGTCAGGCTACATCACGCTTACTGAATTCCGGCCTTTAGGTTTTTATTACAATTATTCAGAATTATTACTTTTTATGTCTTTATTAAAAGCGTAATAGAAGGGTAATCAAAATAATTACATTATCTAACTACGTTGTTACTAGGTAATCGCAATTGTTGATATTTTGTTATTGTCATCATTTATTATCTTCACGCCCGTTTCTTTTGTGGGATTCATTATTACAGTCCTAGCATAACCAAGCTTACATTAACAATATTATACAAATATCCCTCGCCGGTGTTGGATCGGTTGTAAGTGTCAATGTGTGCCATAATCACCACCGAAAGTTGTGTCCCAAAATTTAAGCACCTAAAAATACTAACCTTAACAAGCCTTTATATATATGAAGTAGCGGTATAAGTTAAATGTCATATTGGCAAGTACTCGTACATACTTCAATTTAAAATCTACGTCGTCGTCGAAAAATTATCTCCGACCACGTCCTCTCTATGGAATAAGCGCGAAAATAACAAAAACCGCCTTCAGAAAAGCTTATTGGATATGGTACCTAAAATTTATAATAAGTGACGATTTAAAAGAGTTATCCCTTCCATTTATTACAGCCCCTAGAACACAGCGTCCTAGACCTCCACTGCTGGAGATGGGTCGTCCAGAACATACATATATCTGGAGAATATGTTGTCTATATATGTGAATAAGCTGTCGGTTCCACTTATACCAACTTATTTATTATTTACGTAACTTATTGCACGATGTACAAGGGGCGGGCTTAATGCCGCTAGACATTCTCTAGCAGCCAACCTTTGAGACAATAAAAATTATAACTTAGGTCAAGGAGTAGGTGCGAGAAGGATTTAAGACTGGTCATTTTTATATTATGTTTTGATTATATTATGACGGAAAATTCGTTTAAATAGTTGTATAGTTTTGTGGTCTTAAGCCTTCTACTGTATTGTGTTTCTAATGCTCCTTTGTCTACGATGCATGGTATTAATAGCATTATTGTTATTATTTTAAAATTTGTTAACTGACATACCAAAATATAACGATTGTTATATAGGTGAAATATACAAATATACAAAATATAAATATATTAAATAATAACTATATTTATCAATAATTATGTTGTGAAATGAAGCAATTCATCTTTTATTCGATGAAAATATGATAGGATGTTTTTAAAATTCATCGAGTAGATATTGTTTATTCAGTGGTAGTGTGTGTGGTAATTCGTATTGATTTTTCTAACAAAATGTTTATATTAAATACATAAGCATTACTATATAATTATGATATCGTCGCCGACAGCTATGTTCATTATCCATGAATAAAATAAACAAAAAAAAGTCAATCAATGATTAAAGAAAAATAATTGCAATTGCTAAACATGTAATTTTGTTTTAAAAAAATAACTAAGGCCAAGGATTCAACAGCACGACATTCTGTTATGATCTGTGATCGGAATAGGTAGGTTGATTTAGGGATTAAGTTTGTTTGTGAAAACCTATTTATCTTAAGAAAAAACCAAGGAATATAAGGACAAAGTATCCTAGGAAATTACATTGGGTCGCGACACCGGTTTTAACTCAACTAACATAATATTTTTTTTGTTCTCTTCTCCCGATGGATGATGAATGAGATGATAGGGAAGGCAAGGGGGCCCATACAGCCAACGTAACTAACGTAATAGGTATATCTTTCTTTTTTATGAGTTAATGAGGTCATCACCAAATTCCAGATGCTGCAGAATTTGATGCTTTTCTATGAGTCACTCGCGGCACCATAGCTCAAACACGTCGGGTAAAATATGGGAGTTGACAGCGAGGGAAAACCGCAAAAAATAAACTGCGACTTGTGCCACATATTTAAAGCCCAATTTATCGTTTTCCATAATTATTCACATTGTAGCACATTATTAAACAAAACAACACCACTTTTGACCAATAATATCCACAGTAAATTAATTTAAAAAACAAAAACTTGCACTTGACATGTCTACGCAAAATGGCGCGAAGGACTCTTCAACTAACATAAACTCCAAGCAGGATTCGTGTCAATGTCAAAGTGACATACAAGAATTTACCTAAAACCGGAGAACGAAAAGATATTAAGTTTTTGTTACGAATTTGCGCCGTTTGGGATGGGGACCTTCAGAAAGGCGCCGCCGCGCCGGCCAAGGAGTTGTCAAAGCGGCTGACGGAAAGGTCTGGAAACAGGAAGGCTGGCAATTATTTCTGCCATTGTTTTAGTTTGAAATAAACGTTCTATTATTATTAGCCTCGCTATTCAAAGGGGAAATGTGGCCAGTCTCCTTGGGACTATCTCGGATGGGACATCTCTAAAATCTCTTTCATGTATAGTTTAGTTTATTTTTAATTGTATTATAGAGATAGCTTTTAATTTATATTTAATGTATATTAATTTATATCGAGTAAAATTTTTAATTTTCCATATATTTGGTTAAATATCGATAGTGGAGAAATGAACCAATGAACGTAATAAAATTCATCTTTTATTAGAGTTTGTGAAACCCTATTTATCCTAAAAAAACTTAAAGATACATTGGCTAGAAAATATTTATGTAGAGCTTCGAGGAACCGGCATAGATGTTGGCAGTTCAAACGAGTATTGGTTCATGGTAATCTATGCGAATAGGTGCGAGAGATATAATAAAACACTGGTGAACCAAAATATATATATTTGTTTATTTATTATTATTACGGCCCCTAGCGCGCCTATTTTTTATTTTATTTTATTTGGCAAATAACCTTTTTTAATAAATATTAATTGTAGTTTTTTTTTTTAAGAGACAAGTTTTTTTTTATAGCTTCAATAAGGCCTCCGTATAATTTATTTACCTATTGTATTGTATATGTATGTTTATTATAATTATAAAAGTATATTACATATTAGGTCCTAGGATTAATATAGTACTCGTAAATGTAAGAATTTTTTTTCATTTTTTTTTTCGTTGTATTCCCTTCTTTCGATGGATGATGAATGAGATGATAGGAAAGGCCTTTTACCTCATTCATCATATTAGCCCATACAGCCACGTCTGACGTAATATATCTTTCTTTTTTATGAGTGAATGAGGTCATCATCAAATTTTAGATGCAGAATTTAATGCTTTTCTTGGAATTACTCGCGGCATTAGAGCGTCGGGTAAAACATGGGAGTTCACAGCGCGGGAAAACCGTAAAAAATAAACTGCAACTTGTGCCCCATATTCAAAGTCCAATTTATCGTTTTCCATAACTAATCACATTGTAGCACATTATTAAACAAAACAACACCACTTTTGACCAACAATATCCACAGTAAATTAATTTACAAAACAAAAACTTGCACTTGACAACTCCGCGCAAAATGGCGCGAAGGACTCCGTTTTTTTTGTCTCTAAAACTCTCTTATTATCCGTAAGGTTAATCAGGCAGATCTAATGGCATTATGTTAGCTCTTAGTAGATTTCTGCAATGAACTTTTTAAATAAAACAAATAAGTAATATATTATAAGGTGGGGAATCGTAGGTCGGTATCTTTAAGGTTGTCCTCGATGTACTCCTGGGCTTGCTTCTTCATCTCTTCGTCAAAATACTTTTCCCATCCTCCCAATTTACCTAAAATAGAAAAAAAAACCAATGGATAAATATACAAAACGTGTGTCAAGATAACCCGTTTATAAATTTTAGTTCTAAAACTTCCTCGTGGCCTAGCGGTTAAGTCCGTGGACTTAGACGCGGAGGTACCAGGTTCGATTCCTGGTCGGGACACTAAAAAATAAAAAATAAATATGATATCACGAATTTGGTACGCGTCGAGCTTGTCATGATCGGATCATATAGTAAAGTTGGCTAAATGTGAATTCGCTTATTATTCGGTTTCTGACCATCCCGTTAGTGAAACGGTTGTGATACTTTACCTGTTCTAAAGAACCCCTCAGCCTTAGAATCCACCATTGGTGAGGCTTGCATCCACTCCGGGTGGGTGGATGTGTTAACCTTCATGTTGTCAAACTTCAGATGATCACATAGTTTAGATATCTGCTCGTCAGAGTATGATTTGCCGAGGAATTTGGCTACGCGCTTGGCTACCGCTGGCAGATCCTAAAATATAGGTAATATGTTTTGTAGCTGGAATCCGACGGCTAAAGGTGTTTTGGGAAAACTTTTTTAAAAATATTTTAGCACGACATGTGACCTTACGCCCACCTGATAAGTCTAAGTGAGGAGAGGAGGCTCTGGCGTTCTCTCGTGAGCTTGGGAAAAAAATCCGCTTGGCGGCGGGTGACCTTGTAGAGAATTTTGCTCAAAGGGTCAGCCTCGCTGTTCAACGGGGGAACGCAGCGAGTGTCCTCGGCACACTACGCCCATCGGAAGAATATAATTTTAGTTTAATTTTTTTTAAGTTTAATTTTTGTGTAGTTTATTTGATTTTTTTGTTTATTTAATGTTAGGTTTTCTTTTTAATTATTTAATTTTGTAATTCTTTTATAATGTTTGTATATTATTTTGCTATCATTGATGTATATAGATAGGCCTATTCAATATAAAACGCACTCTAATAACGTGCCGCTTGCCACGTGTCCCTACCAACTTTGGGGGCCAATTTTCAAGCAATGAATGTCATATGCGATATTTGTCGGAAATTCTGTCACAATGCATGCTATAAAGACTAGTTTCACTCGATATAAATATTAATATATAAGAGCGCTTGTTGCTCGCGACTGTTGGTGCAGCTACATGACTTCGATTAGTTTTGCGGGAACGTTTTTATATCAGTGAGGGCCTATCTATATACATCGATGTTTGCTATACTATATACATATATAACTTCTTTGACTCGTATTCATACATACCTTGGCCATATCTTCGTAGAACAAGAACATCATGTTAGGATGATTCCTCAGGGCCCAAGCTTCCTTGGTATGTGCAAAGAATGGCGACCACAACACTGTTAATGAATACATAAATTAATATTATTTTATTTATTAAGATTTGAGCATGTTCTTATTGGTGTAATCCAATCATCTCCGGTTTAAGATAGTTTCTTAACTAACTTAAAAGAAGGACGCTGATGGGAGATGGATGAGGGTTGCAAAAGACCGCGTGCAGTGGCAGTGGAGAGACTCAGGCTGATGATGATGGTGATAATGACTTACACAGATCCTGTCGAAACAAATCCCAGTAGCTTTTAAAATCGCTGGTGCATCCCATGACTTTAAACAGCCTATTATGATGGTAGTACGACACAGCCACATTCCTTGGATCACGGGTCACGTAGACCACCTTGGACGTTAAGATCGTGGGGGGCAACAGAGACATGGGCAGATGGGTCTTCATAAATCGAGGAGAAGGAGCTTCCACCATGTCTCTGTAGTCTAGGAACAAAGTCTCCTGTCTTTCTTCCAACTCCTTGTGTTCTGGTAAAGACATTGCTCCGAGGATTCTGAAATGATTAATGTCTTTTTAGCATAGGAGCACCTGATGAATGCGAGCAACTGACACTAGCCATTGTATTGGTTATCGGCTCAACAAAATACCTCTCTTGTTATATATACAGGGTTACAGAACAAGTCGTGCTAGATCCATTCAGGGCGTGGAGTACCCATCAGTTCTGACTTATTTCTCTATGCCCCTATATACACCCTACCCTAAATTTAACCCTTTTCGAGATTTTCGACTTTTAATTTTTTTATTGAAAATTGCCGGTTTTTGGGCATATTGTGCATTTTATGCATTTTTTATCATAAAATTTTATTGTTTATTATTTTTTACGTTTTAAAAATAAAAATCACTTTATTTGCATAGACTAAATAAAAGCTTGCGTTGTTAAAAACACAAAATTTAAATTTAAAAGCATAAAACAATTTATGTGCGTTTTTATATTCTAATTAACAAATAATTACGGTAGGATGTTATGTGAGGGGAAGGGGGAAGGTTCGCCTGGTTGTCACAAAACTAATTTTAAGCAATACACAAACAAACCACAATCTTGTTTTTAATGTGTTGTGACGTCACAGAGATGGCGTGATAGTGATGCACCGTTGTTTTCAATGGCAAAATATAATATAAATATATAAATTAGATATCTATCTTTAAAAGCAATAAAAAAGCTGAGCTTATTCCCTATTCAAAATAGTAAATTAATCGATTCTCATGTTTTTGCCGATAAGAGCTGTCTTTACGAATACAATGCTTTAATTTTTTTTAAAGACGGTGAATCGATAAATCATCAATGATACGCCCTCAGCCTGAACGGCCAGCGCGGGAGGACGCATGCGCGACTCACCGTGAGGCCTCCTAAGGAGACCCCAAGGCGCCTACGGACTAAAACCCTATAAACCGTCTCTCTCTCTGTTGGCCCTGCGTGCTTTAACAGCTAAGTCTGAGTCGTGGCTACGGAGTGAAGGCACTCGTTCGCCGCGTTCATGCAAGCATGCGAAGCAAAAGTCTACTCGACGGCAGCAGACCCAACCTGAGGGGTAGGGGTCTGCGGTGAAGCCATCGAGGGTAAGTCGGGGACGAAGACAGCGGCGGCTGGATCGGCGACTGGAACTGTTATTACTATGAACTCATGTTATTACTACCTATCACGGTAGGTACTGGCAGTAAAATATTATAATTATTTGTTACCATAAAAGAATACGGACGAATTATTGTTTCGGATTCGGACGCTTAATCGTTATTTAAGAAACGCTAAATTTATATATTTTTTAAATACGCTCTGGGTTTTAAATACGGGAGCGAGGGGAGATTCACTCTGTCGTTGCTATGGGGGTATCACTGACTTTTTAACACGATAGATGGCGCATGATAGATGGTACCTAATAGAACTGTCAATTGTATAGAAAACTTGTATTTTTATTACGAAATTTATTATTTTCTAGATATATTACCGAAGTCAGCAGCTTTTAAGTGTACAAATCGAGATTACCAAGCGAAATCAAAGATATGGTGATGTCAAAATTGCCGTTCTATTAATTAAACCTTTTTTCTTTTTAAAGACGGTGTTCGCTTTCCTAATTCGTCTTTTAAGATAGGTAACGTTAAGTTAAAATTCTTATTTCTGTTATAAAAATAAAAAAACTACAAAAACATTTAAAAATGATCCGACATAGGTGTAAACAAGGTACCAGTGCCGCTAGCGACATCTATAAAAAAACTTTGCCTGATACACCCCATTGGCGCGTTACCTTCCAATTGGGATGACACCGGATTGAAGGCCTTTAGGATTCGTGTGCGGTCAGAGCACATCTAAATATTCTCAAACAAGGAATTCTAGCCGCTCGGTGTTGTGTACCGTAAATACATTCGTGAACTTGCTTTTCACGCAGCACTAACTTCCTCTGCACTACCCCCCAGTACACGCTTCTCGTACTCCCCGAAAGGTCACAGTACCTGACAGGTACTTCTATGACCACAATAAGATGAAGATACGAAAGCTTTAGATAATTTAATATTATTATCTATAGGCCATTAGTTGCCCGATAATACCGTTTTATTATTATAATTTATTGGTTACCCCATAACCTGTCCGTTGTTACGGAGAGCGAAAGCAACCTCTGTCAGAATGTAAAACTTGACGCAGACATTGCATTACAAACATTGCTTGATTCCAGACGGGAGTGAGACAATACCAGTCGTCCACGTTCGGTGAAAATTGTGAATTATAGACATGGCTTTTGACGTAAACCCCTACCATATCAAGTTATTAAAAATACAAGTGGTAAACAATGATTAGCTTATCTAAAGAAATGGAGGTCGTCGTTATTTTCTTAAATATTATCTACTACTTTTGAAATTGACAAAGATACGTATATGCTAAGCCTATTAGATTGTAAACATTCAATATGTATATAACAAGACGAGGCAAGAAGCCAAACGGTATGAGAGTTAAACCTAAGACAATCGTCTCAGAATTAATTAGTCTATGACAGTTTAGTGCCAGTTATGGTCCTTTTCGACGTGCACTTTCAAATTTATTTTGTTGTGTGTTGTTCTCTTCTCCCAAAGGACGATGAATGAGGTGATAGGGAAGGCAAAGGGTATAGCCCATACAGCCAAGTCTGACGTAATATATCTTTCTTTTTCATGACTAAATGAGGTCATCATCAAATTCCAGATGCTGCAGAATTTGATGCTTTTCTTGGAGTTACTCGCAGCACCATAGCTCAAACACGACGGGTAAAATATGGGAGTTGACAGCGCGGGAAAACCGCAAAAAATAAACTGCAACTTGTGCCCCATATTTAAAGTCCAATTTATTGTTTTCCATAACTAATCACATTGTAGCACATTATTAAACAAACAACACCACTTTTGATCAACAATATCCACAGTAAATTAATTTACAAAACAAAACAATAACTTGCACTTGACATCTCCGCGCAAAATGGAGCGAAAGACTCTGGATTTTGTTGTTTTATTGAATATGTCGACCTATATTGTACCTATGTTTTATAACGGACTAATGCTTAACTTCTTGACCAGTTTTACACACATAACCCGTTATAAAAACATAGGTACCTACATTAAAATATGTTTTTTTTTAAATATGCATTGTCATCTGTTTCTGATATATGGTCCAAATTTTAAGCTCATCGGGAAATTAGTTTTTAATCAATTTCAAAAATCTACCTGAACAACTAATACCCGCTCTATATTATTTCTATATTATAGTAATTATTTATACAAAGTAAATTAATATACATTAAATATAAATTGAAAGCTACCTAAATAATAAAAAAAAAAAAACTAAACTATAAAGAAAATATGACGTAAAATAGATCCGAGATAGTTCCAAGGAGACTGGCAACATTTTCCCTCTGTATAGCGAGGCTAATACGTTGGCAGAAATAATCGCCAGCCTTCCTGTCTCCAGACCTTTCTGTCAGCCGCTTTGACAACTCCTTGGCCAAGCCCATCGTCTCGACCCCAAACGGCGCAAATTCGTAACCGGTACCAAGGTATTTGCGCAATTTGAGATTATCCGCAGAAAACGCCCCTCTACCCGCGCCTGACGAGGTCGCGTGGATGTGATATTATTATGATTTCTTTAATTGTAGTATTATAGCTAGAACTCTGCAAGAGATCGGGATGATACTCATATGATGAAAAAAAAAATTAAAGATGACAATAATACTCACTCAATAAAAGCATATCTGTATGTGATAGATTTCTTAGCTCCTTCGTAGTCCAAATCGTTTGCTAATAGCCACGTCATCTCCTGAGTCCACGTAGTTCCTGAAATATTGCAAAGTCAAAGTCAAAATATCTTTATTCACGTAAACCTATTACAGGCATTTATGAAACGTCATTAATTTAATTATTTTGAATGATTCTACTCCTGCTAGTAGAAGACTAAGCAGCAAAGTGGTCCAATAAGTAAGCTGTTAGCAGAAGACCAGCAGCTTAGCAAATTCCAGTGACCTGTTAATGTTTAATCTGACTGAGAAAGGAATCTGCAAGGAAAACTCAGCTATATCAGATTTACAAAATAAAACATATGCATTAATGGACTACGTGTTCTTTTTTGTTTGTTATACTAGCACGACATGTGACACATTTTAACCATTGTACTTAAGAATACGCTACGCTCACTAGAAGTGGTAGGATTGTAAAATTACCTCACTGTTATACATAATAATGTGTGTAATGTTTTTGGCTTTATTTTGTCACAGCTAAAAGGTGGGGGAGAATGGTGGAATTGTATCGAATGAGTTTTATGTTATTTTGTATTGTTTGTGCTCTTCTCCCGAGGATGATGAATGAGGTGATAGCAAATAGGCAAAGGGTCTAGCCCATACAGCCAAGTCTGACGTAACATATCTTTCTTTTTTATGATTTAATGAAGTCATCATCAAATTCCAGATGCTGCTGAATTTGATGCTTTTGTTGGAGTCACTCGCGGCATAATAGCTCAAACACGTCGGGTAAAATATGGGAGTCCACAGCGCGGGAGCACATCTAAATATTCCTGAACAAGGAATTCTGGCCGCTCGGTGTTGTGTACCGCAAATACAGCTCTCCCAAAGTGATAATGCGCATAGAAATCTTCGTCACTGTTCGGCAACGGTCGTATTCCCCGAGCGTCGGAAGACGATATGTATATAGAGTGGTTAAGTGCATTTTCTTTATGCATAATTTAGTAGAATTATGTGTTTTGTGCTAAAAGAGATAAATATTGATTTATCAGTAACGAAATTTGATTCAAAGTAAATAGCGAGGAAAACCATACGATTGAGAATATGCTACAATCTTTGTTGGATTGATTTACTTCGAAAATTTTATAGTACTGTAGTGGCCTCCTTTAAATATAAAATCTCTGCCTGTGTCAGACAGACAAGCAATTGTCAAATAAACTATTTAAATAAGATAATTAAAGTTGAAATTAAATTCACCTTTGAAAACAAAACCAAGAAGGTTGTGTAATAGCAGCTCTATATAATTCCACACAGAGAGAACACGTGCAGTCACCGCCAAAAAAACAAAAACAAAAAAACACTGCCCGAATTGTTTTCGATTGTGTACTCATGATATTGACTTCTATTTCTTTGGAACAAGGTGCAAAATGCAAGTGCATTGTTTAGTGCTCTTACGATTCAATGATTCGGGTGTTTCCGGGAATACGACAATTAGCGAAGATCTGCATGCGCATTATTAATTTGGGAGTACTGTACATTCGTGGATTTGCTCTTCACGCAGCACTAACTTCCTTTGCACTAGCCCCCAGCACTAAAGCTTCTCGTACTTCCCGGAAGGTCACAGTACCTGTCAAGTACTTCTATGACCACAAGAAGATGAAGATACGAAAGCTTTAGATTAATTATTATTATTATCTATAGGCCATTAGTTGCCCGATAATACCGTTTTATTATTATTATTTATTGGTTACCCCATAACCTGTCCGTTGTTACGGAGAGCGAAAGCAACCTCTGTCAGAAGGTAAAACTTGACGCAGACATTGCATTACAAACATTGCTTGATTCCAGACGGGAGTGAGAATACCAGTGTGACAATACCAGGAGTCCACGTTCGGTAAAAAATAGTGAGTTATAGACATGGCTTTTGACGTAAACCCCTACCATATCAACTTATCAAAAAGACAAGTGGGCATTGCATTAAAAAGTGGGAAACAATGATTAACTTATCTAAAGAAATGGAAGTCATCGTTATTTACTAAAATATTATCAGCTACTTAAAAGTAATTTATAAGTTGGAATATTGTTTAAGTAATGTTTTGCATGTTATATAAATGTAACCTTTGTATTTTTTAACTTATGGTAATAAACGAATTATGGTTATGGTATGGTAATAATTTGACTTCACACTTAAATTAGTGAATCCATTTGGAAAATTTGGTAGAAATGTTCCTGACCACGGCATGTGGCTATATGGCTAAGCTGGGACACATAACGCATTTAGATACTAACTGCTTAGCAGTTTTTATAATTTTAACGGGTCTTTACGCGATTTACCTTAGAGATATATTTCTCCCGACGTTTCGGCCAAGTTGCATTGGCCGTGGGCACGGATCGACTGAAGCTATGCGGTGTAGTCTCGTACATACTGGGCGGTAGATGTAAACCTACCCACTTATCACTTTTAAAAGTTTTTAGAAATCACGACACACGACACTTACAATATCCTTGGCGGTTAAAATTATAAAAACTATTATGAATGTGCGCGAAAGTTTAAAAAGTTTACCTGCTTAGCATTGGGCCATATGATCAGAAGATGATGCTTACCAGTTCGAGGGTAGGTTGCGACCCATACATCATCAGGACGAACTTTGAAGTTGATTATATTGTCAGCGTGATCCTTGTATGCGTTGCCTAAGACATACCTGCCTGCACCATACCACGTGCGGTCTTGACCAGGACCACCTGAAACGTAATATGTGTCTTTCACGCCTGTTACTGGACCGATTTTGATGAAATTGTGGCAATGATGTTTCTTGGAATCCTAGGACGGATACGAGTATGACGTCATAATCTGTCCACGACACGTGACCCCACTGACTTTTATTCTGTTTGTTTAATTCGCCTTGACGCTACATACTCATCTCATTCCGAATCGTGCTCAGAGCGCTTAGAACGAATATGACACTGACAGTCTAGTTCCGAATTAAATATCGCGATTTGGATGCCCAGAGCGTGATATCAATTCGGTACGGTCTAAATCACATTTTCATTTATATTTTTTTTTATATAAAGTTTTAAATATAAAGTTTTTTTTTAATTTATGGAAGATAAATTGCGTTTTTCACATCTTTGAGTATGAATACTAACAAATATACATCCCTCTGGTTATTCATCTTTATATGTGTAAAGTTTAATATTATTAACTTATTTTGGTTTTTTAAATCAACTTGCTGTGTTACAGACATTTTTTTGTCACTTCCTACTTAAATATTAATTATAGATTTGTTTTAGAAGTAATATACAAACAGTATAAACGAATTACAATATTAAATAATTTAAAAGAAAACCTAAAATTAAATAAACTTGAAAATGGCGCGCGACATAATGACAAAAAACTGACAGCGCTCAGAGCGATCTACCTCGATATCGTGAGCAGTCTAAGCGCGAGAAATGATGTCATTTGTGACGTAACATAGCTTTGGCAAAACAGTTTCTACACGTCTCGGAACACCTTTAAGCGTGCTTAGGTTACTATTATCGTGTCTCGGAACGAATAGACTATAATAAAAATTAGGAGAGATATCCTGGGAACTAGTTTGTCAAACATGTTGGATCGTTTACAGGGCGCTTTAGAATACGCGTGTAAGTAGTGTTGCCCAATCGTCTTGTTGGCTCTTTTTGACGATTGTTGGGAAGATTTGAATCTGTCACGGCTTAAAATACGGTGGATACTTCCCCGCCCCGGCAGACTGGGGAAATTACCACCATCAGTCCGCCTACCACCTGTAAAAACTGTACTGACTGTTAAAGTCGTTATGTAATAAAATGTATAAAATTATTTGCCTCCGTGGTCCAGCGGTTAAGTCTGTGGATTTAGATTCGGAGGTACCGGGTTCGGTTCCTGGTCGGGACACAATAATTTATTTGTATTATTTCCCGAGTTTGGTACGCTAGAGACATCGACGAGCTTGTCACTTGTCGTGATGGACCTTATAGTAAAGTGAACCAGTTTCTTTAAGAAAAAAAAAGAACATGTTTTTTTTTTAAATATTGGCACGACATGTGACCTTGGGCCCGCCTGATGGTAAGTGGCGCGCAAGGTCCATGAATGTTAGCAACTGAAATCAGACACTCATAACTGACATCAGTCCCTAACACTATGTCGGCTTGACTAGATGCTTTTTCACACTTCGCTTGAAGGGCTCCAAGTTATAGGAAAGTGGAAACACAGAGGCTGGAAGAGCATTCCACATCTTTATCGTGCGACAGATACGGTTGTAATTATACTTTACTATATAAAACTGCCTCTTTGGTTTAGCGCTAAGTCCGTGGATTTAGACTCGGAGTTACCGGGTTCGATTCCTGGTCAGGACTCAAAAATATTTATAAATACATTTATTTAATATTTAATTTATTTGTGATATTTCTCGAGTTTGGTACGCTGGAGCCATCGACGAGCTTGCCAGTTGTCATGATTGGCCTATAGTAAAGTTGGTTAAATGTCAATCCGCTTCTTTATAAGCGTGGTTTCTGGCCACCCCGAAAGGGAAACGGTCGTGATTATACTTTACTTTTTTTACTTACTATATAAAATTATTTCAGTGGTGTAGTTAAATAGTTATCAAACTTTTTGAAGAATTTTTCTCTTTAGTACTTATTTATTTTTCTAGAATTTTTATTTTTAAAATTATTTATTAAAAACTATTCTAACTACCTTGAAATACAGCATTAACTTTCTTCTGAGACTCTTCATCAAAATCTTGCCATTTAATTTTCTTATTTTCCGACATGTTAAAATAATTTTTAAAAATACCTTTTAGGTACTTTAAACAACTAGATACCTACTGTTACCTACGCATAAGCGAGCATACTAAATTAAGTACGAGTTATCAAGAATTACGTTGATAAAACTTGTGATCGTAATGTTAAAAAACCAACGTTCACTGACTGTTTTATTAGAAATTTTTGACAGGTTTTTGTACTAAAGTAGCAATGTATTGCTACTTTAATTGTATTTCCTTATTGTTGGTTTGATATTGTCATAGAGAAGTTACTAATTTACTAATTGGGGCAATTTAGATAATGGTAGATAATATACGTTCGTTTATAAGATTTATCATATTGTCCTAAGAAACAGTTTCAAATTCATAAGGTTTTTTTTATTGATAATATAATATATCATCATTACAGCCCCTAGAACACAGCGTCCTAGACCTACACTTCTGGAGATGGGCCTTCCAGAACATATATCTGGAGAATTTGGCCTAAACTCGCCACGCCTGGCCAGACGGCTTGGCGAGGATCTGATGTCAATTTTTTATGACAATTTATTAACGATTCCATGAGTAGGTATTAGTGGAACCGGAACACTTTTCTTACGTTCATTTGTCATAGACATGACCATCAGATTCACATCTTAAAAAAAACTACTTAATACTTTCTTTTTAAACAAGCAGAACAATATATTTAAACTCCACAAATTTCTACTTCCTAATAATATATTATCTTCATATATGTATATCTATTATAATATATATTATATATTGATGAGTATTTATGTAGTCTATGTATACATATTTATGTAGTTTATTGGTTAGAATTGCACCCCACATATTTATACTGTCTCACTCTCCCAAAGGTTAGCTGGTAGAAGAAGCCGAATGGGCTTTAAGTTCGCCTTTGTACATACTTTTAAGTAAAGTGCAATAAAGTATTTAATAATAATAATAATAGATTAATAGAACCACCGTTCCCGTGCCTCAGAGAGCACGATAAGCCGCCGGTCCCGGTTCCACTAATACCAATTAGTGAAATTGTTTATGAATTATTATTTAAAAAAAATGATATCAGATCCTCGCCAGCGTCTGGCCAGCGTGGCGAGTGTCGGCAGAATTCTACAGTAATTTCTGCAAGGCCCATCTCCAACAGTGGAGGTCTGGGACTCCATGATCTAGGGACTATAATGCGATGTTCCTAAATAAGATTAGAAATCAATGTACAAGTTGTAATCTCGAAAAAATCAGGCGTTAGACAATGTCTTAGAGGGAGCTTACAAACGATGGTAATTCCCCGGCTGGGCCGAGTTTATGCCTCTAGAATCCCACCTGAAGAATATTAAATTTAATAATAAACATAATTTTATAGTAAAGTATTATCTCGATCGTATCCCTTCCGGTGATATTCGTCAGAGAACGAAAGTTATTGACATAGCTTTTAAAATTAACAAGCTGAAGTGGCAATGGGCCGGACACATCTGCCGCAGAACCGACTAACGATGGGGCAAACGGGTTCTAGAGTGGAGACCACACGGGAAGACGCAGAGTGGGACGACCCCCCGCCAGATGGACAGATGACCTAAAGAAGGTCGCTGGTAGGGGAATGAGGGTAGCGAAAGATCACGTTAAGTGGCGAGCCTTGGGGGAGGCCTACATCCAGCAGTGGAGAGATACAGGCTGATGATGATGATGATCCCTTCTATCTATTCGATCTTTCTTATAAAGAAGCGGATACAATTTAGCCAACTTTATTATGACAAGTGGCAAGCTCGTCGATGTCTCTAGCGTAACAAACACGAGAAATAACACAAATAAGTTATTAAATCCACCGCCTATCCGCTAACAGAGGCAGTAATGTACGTAAGAAAAATATTTCTCATTGGTACATGCCGGGGTTACAACCGCGAAGCGTTCTTACAATCGAGCCACCGAGCTATTTGGAGCTATTCATAAAGTATGAAGAGATGACTTTTTTATTAAATTTTTCATATAAGTAACCATATTACCATAAGGCACGGTGGTGGCTCGGTTGTAAGAACGCGTACCTTAAATCCTACAAAGGTCGGTTCAAACCCACCCGGCATGTACCAATGAGAAATACACTTTTCTTACGTACATTTGTCATAGATTTACACATACCGTTCCCGTGCCTCGGAGAGCACGTTAAGCCGTCGGTCCCGGTTCCACTATTACCAACTTGTGGAATCGTTAATAAATTGTCATTAAAAATTGACTTCAGATCCTCCCGTCTGGCCAGGCCTGGCAAGTGTAGGTTAAATTCTCCAGATATATGTTCTGAAAGGTCTCCAACAGTGGACTCTCTAGGACGCTGTGTTCTTAATGAAATGAAATAATTTATTTTTCAGTAACATGGTAGGTACAGGGATGTAAATTATTATATGTAATTATATCACATGCTTCGCTATTTCTAGCTTACAAATATTTATTTAGTCACATGACTTTGTCGAGCTTAGTGTCTAGGCATTCTTTTGTCGAATAAAAACATTTATTAACCAGCATTTGTTTGACTCTTAATTTAAACAGTTTTAGTGGCAGCTCCTTTATAGTAACTGGAAGCTTATTAAATATCTTTGTTGCCATTGCATAACAATTTCGGCTATATTAAGTACTTTTATGTGCTGGAATAATTATTCTACTAGGATAACGCGTTTTAAAATTGCAATTATCCCCAAGACTTTTAAAAAGTTCCGGGTGGCATCCAAATATATAGATAGAAGGAACAGTCAGTAATTTTAGTTTTATAAATAAAGGACGACAGGAAGTCATAGGAGGTGTGTTACAAATAGCACGAATGCATTGTTTTTGTCCAATATTTTTTTTTTCCACTGCATTGCCCCACAATAATATGCTTATATTTGACGCAACATATCCATGGTATGCCTGAAGGGCGGTTTTTTCGTTAGCTACTTTAGTTAATCGCCACTAGGGGCTGTAATGTTGATATCGAATGGCGGTGGATGCGAGGAGGAAATTAAGCGTCGTATGGCAGTGTCGAGGTCTGCTATGGAGAAGCTTAAGAAAATATGGAGGAACCGAAACATTACGAAAGCTACTAAAATCCGGCTGGTCAGAGCTCTTGTGTTTCCCATTTTCGTGTATGCTGCAGAGACGTGGACCCTGCGCGAAACTGAAATAAAACGTATTAATGCTCTAGAAATGTGGTGTTGGCGGAGAATGTTGGGCATATCGTGGACGGAGTTCCGAACCAACAAATCAATCCTGGAGGAACTACCTTTCCTCAATCGTGCAATCACGCATTCTCACTTTCTTTGGACACGTATCACGGCGTGGAGATACATCCATTGAGCGCCTTGTAGTTCAGGGAAAAGTCGATGGCAAGAGAATGCGTGGTAGGTCAGATGGACTGACCAGGTTAAAGCAACAATGGATCACCCCCTACATGAGTGCTTCAGGAAGAATGCAGTTCGAGAGGAGTGGCGACGACTTGTTAAGCGTGCCACTGACACTCAAGTGACGACCACGACCACTCTGCCAAGAGTGTAGCGACTAAGAAGAAGAAGGGGCTGTAATGAATGAATGAACAGTATTATTTAATAAAAACGAGTTTTTGAATGACGATCTGTTAGTGGCCTCCTTATGCTCACTGGGAAAATAAATATTCGTACTTAGCGTAATAGAGGTAACGGGTTCATTTTGCGCAGTGCCAGTAATGACTAATAGAGGAAAACAAATATATACGATATCTCGCTTTAGTATTGTAAACGGGGATTTTATGTAAAGTCTCATACGCGGTCATGTATAACAAACAATGACATGTTATAAACAAGATACTTTTTTTTTTTTTTTCACATTTTTTTTTTTTTTTCATAATGTTTAGTTTGTTTTGAATGTATTTTTTTTATCTAAAATAATATTAATAGTTATCTCTTTATAAAAATCAGCTCTTTCTGAAGGAAGACCAAGTCTTGGTCTTGACCTTGCTTTGGGCAACACTAATTCCTAGCCACTGCACGCGGTCTTTTGCAACCCCCAATCAAACCCCTACCTTATTTAGTTCATTCGTCTATCTATCGTGGGGCCCTCTCAATCTGCGTCATCCCGTAGTCTCCACTCTAGAACCCGTTATTAGAGGTATGTCCTGTAATTGGTGCACACCGGATTAAATCGCTTAATATTCAATCAACGTTTTGATTATTTAAGTGGTCAGGACAAATTGACTTCAAAGCAAGGACCGAATCCAACTCGTGCATTCCCAATTCGACCGCTTAACTCGACCGAAGAATATCTATTATAATTGACTTTGTATCTATGACTATAAGGGGCCATTCATAAATTACGTCACACGTTATAGGGAGGGGAGGGGCCAACAAACTGTGACATTGGCCGTGTTCATGTAGCTCATTTTAAGCCTTGAAGTGTTCTAAGCGCTGTTAATGTAGGGTTCGCAGCGTGCTTAGAATACTCGTTTATTTATAACGTCATTTAAAACGTCATCAAACAGTCTAATCCGACTCTTATTAATAAGTTTCAGGTGATCCAGAACCGGTTCCAGCGCCAGGGGGCGGACGCTCGCTGGTTCGCGCGGAACATCAATCTCCACCACTACTTTCACATCGAGCCCATCACCAAATGTCTGAAAAGAGCGTCCTAACGCTACTTTAAAAAGGCGAGTTCCTACTCTAACCCTCTCATAGTAGAGTACGAAGTAACTATCATACGACCTCAATTTCTTTTGCAAGAGCCGTAGACCCAGAGAAGTATCCTCCAGGACGCCGATGACCCGTTTACGATGCATCAATAAGAATCTTCTGATTTAAATTAAGTCCTCTGGCCGCCAACCCAAGGACTCCACCTCAATGGCTCCACCGCAGATCCCTACCCTTCAGGTTGGGCCTGCTGCCATCGAGTAGACTTTTTGCTTGGCATGCATGCTGCACGTAATTATTAACGCCGCAAACGAGTGCCTTCACTTGTAGCCACGACTCAGACTTAGCTGTAAATGCACACAAGGCCAACAGTTATAGGATTTTAGTCCGTAGGCGCTTTGAGGTCTCCTTATGGGCCCCATGGAGATTCGGGTATGCGACCACCTCGCGGTCGGTGGCCCTTCAACCTGTGGTCGTATCGTTAGACGATTTTGTGATTCACTCTTAAATATAAAAGTAAAAGTAAAGTATCATCACGACCAG
Source organism: Tinea semifulvella (assembly GCA_910589645.1). NCBI lineage: Eukaryota > Metazoa > Arthropoda > Insecta > Lepidoptera > Tineidae > Tinea > Tinea semifulvella. Next base: position 3,125,840 of record OU342600.1, read on the forward strand.
GGAAACGGGGTGGTCAGAAACCACGCTTATAAAGAAGCGGATTCTCATTTAGCTAACTTTACTATAGGCCAATCATGACAAGTGGCAAGCTCGTCGATGTCGCCAGCGTACTAAACTCGAGTAATATCACAAATAAATCAAATATTAATTAAATGTATTTATTTACATTAATCAATATTTTTTTGTCCCGACCAGGAATCGAACCCGGTACTAGACGGTAGTCTTAAATATATAATATATATATACGAGTATAATCTATAAATAAATCATTAAACATTCACAAGATGCTTTATTTTCGAGGTAGTGCACAAACGCACACTAATGCAGTAAAATATCAACCATATCGTTACTAAGCGCCAAAGGATCGCTTGTAGGGATTACATTTTGGGGAGTAAATGTCAAACGTAAGGAAACCGCAGGAATTGAACCCTATTTTCAAAATTTTCTTGTCTCAGCTAGCATATTAATTTGACCAGTTTGTACCAGTAGGAATGTTGGTTGTTCCCGTTCTTGAAATCGCGTCTCGTTTATCATGAGTTGGCCGTGAGGTCAGAGGTTGCTAGTAAAAGCCGCTATCGAACAGTTGTGATAGCATAACACGATCTATATACGTCTTTTGAATAAATTCTGAGAATGCCCAACTATAGAGCAAGATGCAAAAATTATCGTGTAAAACTTGCGATCAAAAATTAAATTCTTGTACAAAGTGAATTCACTTACAACTTACACGATTGGTGGATTCTTTTTTTATATTTTTTTATTTTTGATTATATTGTTCCTCATAATTGTTCTTCAATACACAAAAGAGACACAAACCAATATTTTTATTAGTATGTAGGTATTTATTAATACTTTAATATATATTATATTACCTATATTATAATAATAAATATAATAAATAAATATTTCCAGACAGATCACACAGCGCCATCTAGTTTTCCGTGGTAAGCTACGAGGCTTGTGTTACGAAAACTAGATGGTTGATAAACTACATATTATACATATAAACACCCAGACCGAGACAAATTATACAATGTACAACTTGCTCCCGGTAGGAATCGAACCCACGACCTCCATTTCACCATTTCATGGTAACGTTTGTTACCACTAGACCACGGAGGCGGTCCATACCATATATACATTACATATGATAATAGATTAAGATAATAGATGTATGTATATTTCAATCATTTATTTTATGTGCACATTTTTTAAAATATAATACATGTGATCTTGTGTCCGCCTAATGGTAAGTGGCGCGCAAGGTCCATGAATGTTAGCAACTGGGATCAGACATTATGGCTGACATCGTATGCCGGCTTGACTGGGCATGACGGCAATTCGAGCCTGATCCCGAAACGTGTAGGTTTTTACTGGGTTTTTCGAAACGAACGGAGGATACTTCCCCGCCACGGCAGACTGGGCAAATTACCACCATCAATCCGCCTACCACCTATTTGTTGTTCTCGTTGAAAGTATGTGCCATTTGCAATGATGGCAAATGTATTTTTTTACTTTCAAAGAGAACAAATATTGTAAGCTTGCCGTGGTAATATTTATAAAAAAATAAGACTGCTGAAATAAAACTTACTGAAAAATCTTACTATGAATTCCAATTACGGCCAAATCTTTAGGCCGACCCGAGAACCTTCCGATTCAGGCGCTGCCCGTAGTTTTCTAACCTTCGTTCCGAGTCGCGATAATAGTAACCTAAGCACACTTAAAGAAGTTCCGAGACGCGCTTAAACTGTTTTGCCAAAGCTATGTGACGTCACAAATAACATCATTTCTCGCGCTTAGACTGCTCACGATATCGAGGTAGAACGCCCTGAGCGCTGTCACTTGTTTGTCATAATGTCCCGCGCCATTTTCAAGTTAATTTAATATTAGGTTTTCTTTTAAATTATTTAATATTGTAATTCGTTTATACTGTTTCTATATTACTTCTTAAACAAATCTATAATTAATATTTAAGTAGGAAGTAAAAAAAAAAATGTCTGTAACACTGCAAGTTATTTTAAATTACCAAAATAATTAATAATATTAAACTTTACACATATAAAGATGAATAAACCGAGAGATGTATATTTGTTACCCCTCATTCCGAATCGCGCTCAGAGCGCTTAGAACGAATATGACACTGACAGTCGCGTCGTTCCGAATCAAATATCGCGATTTGGATGCTCAGAGCGTGATATCAATTCGGAACGGTCTAAATCACATTTTAATTCATAAAATGTTAGTTTTTTTTAAATGTATGAAAGATTAATTGCGGATTCCACAAATAAATCACAAAGTAAATCTCTGTTGCTATCGAGTAGGTTGTTTTTGCTATCTCTCGGCGAACGCCTTCACTTGTAGCCATGACTCAGGCTTAGCTGTAAAGGCCCTTCAACAGTGAAGGGAGACGGTATAGGATTTTTAATTCGTAGACGCTATGTAGACTTAACTAGGAAGTCACCATAGTGAGTCTATCACCCGTATTCTAAGACGTTCCAGGTGTCGCCTCGGCACGTTACCACACTCAAGTAATATAACTGTCAAACTAAAGATAAATCGCGAATTACCTAGAAACCTCCTCGAAGCATGTTTATGCTATTTTCAGCTAATATTTATATTATTTGAACTTCTTTATATATTTTTTAAATTATATATTACTAGCTAAAACAAAAAAATAAACCTACTTACAAAATCGCTATGCTGATTCTCTGAGCGAGGAAAGAATCAGCCCTCTTGTCCCCAGAGCAGACAATTAGACGTGGGGTGATGTTATGTAAAAATGTTTTATTTGAACTTGTACCTATTTATTTATTCGAAGGAAGTAATGTACGTTGATAAAAAAAATAATAATAATTAAACTAAAAAGTATCATTTTAAAACATAAATTAATATTAATAAAAATAAATCTACTTAATAATTTAAAATACAACTGAAAACTGAAATAAAGTAAAAAACAAAATAAAATAATTGCTCTATATCGCTGCCAATGGGCAAAGTGCTAAGGATACTGGCTGCATTGCCACGTTGAATGGCATTGCTGATCCTTTGGCCCAAATATTGCCCAGCCCTCTTGTCTCCCGAGATGTTGACGAGCTGTTTGATAACGCCTTGAAAAAAAGGTAACATTAAAAAAAAACAATTTATAATATTTTATTTACTACAATATTAAATAAACTAAGTATATTAAAACAAAATCTAAATTTAACCTAAAAAATAATAATAATAATACATCGAAAATAAAAATACATACTTACAAAAAAATAGCTCCTCCAAATCGCTGTCTTGTGACATGGTACCCAATACACTAGCAGCATTTCCCCTTTGAATTAGGATTAGTGACTACGGTATGTGGGTGCATATTGTGACGTGTGGGTGTGGTTCGGTTTTTTATAGATGTGTGTCTCTTGCGCAGACCATTATCAAGACTGGGGTTAGTCTTGGGAATGGTCTTGTTAACATGTCGGTATTCTTGCTGCAAGACGAAGACAACAAAACTGGGCAACACTAGCAGTGCTGGAAAGATATCAGTCTTCTCGGGATTCATATCGCATCGTGGGTCAAACGACCACGGCCGCTTTAATTAAACTGGTCAATGGTCATATGGTAACAAAGCCGAACCACGCACGTGCTGTTAAATTGCGAAATGTCTATATAAATTGACTAGGTCCAAGCGTACTGGCCAGTATGATTCTGACGCTCGACGTAAAAGGAGCATTGTAAAAAAATACGCGCATCGTAATTATAAAAAAACGCGGGAAATAAATTAACAATTTTACGTCGTATGTTTTGTGAATTATAATAGTGTTTTTGTGATTGTTGTTTTATGTTTTTGGGTGCTGTTTTTTATCAGAATATTTGGTGAGTATTTGTTATTGTTTTGTCTTTAGGTTAGTTTTATACGCAGTTGAAAATAATAACAAACAATAATTTCGTTGTAAAAAAAATGTCTAGACTGGAATTGTTTTTTTTTAAATATTAAACTAATAAATTAAAGTGACAATAAAGTTACTTCTGTCCTATTGATAGAATAGACCAAGATTTATGATTTGTTCAAATCATGACTGACAACAATAATCAATAATATATTTACTTACTTTTTTCTATCCAGAGTGGGGATATAGGTACCCGGACTAAATCTGACGGGACGTCTCTATAGGACTTTTTAATTTATTGTTTAATTTAAAGATTAATAGTTTGTTAGGTTTCATTCATTCATCATTACAGCCCCTAGAACACAGCGTCCTAGACCTCCACTGCTGGAGATGGGCCTTCCAGTACTGGAGAATTTGGCCTACACTCGCCGCGCTGGCCAGACGGCTTGTCGAGGATATGATGTCAATTATTATGACAATTTATTAACGATTCCACAGGTTGGTATTAGTGAAACCGGGACTGACAGCTTAACGTGCTCTCCGAAGCATAGGAACGGTGATGTTGCAGTACGTAAGAAAAGTGTATTTCTCATTGGTACATGCCGGTGGGTTTGAACCGACCTTTGTAGGATTTCAGGAACGCGTTCTTACAACCGAGCCACCACCGCGCCCTTATTTACTATTATATATTATTAGGTTTAGTTAACTTTTATATAAAAAAAGTATATATACATAAAATATATAAAAAGTATTAAACAAAGATATGTACATAAGGAACAATTACCTAGGAGGTACGCTGGAGACATCGACGAGCTTGCCACTTGTCATGATATAGTATATAGTAAAGTTGGCATAATGTGAATCCGCTTATTTAAAAGCGTGGTTTCTGACCACCTCGAAAGGGAAATGGTCGTGATGATACTTTACTTTACTTTTTGTACCTCGGATGTATCGGGTTTGATTCCTGGTTGTGAAACTATTTTTTTTTTAATTTAAATAATATTGCCAACATGACATTTTAAAAATCTTAAATTAATCTTCTCCATTTAAATTAAACCATCTAGCGGTTAAGTCCGGCTTCGATTCCTGGTCGGGACACAATAATTAATTTAATTTATTTCTTGAGTTTGTTACGCTAGAGACATCGACGAGCTTGATGGAACCTATACTAAAGTTGGCTAAATATGAATCCGTTTCTTTAAAGCGTGGTTTCTGACCACCGGGGAAGGGATACGGTCGTGATGATGGTGCTGATTGAAATTTATCTTGTAATTTTACATTAATCGATGCTAAATGGATCGTGGTGAAACGACACGCAAAAAATGATTACACTTGGATGCATTTGATGTCGTGAAGCACATTCAATAATAGAACCTGACCTTAAATACGTAATTTCATAAGATTATAAATGAATTTGTGTTAATTAGGCAATTAAAAACCACGCCAAGAGCTGTGAGCATCTTGTTTGATACGATGGGAGTTTAAAAAAAAAGATTTAAAACTTTATAGATTATTAAAATAAATCCTGCCTCCGTGGTCTAGCGGCTAAGCCCGTGGATTTAGACTGGATTCTGTTCCTAGTCGGGACACAATAATTTATTTAATTTATTTGTGATTTTTTTCAAATTTTGTACGCTAGACATCGACGAGCTTGCCACTTGTCTGTCATTATGGGCCTATAGTAAAGTTGGCTAAATATGAATCCGCTTCGTTTCTGTCCACACCAGAATGGATACGGTCTATGATAAGTATCACTTTACCATTTAAAAAAAAATATATATAATTACAAAAAAATAAGTTAAATCATGAAATAATTCATCCTAATTCTGGAGACGAAAAGTCTGGCAATTATTTGTCAACGAATTAGGAATTAACTATACAGAAGATTTCTGGAGCGCGCTGGCCAGACGGGTCTGATGTCAAATGTATTCCACAAATTTGTATTAATGGAATCGGGACCGAGACGCCGTAACGTAGTACTCTTCGAGGTGCGGGAACAGTGGTGTTGTAAATCTATGCCAAATGTATTTTAAAAAAGTCTTTATCTACCTATTAAATTAATCATCACTTGCAAAAAGTGCACAAGTCCATTATTTTTAATTTCATATTTTTTATATTCTTGTTTCCTCTCGAGTTAATATATAAGCTGTAAGCCGACGTTTATATTCTACCCAACTCCGAGAAACGCCCTATCCACTTTATCTCTTAACACACAATACACACACACATGTAGGTACATACACCACACAATCCCGAGTTTAATTTTGAATTTATTTTTGATTTAAAATGTGTTTTGATTCTTTTTTATTTTGTTTTAGTTTAATTATTTATGTTTAATTTCGACCTTATTAATTTTTCATTTAGCTTAATTTAGGCGACTAAATATATGTCACTTAATGTAGACGAATTGTTAATATTGTCTAAATCCAATATTGGCCGCATTTAAAGTTGATTGTACTGTGATGCTGTGGATTTTAGTTAAATTAATATTTTCAAAAATAACCTGTGCAAAAGTTGCTTAAATCTTATGAATAGATACGGAGATATCGGCATGAAAATCCTTTCTCGCAAGAACATATGGGATTTTGGAAAATTGTGTATACACTTTTGGAATACAATTTAAAAAAATAGTAAAGGAATTTCATTACCCTTTCGTGGTCAGAAACCGCGCTTATAAAGAAGCGGATTCATATTAAGCCAACTTTACTATATGCCAATCATGACAAGTGGCAAGATTATAGATGTCTCTAGCGTACGAAACTCCAGAATATAACAAATAAATGAAATATTAATTAAATTTATTTATTTAAATTAATAAATATTATTGTGACCCGACCAGGAATCGAACCCGGTACCTTCAAGTCTAAATCCACGGACTTAACCGCTAGACCACTAAATGCTATTTATATTCTCTTTTTTGTGTTAATAATGGATATATACCCTTTTTACAAGTCATAATTTATATGGTTTATCAACTGCAGTATAATTCATATCGCTATTGATAAATAAACAATGACAAATAAAAAAAGAAAATAAAATGGAACAATAAACTCTATAAAAAACATTAAATTGCTATCGTTTAAATAATCGTCATATTTGACAGGCATTCTCAGAATTTACTCGCAAAACGCAATGAATCGATTGCAGCTGTCAATAATGTCGATCAAATCATTGACATTGAAATTGACAATTGCTAAATGAATGAATAAACAGATCTTGAAGCAAAGCGACCTGTAAGAGAAGAAGACAAAGACAAATTCTAAGCATTCCATGGATTCACCGTGCGGGTGACGGGTCCATCGTGTGTGGGTAAGAGATGAGAAGAATGGTGTCTCGGGCTTGCGACCGACAATAGGCTGGTTTAAGAAAAAGAGGCCTCCCTTTTTTTTTATTGCGCGATAATACGCTCACCATCCACCATTCTACTCCTCTCCTTACCCAACCAAATAGTATGATTCCGTTAATGCCGTCTTGGAAGCTCGTTCCATAAATGTATCTCCGGCGGACCTGCTTAGGCCCAATTCTTTCAGTAAGTGATGCAAAGATTTTGCTGGAACTCCTCTCGTACCAACTTCCACTACGTAAAGCTGAGTCTTGAACCCATTCCTGATCATTTCTTCTGTGAGATCATAATATTTATTCCACTTCATGTTGGGGTTTATTGGAATATTTGATTCCCACGGAACGGTAAGTTCAATAAGGATAACTTTTTTCAAGTTCCGACCAAACACTAAGATGGCTGGCCTATAGGCTGATACAGCTTGTTCATCTGGGATCCTATAATGATGTTCAAATGTATCCATGAGAATTTTCCAGTCTGATGCGGCGCCAAGGATCGAGGTGGACTTGCATTTAGTTTTCGTGCTTTGCCCTTCCTTTACAAATGTGGTCAAAGTTTTATTTGTAGTCAGTCCCTTTCTGGCTCTTGCAATAGAAAGACTTACTGCTTCACGGATAACACCAAGGACTTTGTCATGTTGGCGTGAGTAATAGCCCTTTTCTAGAAGAGTAACGCACCCTACAGTGTGTCTAGCAGTTCCTATGGCAGCACCACACAATGTACAGTTTCAAATAATTTCAAACTTTGATTCCATAGAAACTAAAGATTTTGTAAAGTATCATTACGACCGTATCCCTTTGTGGTCAGAAACGCTCTTTAAAGAAGCAGATAAACATTTAGCTAACTAACTATAAGCAAGCAAGTCGATGGCTAACGTACCAGATTTGAGAAATATCACAAATAAATTATTGTGTCCTGACTAAGAATAGAACCCGGTACCTCCGCGTCTAAATCAACGGTTCGTAAAATTTTCTTACCCGATAAAAAAGCGTTTGTTATTAGTTTTGGTTGTATTGATTGCATTACATAATGTCCTTGTGACCTTGCGATGACCGTCCAGAACCGGTCGGCCAGGTTATTGGTCTGGGATGGAAGACCGGCTCTTACACGATGTACAGTCAACATAAACAAATTCGGAAAATTGTTTAAATAAAAAATATATTTAAAATAGCGATGTACATATGTATGTATGTATATGTACTACGGTATAATATGTGTTAGTTTACCACCAGTAATCTGAGACATTTTCTTAACGGCTCTTCACTTAATTATTTCTTCCAGCTGTCAAAAAGAGGGTCGCCTCGGCACGTCACTAACCGCTCATTTCAAATCGTGCTCAGAGCGCTTAGAACGAATATGACACTGACCGTCGGTCGTTCCGAATCAAATATCGCGATTTGGATGCTCAGAGCGTGATATCAATTCGGAACGGTGTAAATCCCATTTTCATAGTTTTTTTTTAAAATGTGTGGAAGATAAATTGCGGATTCCACATCTTTGAGTATGAATACTAACATACATATCTTCACGCCAGATCCCTTACGGGGTAGGCAGAGACAATTGAGCGCCACTTGACACGATCACGACATACCTCTTTCGCTTCATCGACATTCATCAACCTCTTCATATACATCTCTCGGTTATTTCATCTTTATATGTGTAAAGTTAAATATTATTAACTTATTTTGGTAATTTAAAATAACTTGCCGTGTTACAGACATTTTTTTTCACTTCCTACTTAAATATTAATTATAGATTTGTTCAAGAATTAATATAGAAACAGTATAAACGAATTACAATATTAAATAATTTAAAAGAAAACCTAATATTAAATTAACTTGAAAATGTCGCGGGACATTATGACAAACAACTGACAGCGCTCAGAGCGATCTACCTCGATATCGTGAGCAGTCTAAGCGCGAGAAATGATGTCTTTTGTGACGTCACATAGCTTTGGCAAAACAGTTTAAGCGCGTCTCGGAACACCTTTAAGCTTGCTTAGGTTACTATTATCGTGTCTCGCGACGAAGGGTAAGAGGAATAGAATTATCAAACTCAAGGTACACCGCGATGTACCTTGAAACCCCTTGTTTATGTTTTTTATTAAAAGTTTTATTTTTTATTAATTTAGTTTAATTAAAATAAATTGTCAAAACTGAATAAAATCAGATTTTTTTTATTTATTTATGGTGCAACAAACAAATTACAATAATTTACATTTTACATTTCTGTGACTGAATTAAAGAACCAGACTGTAATTCTTGAGTAGTGCACACAACATTGAAAAATATATAGGTACGCGAGCAAGCTACTTAAGTACTACACACAAAATAAGGGGAAAATAGACAATAAACATGCAAAAAGTTAAAAACAAATCAACTTAATCTAAATTTACACAATAAAATAAAAATACCTATAAAACATGCAAACAAATAATAATAATTTATATAAAAAAATATTAAATTAAAAATATAATTAATTTAATACCTAACCTAAAATTATAACCTAACCTAATTAATAAATGTTAAAAATAAATAAAATTTAAAATGTTAAATATTTAAACTGGTATAAAATTAATAAAATTAAAATAAAAACTGAATTAAATAATTGCGAACCACCGAATTAAATAATTATGTTATGGGTACGTGAATTTTTCGTTTCAAAATTATAAATAAATTTCGTGGCACGTGAAAAGTTCTAGAACGTGTAGTAATTCTGTCAAAATTAATATTTAGAATATGGAAACGCGTTCAATGTTGCCAGAAAAAAAAAATGTGATACCGTTTGTTTTAAATGGTAACATTTATGATTTTTGATTCGGACCGCAGAACTCGACCTCAGAAATCAGTCCGCGTGTATGCCCGCCCCCTAAGGCGGTTTTGTATATTACCCTCATTACAGTGCACAATAGAGCATAGATGATCTTGATATATTATTATCTTATTGTTGGTACGAATAATACATATATAGAATAAAACAATATTAAATGCTGACGTGTCACTGTGTGTGGAATCCTCATAATTGTTTTCGTCTTAGCTTGTAGTATGACAATAATAATAATAATAAAATCATTTATTGTCACAAAAAGTTTACAGATGTAAAATAGGTGAACAATATAGGGTGATGTGTTTGTGATACCTACACGAGGTTGCCCTGTAGTGCGGGATATCGGTGCTCTTCCGTGTTATAATGTTACAACAATAAATGATGTATGTCCTCTCTGTGTTCGTGATATATGTGTGAGGGTGTGTATGAGATTTATATATATATATATATTAACCATTTAAAACTGTGCTCCTTAATTAGCAGATGCCACAGCGAAATTTATCAAAAAAGTTAATAAATCAAAAATTACGTAGGTACATATTATCCCTTTATATAATTACTTTTAAAAAACAATGCCTATTAACAGCAGCTATAATTTTAAGATTATAAATATGTATATTTGGGTTGTAATGTGCTGCTCCAAATACAAGCTATTTCCCAGAAAATAAGCTTTTCGTTATATTAATTAATTTTTTTACATGTAAAAGCGCAGAATACATTATATTTATTGTCCTATGCCTACTTACAAAAAAAAAAAAAATGGGCATGAGGTGTGCCCGCTTTTTCATGTTACTGGAAGATAAAAATACCTTTAGTACCAGTTTGCAGTGCGGCTCGTCCCACAGTCGTTGAAAGAAGGGGAAACAGGTTTCACAGAGGAGACCACGCACAGGACGGCACGACTTAGTGTGGGACGACCCCCCAACAGATGGTCGGATCCCCCAAGAAGATCGCTGGTGGGGATTATGGTCTTGGAAAAGACCGCGTGCAGTGGAGAGACACAGATGCTGAAGATGACAATAACCGATCAATTGTTATTACATAAATTTAAATCAGCTTTATTATATATATATAGTCAGGGGGTGGAAACATAAAACAAGCAATTGACAATGAGTATTTATATTTTTACGTACTTAATTATTTAATTCTAATATATTTACATTTACTTAAAAAATCTCATACACCCATCATATATATATACTATTTATTTTTTTCTCATTTTCCATTATTTTACTATATACTTATATGTATATTATTTAGTTGTGTTTGTTATATATGTATTGTTTTTAAGCTTATCCCTATTATTATAATATTTTTTTGCAAAATCTATGTTTGATATTTAAGTGGAAACTTTGCTGGATTGTGTAACTTTTAGAATTGTTGTAATTATGATTTAAGATCTGTATGTTTCCTGAATAAATAAAAATAAAAAATAAATAAAAATAAAAAAATATAAATCTATCACTCTCCCACAGGTTGGCTGGTAGAGAATACCTTGATGGTATTATGCTCGCCTATGTACATATTTTTATTTTGTATATTTTGTGTGCAATAAAGAATTTTATTATTATTATAAGAATGCCCATTTTTATTAGAGAAATGGGCCCATTAAAATGTTCTCGTATCATAATGATTTCTTTTTTATGTGATAGTTATTATATTGTGATTTCATAATCTGTAATTAATTTTATTTATTTTACCCTAGCATAACGACAATTGACAAAAACTTTTTATTAGATTAATAATTACATAGTTTCGATCCCGCCGATTAGAAATCCAGTGTTTTATAAATAGTCCTTTTGTAACTACTTCATATATAAATTTTAACCAATTGACTATTTAATTAAATCGTATTTTAATGCTGGGGTAAAGAGATGTTGTAATAAAATTTAAAAAAACACAATTAATTGTTATGATTATTGATTTGTATTTAGTTGAGGCACGCCGCACGCTGCAAAAAAGTTGGGGCCTGGTTTTGGGCAATCTTATTTCGGTTCCCATAGAAAGTGGCTCCGACTAGTAGACGGTAGTAGGTGGTACTAAGTTTAATGTTCATTCATTGATTCAATTATTTCGTTCATGTCAATCAACATGTCGGACATTGTTGTCAACAAGTGTGGAGAATAAAGGCCGAAATAACACATAACTGTGGTAAAATGCCGGCATGCCCAAACAAACATGCTGGGGGGTGTCGACGCAGTTGTGAAGGGGCAAACTGTCGGCTGCTGAGCCTTTGTTTGGAAGAGATGGGGTGACCCGTCGGTCAGGGAGACCCGGAGAAGTGCCTCCGCGGGGGTTCGGGGGCCCTTCCGTACGACGGATCAGTCAATATCTCTCCAAGCAGCCCAAGGTAAGATAGCCTTCAGCTGGCTTCCACATATACTGCGTCGACACCGCCATTTAACCTGGAGTCCTTCAAGCGAAGTGTGAAAAGGCATCTAGTCAAGCCGGCATAGTGTTAGGGACTGATGTCGGACATAAGGGTCTGATTCCAGTTGCTAACATTCATGGACCCTGCGCGCCACTTACCATCAGGTGGGCGCAGGGTCACATGTCGTGCTAGTATTAAAATATATATATTTATATATATATATATAATAAAATTACAATACAAATTACGATATTTTGCCAAATCCGTGGTCTAGTGGTAACAAACGTTGCCGTGAACTCGGAAGGGCGTGGTTTCGATTCCCACCGGGGGCAAGTTGTACATTGTATAATTTGTCTCGGTCTGGGGGTTTATGTGTATAATATGTATATATTTACAAAAAAAAAAAGTATAATATGTAGTTTATCAACCATCTAGTTTCCGTAACACAAGCCTCGCAGCTTACCACGGAAACTAGATGGCGCTGTGTGACCTGTCTGGAAATATATATATATATATATATTGACTTTCGTCTCTATGACAACCTTTTGTCATGTAGAATAGTTTTTTTTAAAATAGGTATTTTTAGTTTAGTTTCATTTCTAATTAGTTTTTTAATCTATTTTATTTTAATATTTTTGTATTTACTTAGAATAAATAATTTTATATAGCCAGAAACTAGGATTGGGAAGTAGTAGGTCAGATCAGTGTGGTATCCCCACTACTGCCCAAGTCGTTCAACTAGCCCAAATAATAGTGGGTTGGTCCCGTATGATACCCCAACCACATCGTCATCGAACCCGTGACCCTTGTGGTAATGGTACCGTTCTATGTGCCGCCACAGCACTAAGTATTCTACCATCCACCTGGCTACGCTGGTGTTCCGGTGAACGAATTTTTTGCGTGAGTTGCCATTCTTTTCCCAATGGGGTGTATTACTAACTTTTTATTACGATAGATGGATCTCAATCGTGAATATCACGATCTCAAAATTGCCGTTCTAATAATAAAACCTATTTTCTTTTTAAAGACGTTGTTCGCTTACATAATTCGTCTTTTAGGTTAGGTAACGTTAAGTTAAATACATTAATCTGATTTTAAAATAAAAAAACTACAAAAACATTTTTAAAATGATGCGATATAGGTTTAAAACAAGACATCTACACTATCTTTGCCTGATACACCCCATTAGTTACTATTCTACTAACTATATGTATATAGTTCATTCGTTGGATTAATAACAAGTCTCTTTATTTTTTAACAATATAGTTTGCGAGTAATAACAAAATTGGTTGCCTTGGAAGGAACGGACGTCGGAAGTGAACGGAAACACGACAAGGTTAATGCACTCACAGTTTTCTCGCTGACCCAAACTTGTATTTACACCTAAACTTTGACCCTACACAGAAAAAAAAATATATACTATATTGTAATAAGTATGTAAAGTATTATCACGACCGTATCCCTTCCGTGGTGGTCAGAAACGTTTTTACAAGCCTATTATGACAAGTGGCAAGGTCGTCGATGTCTCTAGCGTACCAAACTCGAGAAATACAATAAATAAATGAAATTTAACTGCCTCCGTGGTCTAGCGGTTAAGTCCGTGGATTTAGACTCGGAGGTACCGGGTTCGATTCCCGGTCGGGACACAAAAATATTTAACTATGTAAATAAATACATTTAATTATTATTTAATTAATTTGTGATATTTCTCGAGTTTGGTACGCTGGAGACATCGACGAGCTTGCCACTTGTCATGATTGGCGTATTGTAAAGTTGGCTAAATGTGAATCCGCTTATTTATAAGCGTGGTTTCTGACCACCCCGAAAGGGAAACGGTCTTGATGATACTTTTTTTTAATGAAATTAAAACCTGCAACCTAAATCTACGGACAGACCACAGAAGCATATTATAAGATTATATATTTGTGCAGTTTGCTGTAAAGTTTCTGGGTTCATGGAGTCCAAACGCCAGAAAGGTTTTATAAGATATAACACCACGTCTTCTCGTCTCCACCGTTGACAAGAGGGTTGTTTCCTTTTTTGCCCAAAGAATCAGTATGGCAATGGCAAATATAGCCAGCGTCTTGCCACCATTCCACGCGGAGGGGACACATATATTTTTATACGTATTTTTTTTTTAGATTAAATTGAATACCATTTTTTTTTGACATCATAAACAAAACCATTTTTAGTATTTATTATTTATTAAGGTACAAATAACAGCTAACAAACAAAACAATTATTGAAGTGTACCTACATAATATTGAAAAAAAAAATATATAGTCTCATCATGATCACGACCGTTTCCCTTTCGGGGTGGTCAGAAACCACGCTTATAAATAAGCAGATTCAAATTTAGCCAACTTTACTATAGACCAAACATGACAAGTGTCTTCAACGTACCAAACTCGAGATACGTATATCACAAATAAAATAAATATTAATTAAATGTTATTTACATTAATAAATATTTTTGCGTCCCGACCAGGAATCGAACCCGGTACCTCAGAGTCTAAATCCACGGACTTAACCGCTAGACCACGGAGGAGTTAAAAAAATAGTAATAATAAAATAATCAAATCAAATCTTTAAATAATCAAATGATGTTAACTAAATCAAGTATCTGCGGCGTGGATGTTAAACCGTAAACATCTTTATCTCCACCAAGCTATTCCAGTTCAAGTTGATGGAACTACGCCTGTTCAACATGTAGATTTTTACTTTGATTAATGCCTATTTGTCTCCCGGGAAATACCTTGCGTAATGTGTTATCCCCAAACGAGGTAAAGTAATTGTTAAGGAAACATGTGGCTTTAAATACCTGATTACTCATAGCCTAATGGACTACTGGTTACAAGACTCGTAACTGTAGGTACATCCAGTTTCACAAAAAGCCTGTTTTATTTTTCACAATATATTAAAATACCTCCTTAGTCGGTACCCCACTGTTGGGGATCGTGACTCCGTCGCAGTCCATCCACTAGCCGTTTCCAGTGGCTGCGATCCTCGGCGCATTGGATGGTGTACTGGGATGTTTAGGTGGTCAGTCACCTGACTAGACCATCGTTTGGGGCTTCTTCCTCTTGTTCTTTTACCGTCTACTTTTCCCGTTACTAAGAGTTTTTCCAGATTGAAATAGCAATGTGGCCAAAATATTGCAGAATTCGGGTAAAGCAGACGGCAGAAAGTCTGTGTCCTTTGGTAAGTTTGAGCTCTTCGAGCATCGAAACGTTAGTGCGTCGTGCGGTCCAAAAAATTTTGAGCAAACGAGACGCCAGCACCACATCTCAAACGCATCAATTCTTGCCCTATCTGCGGATTTTATAGTCCACGTCTCCAAACCGTACAATAATATGGAGAATACGAGCGTTCTGACAATGTGGATTTTTGTCTTCCTGGATATGTTGTTATCTCTCCATATTTTAATAAATATAATTAAAAACTAATTAAAGAGTAAAAAATAAATATAAACTAAACCCAATAAAAAATAAACTATAAGTAAAAAATGACCTCTAGAGACGATCCTTCCGGGATAGTCCCAAGGAGTGGCTACATTTCCCCACTGTGTAGCGAGGCCAAAACTTTGACCGTTTGGACAACTCCTTGACCAGACGCTTGGCTGAGAGTCCCCATGGGTCCATCGTCTCGACCCCAAACGTCGCAAATTCGTAACCTGTACCGAGGTTGGCGTATTTGCGCAACTTGAGATTCTCAGCATTAACCGTCGCACTTCCCACGCTTGACGAGGCCGCCTGAAAGTGTGATGGGGCTAATGTATCTACACATGTCGCATCCCACACCCAGTTTTAAGTACCTAATATATAACAGCAAAAAGGTCAAAAATAAGATCGAGCACGTTTTCATACAAAATGTTTGTTACACCATTACGGATAACAATTTAATAAAAACATATCTACTGAGCAAAACACGGAGCTAATGTCAACCTTATTGAGAGTGTTTTTAAGATTATAATTGTGTGCAACTATAATGGCGCCATCTATTATCGACTAGAAGAACTTTTTCATCTAATGGTGAACTCAGGATTATTAGAGCTAATGTCAACCATATGATTAGTGTTTTTAGGACTATAATTGTGTTCATCGATTTTAGCGCCATCTATGAAATATTGAACAACGCCGGATAGTGCCATAAAACAGCTTGTCAAGAAAGCTATCGGAGCACATGTTCGATATTTAAGAATATTTAACAATATTTACGCCAATGATTGCACTACTCGAAAAATATAGGCATTTGCTAAAATCGTTGACTTAATTTTCAGTAAACCCTGCGTCCTTCCTTGCCTTTGGTTACTCGACGTCATCAGAAACTTAAAGCTTGGAAAGGTACTAGAGCACCTGAGACAGAAAAAAATGGTATAACTGACACTGGATCCTTCGGTGTAGATATCAGTGCTTCAACCGAGATGGGTCAAAAATAGTATAACTGGTACTGGATCCTTCGGCGTAGATATCAGTGCTTCAACCGAGATGGGTCAAAAATTCCACGGGAAACCTTTGATCCAACTAAATTTAGCTGACTGACCTTCTTTATCGATTAGACACGGTTTAACTATTTATAAGAAAATAAAAATAATTTTACAATAATCAGACATCAACCTTGCCACTTCCGGTAACTTGCGGACATTGACTGCCGGTGTCAATTTATATCAAGGCTTTATTTAATCTTTATATTAAATGAAAATTGTTGATTATTAAATTTTGGTCATGCCTTTTGTTGTTCTAGTACCTCTGTTTATTCATTTAAAAAAAAAGTTATTATTTATTTGCGACCACAAAGAAACTGCCTCCGTAGTCTAGCGGTTAAGTCCATGGATTTAGACTCGGAGGTACCGGTTCGATTCCTGGTCGGGACACAAAAATATTTATTAATGTAACTAAAATAAAATAGATTAAAAAACTAATTATAAATAAAACTAAACTAAAAATACCTATGAAATTAAAACTATTCTACAAAATAAACTAAGGGCTTACCACCAGGGAGGGTACCTAAAACGCTCGCCGCATTTCCTTGTTAAATTATTATGAAAATATTCTGTTTTAGGTAGTTATGGCATTTGGGATCGCCACACTCTTGAGAAATTCATTTACCCAGCTCTTTTATGAATTTGTGGGTATCAAGAGAATATACCCCCATTGTTTCAACCCCAAATGCCACAAAGTTATAATTTTGTTTAATGCTATTATATTTGATGTGCTATTTAAATTCGGCTGTATGAGCAGCCGAACCGGCCTTTTTTGATGTAGAGGAAATGTGGCAAGCGGCAAAGGTATCCACACAGGTGGCATCCCAAACAAGACATCTTCCCTCACTCCATGGTACAAGAGACATACCATCCGGCCTTTTACCATCAAAATATATTACATACACATTTAATTCATATTAAATTTATTTGTGATATTTTTCGAGTTTGGTACGCTGGAGACATCGACGAACTTGTCACTTGTCATGACGGCTGGAAGCAAATGTTGAGTGGAGGAGCCGTTGAGGAAATGTCTTAGAATAATAATAATAAATTCTTTATTGTACAAAACTAAAACAAGTGCAGGTACATATGCGAGCTTAATGCCGTAAATGAATTTTCTACCAACTAACCTTTGTGACTGAGATATGTAAATTACTTACTTATTATTATTATTAGAATACTGGTGTAAGACCAAGATTGGCTAAATCTTGGTCTTGGTCTTGCATGAGAACAGCTTTAGCATTCCTAGTCTTGGAGAAGTAATATTGTAAGCTTGCCATGGCCATGGTGATATTTTTTAATTGAAAACTTTTGCGCGCGCTTGGTTGGGGACCTATTTTGTTGAACGTACGTGCGTACGGCAGAACAGCGCTCAATGGGAAACAGCGCGGTGGGGAAGGGGAAGAGATACATTACATTTTATACAATTTCAAAATCATTTACATTTATCATACCATTCATTAATTTAATCTCTATATTCCTACCAACTACGAAATCAATAACCCATACACAAGGCGCTCACCATCCACCACACTGCTCCTATCCCTACCCAACCAAATACTGTATGATTCCGTCAATGCCGTCTTGGAAAAACAAACCTAATAAGCTTATGATGGACAGGCCTTTATGTGTATTTTAGTTTTAGTCTCATTAGAGATTTATTTATAGATTTTTTTTGTTGCATTATAGTACAAGTTCCCTAGAAGAGCGACTTTCAACGATCGGTTATTTATTTTTATTTTTTTATTGTAAAAGGCGAACTTAAAGCGGCTTTTTCTACCAGCTAAGCTTTGGGAAAGTGAGACAGTATAAATATGTGGCGCGCAATTCTAACCAATAAACTACATAAATAGTATGTATACATAGACTACATAAATACTCATCAATATATACTATTATAGTAGATATACATATATGAAGATGATATATTATTAGGAAGTAAAAATTTGTGGAGTTAAAATATATTGTTCAGCTTGTTCAAAAAGAAAGTATTAAGTAGTTTTTTAAAGATGTGAATGGAAGGAGTTTGTCTGATGGTCAGTGGAAATTTGTTCCACTAGCGTGCTGACGATACGGTAATTTAATCTGAATATCTGCTGGAAGTGTGGGGTTTGACATTACTTCGTAAAATTGAAGCCATATAAGCGACACTATCAGCTAGTGTAGTAAATATAAATAGGTGGTAGGCGGTCCGATGGTAGTAATTTGCCTAGTCTGCTGGGGTGGGGAAGTATCTACCGTAAGTGCCGATAAACCCAGTAAAGTGTATCCACACGTTTCGGGATCAGGCTCATATTGCTGTCATGCCGAGTCAAGCCGGCATAATGTTAGCGACTGATGTCAGTCATGAGTGTCTGAATTCAGTTTCTAACAGTCATGGACCTTGCGCGTCATTTACCATCAGGTGGGCGCAAGGTTACATGCAAAAAAAAACTTTGTACATATTTCATTAGGCATCCCATCACCGTTGCTTATGTTAGCGTATTTCATTATATAAAAAGTAGATTTATTTCGTATAACCGATCGGTGATTGTCGCTTTTACGTTAGCAACATCTGCTTTAACTTTTTGCATACATTACGTTTTTCAGTACTTATAATGAACGAATAAGGACTTTTTTTAGCACAATTTAATTATTAAGTAACATTGTGACGTGTATGTGGTGAACTTTGTACCACCTAAAATTTATATCAATGTTACATTCTTCATAAACGGTCCAGTAGTATAGACGTAAACATAAAAAAATGTACAAAGTATCAACGAAAAATATCATAGTGAATATATTTATGTATTTAAGTTTAAGTATGTAAAGATTATTATGTATTGTATGTAAATGATGAGCATTGATGTTGATATGTTTAATGACAGTACCATATCTATTAGACGCGCAATGACAAATGAGCACTTCAGGTAGGGAAGTGTGTTTAGCTTGTTCGTGTAGAGTCATCATCATCATCATCATCATCAGCCTGTGTCTCTCCACTGCTGGATGTAGGCCTCCCCCAAGGCTCGCCACTTCACACGATCTTCTGCCACCCTCATCCATCCCCCACCAGCGACCTTCCTCAGGTCGTCTGTCCATCTGGCGGGGGGTCGTCCCACTCTGCGTCTTCCAGTACGTGGTCTCCACTCCAGAACCCGTCTACTCCATCGTTCATCGGTTCTGCGGCATATGTGTCCAGCCCATTGCCACTTCAGCTTGCTAATTTTAAAAGCTATATCGGTAACTTTGGTTCTTTGACGGATGTCAACGTTTCTGACTTTATCTTTTAGTGAAATCCCGAGCATAGCTCTCTCCATAGCTCGCTGAGCGACCTTGAACTTGTGGACCAGACCTACCTTCAGTGTCCACGTTTCTGCACCATATGACATTAACTGGAAGAACGCACTGGTTGAAAACTTTTGTCTTCAAACACTGTGGTATGTTCGATAGGAAGATGTGACGTAGACTGTGTAGAGTTTATTTATTTATTTATTTATTCGTGGGAAAATTTACAGCCTTTGCAATATTATGTATACAAAAAATATCTAATCTCAAAGCCTTACAAATTTTCACTGTTAGCTATAATGAAAAATAATAAAAATAAGAACCAACAAAATCAGTACAATAACAATGAGATATGAAATAACAATTGCATTTGTATACTGATCCCGTTTTACAACTTAAGAATTATACAATATAATAAAATTAATTAAGAGTTCTATTGGATTATTTAGCATTGTTAGTTTATTTTTTTATTGTCTCCATTTTTCTTTTTTTTTTAACATATGTAATTGTGTTTACCTATATGTGAAAACCTGTCATTAGTTTAATTGTGTTTAATCTTTAATTTTATATATGTATAGTAGCTGTAAGTTTTCCTAACATAAATAAATTGTATGTTTATAATAATGCACCCTGCAAATCCTCTACCACACTCCCAAAGGTTAGCTGTTATAAAATGCCGAAAGGCATTAAATTCACCCTTGTACATTTCTTGTAAGTTTATTGTGCAATAAAGAGTTTATAAATAAATAATTGTTTCCATCATTTTATATTAAAATAATAATAATTAAATCACTTATTAGTACAGTATAAAATAATCACAATATAAATTAAAACTACTTAAAAGTAACAGTCAAAATAAATATAAACTAAACCTAATAAAAAATAAACTATAAGTAAAAAATGTCCTCTAGAGACGACCCTTCAGTGATAGTCCCAAGAAGACTGCAACATTTCCCCTCTGTATAGCTAAGCTAATACGTTGGCAGAAATAATTGCCAGCCTTCTTGTCTCCAGACTTTTCCGTTAGCCGTTTGGACAACTCCTTGGCCAGACGCTTGTCTGAGTGTCCCCATGGACCCATCGTCTCGACCTGTACTGAGGTTGGCGTATTTGCGCAGCTTGAGGTTCTCAGCAGAAACCGCCGCACTTCCCGCGCTTGACGAGGTCGCCTGGATGTGTGATGGGGCTAATGTGTCTACACATGTCGCATCTCACACCAGGGACCTGCCAAGTTTCCACGACCCAACGGTCATGCCGTCGGGTCTTTTGCCATCGCTCCGCGCAATCCCAGAGTGTTCTAGGATCGCGGGTACTCCAGCAGTGACAAAAGCCCTTAGAATGATGTCGTTCAAAGCAGTTATATTATATTAATTCTATCATTAGAATAACATATTGATCTAACGTAAGGGCATACAAATTCACGCGGTAAACTTTGAGGAAAATTTTAACTAACCTTAACCATTCATTATAACTTTTAAGGAAAATACAAAAACCAACACCATAGAGGAAAAACAGAAGACTATTTTATGAAAATTTTGTATTGATCATATCTTAATTTTATTAATACAAACATTAACAATTTGCATAATTTATGTTGTTGCCAGTCATTATGTTCGGATGTTAACATTGACCGTGACCTTGAATTGTTTAATTCAATATAATATTTAGTAAGTTTTTCGTATTCGAAAAAAATATTAAATTAATCCTAATATCCTTAGTATTAGGGATATAAATAAATATTTCCAGACAGGTCACACAGCGCCATCTAACTTCCGTGGTAAGCTACGAGGCTTGTGTTACGGAAACTAAATGGTTGATAAACTACATATTAAACTTTTTTTTTTGTAAATATATACATATAAACACCCAGACCGAGACAAATTATACAATGTACAACTTGCCCCCGGTGGGAATCGAACCCACGACCTCCCGAGTTCACTGCAATACTGATTCTTTGGGCGAAGAAAGAGCCAGCCCTCTTGTCACCGGAGGAGACGACAAGACGCGGTGTTATGTCTTTTAAAAACTTTTTTGCGCTTGGACTCCATGGGCCCAAAGTTTCTACAGCAAACGGCACAAATATGTTATCTTTTATTTTTATTTTATTTTATTTTTAATATATGTAATTACATATAAACTTGCGCCGCTTGCCGGACTCCGTATTTACCGTCGCGGGACCAACGTCATACTATCGTGTCTCTTGCTATCATCTCGGATAACTCCGGTAGGCTCCAGAAGAGCTGGAACCTCGATGGTGGGGTCCTAGTTTTAAATTATTTAAAATTAGGGTCCAAAATTTACTAATCCAGAAATGATTTTGCGCGACCTAAACTGCGACAATTTTTGTTGTTTGCTAATATTTAAGTTATTTTGTGTTTTATTTCTTTAATATATTCTTTTGTGTAATATTTATATTGGATATTAATGAAGTTTTTAAACTAAAATTGCCAGAAATTGCGAAAAATGTCGAGCCAAATTTTAGCTAACATCTGTATTTTGATCTCATATTTCATACAAATAAATATTTTTATTTCGTTTCGTATCGTTTCATTTCATTTCAACAAATAACAGTTCGTTTCTTGCTGACTCGGTATCGACTATACCGATATTATGTAAATATGAATTCTTACTTATATCGGAATTGTCAACGGAGTCGCAGTTGGAAGCCGCGTCGCCGTCGCTGTACAATTCCTTATTGATCATAAATTTTATCCTTTATGTCTTATTATAGGCTGACACTTTTATAGCTATAACAAAAAGAGGATATTTAATGGTCGCCACTTGTTACTGTAACACCCATATTCTAAGACATTTCCCCAACTTTAAATATAATTGGGCCATCGAATATTCGCAGCAGTATCCATTCTGGGTAACAGCACGGAATAGAAGATAAATTCGTCTTTAAATATTAGACCTCTTATTCAATAAAAACAGCTGTGACGGCCATAGCACGGTCTGGTAGCTGTATCATCAGGTCATCAGCCAAGGTTTAGCATTGACCTGAATTCTCATCCTAAATTATATATTCGTCACAAGCTTGTCGAGGTTCTGCTCACTTAGCGTTGCAACTTAAGTCGTAGATTAAAGTGCTTTGTTTTAAATCTTATAAATACTAGGCATAAGGTTGACATTAGCTTACATTCAATGCATGTTAAAAAAAAACTAATGTATTAACATCGTCCGTGATGGACTATTTATGTACTACTTGTGCTGTCTGTACAATGATAAAAGAAAATGTAAAAGTAAAGAGCATCATCACGACCGTTTTCCTTCCGGGGTGGTCAGAAACCACGCTTATAAATAAGCGGATTCACATTTAGCCAACTTTACTATAGGCGAATTATGACAAGTGGCAAGCTCGTCGATGTCATTAGCGTACCAAACTCGAGAAGTATCACAAATAAATTAAATTTTATTTATTTGAATTAATAGATATTATTATGTCCCGACCAGGAATCGAATACGGTACCTACGGACGCAGTTGTAAAAAAAATTTAAATAGTAATTTCGAAACTTTTATTTTAGTTGCTTTTACTATATATTAACTGTAATTAAAATTATATATCTTGGCAGTGTTTTCACTGCGGATGGGAAGTATGATAGGGATGTTGAAAGAAGAGTGAACGCGGGAAATAGTGTCAACGGTGCCCTGGGGTCACTGACATGACCAACACTGATGTTTGCATGCTGCTTAATGCTGATGATGAGAGCAGGGTTAATGCAATAAGAATGAGGTCGTTGAGTCGGATATGCGGCGTCACATTGGCGGTCCGCATACGTAACGTCGAAATACGGAAAAGGGTAGGTATAAAAGAAAGCATAGGGACAAAAATAAAGAAAGGCATGCTACGATTGTTCGGGCAAGTTAAAAGAAGCAATTAAATTATTTGTTAGGAGAACGCAAGTCACAATTTTTTTAAAATTGTTTATTATTTATGTTATGCAATCACCATGTGGCACGGTGGTGGCTCGGTTGTAAGAACGATTTCCCTAAAATCCTACAGAGGTCGGTTCAAACCCCCCCGGCATGTACCAATGAGAAATGCACTTTTCTTACGTACATTTTTTTTATACTAGCACGACATGTGACCTTGGGCCCAGCTGATGGTAAGTGGCGCGCAAGGTCCATGAATGTTAGCAACTGAAGTCAGACACTCATAACTGCCATCAGTCCCTAACACTATGCCGGCTTGACTAGATGCTTTTTCACACTTCGCTTGAAGGACTCCAAGTTATAGGAAAGTGGAAACACAGAGGCTGGAAAAGCATTCCACATCTTTATCGTACGACAGATGTATAAGTCCCCAAATTTATACTTACGCGAAGAGATGGTGACTACGGTATGTGGGTGCATATTCTGACCTGTGCGTGTGGTTCGGTTGCGGAATGGAGAGGGAGCGATTAGGTTATAGAGTTCTTCGGAGCACTCACCATAGTATAGCCGGTAGAACACGCTCAGAAAAGCCACATCTCGGCGAAGCTGCAGGGATTCGAGAGTTCCAGATATAGTGGCATCGTCCACAATTCCAAAGATCCCAAAGAACATTTGTCATAGATTTACAACACCGCCGTTCCCGTGGCGTAGTGTGGCGAGTGTTGGCCATATTCTCCAAATATACATCTGATATAAAATATATTTATCGATATGAACCAGGTTAACTCAAAACAAAGATTTTTATAATAATAGCGTGATCACAGAACGGATAACGTTGCTTCTATGTTAGGAAAAAACATTAATTACAGAATTAAGACGCTACTAATTGCAAAACTAATTAGTTGTTGTAAAGCAGTGTTGCATAAGATTTAGGGCTGCCATTGGTTTGCAATGTTTTGATAGTATTGTATAGTACTAGTATTGTAGTAGTAGTAGTAGTTGTTGTTTTTTTTTTTAATTGTTTTTATTTTTATTTATATTATGTTTTTCTCCTTTGTTTTTACTTGTTTAATTTAGTTTTTTTTTTCCTTTCATTTATCAACATTTATTTATTATTATTAGCTGTAAAGTTTATGCAATTATAAATATGTGGTTAACGTATTGCAGGATCTAATGTATCTTATTATTGTTAAATGTTGAAACCTGTGCAATTCTGTTTGTTGACCCTAATAAAGAAAAATAAAATAAAAATAGTATATTTATTTAAAGGAATAAAATAATATTACAAGCTAATATATACATATATATATATATATGCAGTGTAAACTACATGTAACGTCACTCGATTTAATGACAAACTCCCTAAAGCGTCGAAATCAATGGGCTTTGGTTGGTTTAGCTTGTCTCCCAATTCTGATTTTTCTTCTCTCCATTTAACGACAACTCTCTATAACGCCATAAAATGCACAGTCCCTTCAGTGTCGTTATATAGAGTTTACACTGTATATACTAATACATGGGCGTACCCAGGTTCTGAGCAAATCGCATCTTTTACAAGCCAAAAAACATAAAGATTTTTTTTTATATAAATTCTTTAATTATACATTAGCTATTTTAAAAGTAACTTTCGAGGGTTTTCTTGTTTCAAAAACTTGCTTAAAATCACTACCAATAAACAATGTGCCGTGTCAAAGATACTAACAGCATTGCTGCGTAGAATGGGAATACTGATGATTTGGCAAAAATATTCCCCAGACCTCTTGTATACGACCGTTTCCCTTTCGGGGTAGTCAGAAACCACGCTTATAAATAAGCGGATTCACATTTAGCTAACTTTACTATAGGCCAATCATGACAAGTGGCAAGCTCGTCGATGTCTCCAGCGTACCAAACTCGAGAAATATCACAAATAAATTAAATATATTTATTTACATTAATAAATATTTTTCGTGTCCCGACCAGGAATCGAACCCGGTACCTCCGAGTCTAAATCCGCGGACTTAACCGCTAGACCACGGAGGTAGTCCTCTTGTCTCCTAAAAAAAATACCCTGTGCAATTTTGATTTTATACAAACTTCTTTATGTTACTTTTTTCTGGTAGCATTGGCAAGAGTGAATCAATGGCGGCTTTAATATTTAAATAATGATAGACAAGCAAAGGTTCTATGCTGCTCATAAAACATCATTTAATGATCAGCATTAAATACTAAATCAGGTAATATAAAATTGTTGTTAAAGTACTTACTAACTGTCTTATAAAGTTATAGCTTACTGCGGCTAAGTTAATATATATATATTTGATGAATCAATTAAAATGTTAGGTACCTATACCTATCGATAAGATACCAAATTACGCTAAAGGTAGCATTCGAGTGTTAGTGTTAATGTCAAATTTACATTCGGTTCATTCTGTCTAGGCGTTAGCGACGCGAAAACACTATTGTTTAAAAAAAATGTCATCAGAATCATACAAACCGTTGTTTGAAAATCGAAAAAAATATTTAATCGTGTGACAACCGGGTGCACTTTGAGATTAATTTTTGTTTTTGTGTGGAGATGCTATAAAAAAATTAACATTGACGGTTTTTGAAAAAATAATATTTAAAAGTGGCGGAAATTAACAATTTATACTCTCTTTTAAAAATAATATATGTTAAAACGGATGACGTTTTTTTATAGGTACATGTTTTCAGTGGGTCTAAACTATGATATGTACCTATCAATGGCATCTGTTCATATACCATTTAACCCTTAAAGGAGTTTACTAATATCGGACCCTCTATTATGTAATTCATCACTTCACGTAATCTTCCAAAAACATGTTATTAGATTATCCTGACGTACTAGCCTATTTTTGTGCGATATTAATAAACCCTCCATTATGTAATTCGTCATTTTACGTTTGCTAAGAAAATTCCGCCATTTTCTCTGTGGTTGTCGTGTCGCGCGACCGCACTGCTGTTGAAGCGAACGAGACGCGCGACCTCGGTCGCTTGCAAACCATGCCTATTGGTCGCGCGACTCTGTCGCCGGTCGCGGTCACCGGTCGCCAGTCGCCGTCGTCGTCAACTGCTGCCTTAAGAGCTAATAAAGTTGACTAGTATTAAATTAGCTTATGTTATACTAGTTGTTTGAACCGGCTTCGACCGTGTACTAAAGTGATTGCATAAATAAAACCTTCAGTTGACCGTAGGATGTAATCAGTCCCTAAGTTTCTGGGAACATCTCGCTAAATTATTTTGCTCCACTAGTATTTGCCTTCAAGTCTTAGCAGACAGACAGATTTATGGCTGTGAAAATATACAACGTCAGTTCATGACGTTCATACGGGTTATTAAGTAACTCTTTTAGTGTTAATGGGGTTTCTAATCTTTTATTCAAGTGAAGGGTTGTCAGATTGCTATTATGCGAGTATTTATAGATTTCGTGAAAAGCACACCATTCACAAAATTGTATGAGTAATACACTACTTTTAGATATTTAAGAATATCTTATTCGAACATTCTAATGTTTTTAAAGACCCGATGCATTAACCTTGGTGCTTTGAACGATAGGTCCAGCATTGGTGCGGGATGCTACTTGTGTCGACATCCTTGCTTGGTCTTATGTCCCGGGCACATCTCTCAATGCTGGGGCTGCAGCAGACTCAGCTGAAAATACCAATCGTCGTGAATATGTCCCTTACCTTACCGTACCTTAAGTCCCGCTTTGAATTTCTCTCTAATACGCACAACTGTGCTCTTCGCTCCTCTCACAACAATCAGCTAAAGATTCCTTCGCATTCCTCTAGCAGATATTCAGATTCCTTCACTGTTGCTGCTGCTCGTCAGTGGAACAAGCTACCCCTTGCTATAAGGCGCGCACCGTCCGTCAACGTATTTAAAAACCTTCTAACTACATTATTTCTTGAGAAACATAAATATATCTATTTATTTATAGTGTATGTTTATGTATGTATGTATTATATAGTATGTATGTGTATTGTTTTTTTTATATTGTGTACGTATAATATGTATTTTTAAGTGCTATAAATGCGTAATTATGTTTATTTACTAATTTAAGCTATTTTAATATTTTCTTCATTCTGCCCATCACCTTACATGATCCCCAAGGTTAGCTGGTGAAGAATGCCTTATGGCGTTATAGCTCGCCTATGTACTAGGTTTTTAAGTGCAATAAAGTATTTAAATAAATATGAGGCTATTAGCAATGCACAAGTACCAGCCCGAAGGACTTGAGACCCTAGGTACAAAATGTTTTCAAAAATCAAGTTAAGAATGGATTATTTAATTCAATTCAATATTGTACATTTCAGACATACAAAAATACAATTCATTTATATTCTAAGCCTAAAAATTAACTTTAAACCTATACCCAACATAATTTAAATCCATTGATCTTGGAGCGGTTTTGTTTTTCATTTGTTTCACGGACAATCTGCCGACATGCGTGCTACAGAAGTGTAAAAAACGTTCTTCTTCGACAATAACCTTATATCAGCTTATTTTCATAAGTAAATGTTGATTAAACTAATACTTTGTGTTTAATTAAAATACACGGGTTATTCTAAAAGTTGTCATTCAGAAATAAATAATACAATTCGATTATAACAGGCTATTATAGTTGTACACATTTATAGCCTTTAAAACACTAGACATAAGGTTGACATTGGCTCGAAATATATCTCAGTTGACATTAGGTAACAAAAGTTCCTCTAGTCGATCATAGATGGCGCTATTATAGTCTTAAAAAAACTAGCCATAAGCCACGTGACTGGTAGTTAGTTATCTTGTCACTTTGGTTCTTTCAGATAAAGAAAGATAATCAGCCTTTCTGCAACCGGGGCCGACAGTCGTAACCCCAACGGATGTGGTTATCAACCTATTAAAATTGAGGATGAGGTCAATAGAATGATAACCAGCAATTACTAATCAAAATCAAAATAACTATAATAATTGACCATCAAATTAGTTTCTATTATTTAATTTACAAACGACAATTTCATTACTGCATGCCGGCATGACTAGACCAGACCTATGTAACGTTTGGTTTATAAATGAAATGAAAGAGGGATGTGCAGAAAATGGACTCCGTTTGAAAGCGAGATAAAAAACAAGGTTACATCTAGGATACATCTAACTAATCACCGGAGGCAGTATCAAGACAACTCTTATCCCGAACTGACTTTGCAAATCCACTTCGCTTGCTAATATACGAACACTGCTATACTCGTATATATAGTATAATTTTGCTCCTGCCTCTCATTCATTTATTTTGTCTTACGTAAATAATCAATAACCTATTGGTTTTCACTTATTATTATTATTTTACTTTTACTAGTCACAGTTCAATTGCACTATTAATTTAAATCTAATTACTGTATTTTTCTCTTATTTCTGTTTTCATTGTATTCTAAATAATATAAATGTGTTCCACTATTGCTACTTTGTTTATATGTTTAATATAATAAGCTATGATTTTTTTTTAAATACATAAAGGTTTGAAAGAAGAAGGATGACAACCGTGACGTTGTCATTTATTGATGATGAAACTCTAGAACAAGTAAATGAAATTATATATCGAAGTATGATAGGGATCCTGCAGTCCTAACGTTATATAATGGAATCCGTTAACTACCATATATCGCGCTATTCACGTTGATATTTGCACGGCCGCTGTCAAAGTCGAACGCTTATAGAGTTGAGAATTAAATAATATTTTGTAATTATGACGCAAGCTCTGACGTTGTCACGTTAAGCGGGACATTCAAATAAAACAAAGAATTTAAGCAAATGAAGTTAATATATTAAGTAAGATGAAGTTAACAGAGCAAGAGAATCTACAATTATATAAAGGGAGGGTCGTAAGCCAAAACTTAGCCCTATCACTCTGCCAGTGATAGTGATGCCAGCTAGAGCGCTGCCGATCCCAAGCGGACAACGAGGCGTCACGGGGATCCTGGGCAGCGGGGTCATCTTCTCAAGCTGGGTCCCAGCTCTAAAGTCCAGACATATAACCCTGGAACGCACGGGGAACACTCG
Organism: Tinea semifulvella; assembly: GCA_910589645.1. Lineage (NCBI taxonomy): Eukaryota > Metazoa > Arthropoda > Insecta > Lepidoptera > Tineidae > Tinea > Tinea semifulvella. The sequence continues at coordinate 3,155,915 of OU342600.1, forward strand.
TTACGTTCCACGAAACGAAACAAATAACGAAATCCACTAATAACATTTGCGACAGAATAGAGGCTACTGGGGTCACTTATCGCTAGTCTAAATGTTAGTGACAAAGCTTGACTCGCCATACACAATGCCATGTATGGAAGTGATTGTGAATAAGTGTGAGTGGATTATGTCAGAATACGCATGACAGTATAGTTAATGCAGTAGAAATAAGATCGTTACGTCTAATATGCGGCGTGGAAAACGTTATTTTGACGTGCGTTCGGCTATGATCGGCAAAATTTGGGCTAAAAGTAACAGTAAATCTACTATCACCTCGTTCCGAATCAAGCTCAGAGCGCTTATAATGAATATGGTACTAACAGTCGTTCCGAATCAAATATCACGATTAGGATGCTCAGAACGTGATATCAATTCGGAACGGTCTAAATCACATTTTCATTTATAACATGATAGTTTTTTTTTATGTATGGAAGATAAATTGCGTATTCCACATCTTTGAGTATGAATACTAACAAACATAACATCTCTCGGTTTATTCATCTTAATATGTGTGAAGTTTAATATTATTAACTTATTTTGGTCTTTTAAAATAACTTGCCGTGTTACAGACATTTTTTTTACTTCCTACTCTAATATTAATTATAGATTTGTTTTAGAAGTAATACACAAACAATATAAACGAATTCCAATATTAAATAATTTAAAAGAAAACCTTACATTAAATAAACTTGAAAATGGCGCGCAACATAATGACAAAAAACTGACTGCGCTCAGGCGATCTACCTCGATATCGTGAGCAGGTCTAAGCGCGAGGAATAATGTCATTTGTGACGTCACATAGCTTCGGCAAAACAGTTTATACACGTCTCGGAACACCTTTAAGCGTGCTTAGGTTACTATTATCGTGTCTCGGAACGAGAGGTATATTTACAATCTAACGTTTGCGCTTAAGTAATGAAATACGGCTGCTGGTGGATAAAAAGTAGCAGGAAATTTTATAACTACATAATCAATCTCCTACATAAATAATAAATCAGAGCAATTACGTGCTAATGTAGGAAACATGTGGAAATCACACATAGCAATTATAATTATTATCAAGTATAACATTGATGGACATAAATACAAATTACTAGTATTATATGATTTAGATGCGGAGGCGATCGATTCCTGGGACACAATCATTTATTTTAAATATTTGTGGTATTTCTCGAGTTTGGTACGATACAGACAATCCACTTGCCACTTGTCATGTTGTGCCTATAGTAATGTTGGCTAAATGTGAATCCGCTTCATTAAAAAGCGTGATTTCTGACCATAAATAAAATAAATCTTGATGGATAAATTCTTTATTGCACAAAAAGTAAAACATTCAGATGTACATAGGCGAGCTTAATGTCTAGGCATTTTCTAAATGCTAACCTTAGGGAGAGTGAGAAGAGAGTGTGGGTGTATGTGTATAAGTATATTTAGAAACTACTTATCAACTAATAAATAATAAATATATTTATTTATTTATTTATTCAAGGTACAACCAACAGATTACAACCATTGCACGATATATACACACTATTTGACAGCAGTTCTGGATTGCAATCCACAGCAGTGTACACTACAAGGCAATACAATAATAATATAATTCAAATGTTCTTACATAACATGATCAATTTTAAATATCTAACATATATATAAACTTATTATAAAAGATAACTTAAATATACAAGTCACAAAAACAGTACAATCTAACCAATAATAACCTACCTAACTAAATTAAAATAAATTACAAAATTTATTAATAATTATTTAAAATAAATTATAAAATATTAATAAAAATCAATACTGTAATAAATAATAATAAAAATAAATATAGTTAAAATAATATCCGTGATAAAATACATTAATAATAATACATTCCATACATACATAATATAAATCATGCTATGTGGTCTTGTTTTGTTTTTCATTTAAGTGCTTGGTAAGCAATTTATATAAAAATGAGTGAGGTGCTTTTCGTATAGTAAGAATTCTGTTTCACTGGCAAGCTGCAGAAACAGAAAAATAATCTGTACATCTGCTAGAAGTGTGTGGCGGAATTTTTAATTGATCATTGTGAGACGAGCGAAGAGAACAGCTATCGCAGAGAAATTGGAAACTATCTTTCAGGTAAAAGGGTGCTTTGGGATTATATAGAATGCCGTGATGATTTTTAAAGACGTTTAAATCAAGATTTATTGAAGGCCTTTATTTATCGCTTACTTCGAACAGAAAGAACAACGGCGAGCGCCCATACATGAATAACTAAACAAAAGAACATCATTCATATTGTATTAAAATGTCATTATGATAGCTTTAGGACTTGTGACCTGACTTTGACTTTTTATCATTATACAAAAATAGTTCAAAAGGGATGGTCCTTCGACATGAGCATGATTTATGATTCATGAGAATGCCCATTTTTCTTAGAGAAATGGGCCCAATAAAATGTTCTCGTGCCATAATTAATTCTATTTTATTTGATAGTTAATATATTGTGATTTCATAATCTGTAATTAATTTTATTTATTTTACCCTAGCATAACGACAATTGACAAAAACTTTTTTTACCTTAATAATTACATAGTTTCGATCCCGCCGATTTGAAATCCAGTGTTTTATCTATAATAAAGTACCTGGTCATAATAAAGAATCTAATTGTTTTTTGTTCTTAATTCGTAAGTTTTATTTATTCGAAGTAATATACAACCAGTATAAAAGAATTACAATATAAAAGCTACCTAAATAATAAAATTAAAAATAAACTAAACTATAAATAAAAAATGTCCTCTAGAGACGTCCCATCCGAGATAGTCCCAAGGAGACTGGCAACATAATTGTTTAAATAGTGCTTTGTAACTATTTCATACAAAAAATTTAATCAATTGACTATTTAATTAAATAATATTTCAATTGAAATACACTGACCATGACGGTGTGCCTTCGTCTCGGAGCCCGGACTGTTCACCCACACCAGTGTCGGTGTGGAGAGCCCGTGGAACATCTCGGACACCATGGGCTTTCTTGCGCTAGAAGTGCTGGCCGCATTCCTCGTCACGCTGCTTTGAACGACATCATTCGAAGGGCTTTTGTCACTGCTGGAGTACCAGCGATCTTAGAACCCTCTGGGATTGCGCGGAGCGATGGCAAAAGACCCGACGGCATGACCGTTGGGTCGTGGAAACTTGGCAGGTCCCTGGTGTGGGATGCGACATGTGTAGACACATTAGCCCCATCACACATCCAGGCGACCTCGTCAAGCGCGGGAAGTGCGGCGGTTTCTGCTGAGAACCTCAAGCTGCGCAAATACGCCAACCTCAGTACAGGTTACGAATTTGCGCCGTTTGGGGTCGAGACGATGGGCCCATGGGGACACTCAGCTAAGTGTCTGGCTAAGGAGTTGTCCAAACGGCTAACGGAAAAGTCAGGAGACAGGAAGGCTGGCAATTATTTCTGCCAACGTATTGGCTTAGCTATACAGAGGGGAAATGTTGCCAGTCTTCTTGGGACTATCACTGAAGGGTCGTCTCTAGAGGACATTTTTTACTTATAGTTAATTTTTTATTAGGTTTAGTTTATATTTATTTTAATTTTTACTTTTAAGTAAAGTAAAAAGTTAGTTTTAATTTATATTGTAATTATTTTATACTGTTTTTTTATAAATAAATAAATGCTGGGGTAAAAGAGATGTTTTAATTAAATTAAAAAATAAAACGCAATTAATTGTTATGATTATTGAATTGTATTTAGTTGAGGCACGATGCAAAAAAGTTGGGGCCTGGTTTTGGGCAATCTCTGTTTAGTTAACGTATAAAATAATCTACCTTAAGGATACAATGCGTTAAATGTAAAGAGAGAGGTTTATTTACATATACAAAAACCTGTGGCTCTGTCTGTATCACTTGACCTATTTAATATAGTAAAAAAAAATTAAGGTTAACCATATTTTAAGAATAAAAAACTGCACTTAAGTTGTAACCGCCAAGTTTTTGCGGCTATAGAAATGTATGAAGTGGACTTTTTTGTACAATTATAAAATAAAATAACGTTTGTTGGATTATAATCAAATAAATTCATTATTAATGGATTTCGTTATTTACGTCAAAATTTGCTCTAGAATTACAAAATATTATTCAATTCTCAACTCTATAAGCGTTCGACCTTGAAAAATATAAACTTTATTAGCGTGATATATATACATATAGTAAACGGATTCCATTATATAACGTATGTGCTTAAGTAACAGAATAAACTGGAAAATAACCTTTGGGTTACAGAAGGCAGTTATCCTATTTTTGACAAAAAAAACTACAAGAGTGGCCCACTTTTTCGCGAGAGTTGCCACTTTTTTCCCTTACTATATATATATATATTAGCCTTACCTATACAAGTTTCTGCACTTAAGAGAAATTCACCAGTTCAACAAAGTTTTTTTAAAGATAAAATACATTATCAGATAAACAAAACACTACTGCATGATGAAAAAACCGCGTCTGAAAATCGCTAATGCATCTGAAAATGGATACATTGTGATAAATACCTAAAGGCTTGTGTGTTATTATTAATTGATCGCGCCCACAGCCGACAGACGAAGTAGAGAGAGAAAGAACGCAACGTTCGCGCAATTGTCGACCTCTCGTTACCTACTACTCGCTACTACTTGATTAGGCTGTATGAGTGGCGATATTTTTAGGAAAACTTCTCTGCACCGTAACTTAAGATTTTATTACTGAATAATTAAAATAAACAAATCGTAGTTACTTATTTATATTCTAGATTATAATATAAAAAATATGAGTTTTAATAAATTCCACGCAGTTTATTGACACACATCTTAAAAGCAAAATAATTTTCTATAGTATGTTGTTTGGTCGTTCAAGGTCAACCGGTTATTTAAATAAGTTAGATGATCATAAATTTAAATAATCTGATTTACAATGTTCATTAATTTACTGGGTAGAGCGTAAAACAAATATATAACAAAAGTCTAATACATAGAAATATCCTCTTTTTATTTGATGACATCTTCGATTTATAAACGGGCAAATATTTATAATGCGCTCCGAGTATACAAGAACTAAAGTTGAATAAATAAATACCTTAGTAACCTACGACTAATATACGGCTTTAACTCGAGTTATGTATTGTATGAATATAATTACCATATCGACGCTTGAAAGATAATAACGACTAGGGCATGACCAACGGACGTACAATTATCATTGGCATCAGACACTTTTCCAGTTGAAAAAATCGGTAAAACTGGAAAACCTGCATTAATACTTACGTCTCGATTAAATGAAGTATTTATTATGAATAAGGAAGTGTTCAATTACTGACTGTTATTCAATGAACACATACACTGCAGATGTTTTCTTGTATGCCAGGAAACTTTACGAAATTTTGCATCGCCCAAAGTGTGTACTATTGTTCACAGTGAGAAATATTTTGGTGGCCGGTATAATTTTAATTGCTTCACTCTATTGCTTTTTTCTATGTTCACATGTTGCCTGACTCTGTCCTTTCTCTTTGGATAAATAAATAAATAATAAGATACAAAAAAACTGCAAGATTTTAAATAATAAGAATATTTGTATCGTTAAGTAAAAGCACACAGCGTCTCCAGCGACGTCTATGCTCTATGGTAGGTCAGTAGCCGAGAGAATGCAAGGCAACGTGCTCAAACTTAATTCACACTTAAATCTTAATTAAAATTTCGCAATATAACTACAGCAAAAATATACTAAAATATCGTCTGTGAACTGGCAATGCTTCTCGCTCGCACAGTCCAATATTTTATAGAATATAAAACTAGTCTAACAACTTTCTAAGAAACAAAATTATGGACAATTTTGAAATCATATACACGAGTCCAGTATAATAATGGTTTCAGGGTATTGTTGGGGCTGCCACGTTATTGCAGTGCGTCCGGAATGTTTGCAGAGAATCGTGTTGATGGTTTTTCTGCTATCATGCGTAAACGCACTGCATCTCTAGTTAATAGAATTAGAGGCAGCACCAACAATATGCTTAAGGTCATATCGGATAAAGTGGACTGTCCAATACAGTATCACTTTATTAAGATTCACTATAACCGACAAATTGACACGTGTACAAATAAGTATAAATAAGGCACTAACATAAAATTTTAGTTTACGTAAGCCATTGTTACTAACATAGTGATACTAACAAAAATTAAATATATTATTATTATATATATTTGTTTTAGTAAAATAGACTACATTTTTAAAAGTGTAGATGTACTTTTGACAACAAATACACGGACAGAATTAATTAACAAAAAATAATCCTAAACAATTTTGTAGATTCTTCCGTTTTTGTTTTGTCTTTTTTTATATTCAGAATTTATACATTATATGAATTGATATCAAATAAGATAGAGGCATAACAATCAACTTAAAATCCCACACTTCTAGCAGATATTCAGATTCTTTCACCGTATTTGCTGCTCGCCAGTGGAACAAGCTCCCACTGACCATCACACAAGCTCCCTCTGTTCACATCTTTAAACAATTACTCACCTCGCTTTTCTAAATAAGCAGAATAGTGTTCCCTAGTTCAATATAATGTATTTTTATTTAAAACAGCCCCTAGAACATATGTATATAACTGGAGTATTTGGCCTACACTCGCCACACTGGCTGACGGGTTGGCGAGGATGTGATGTATTTTTTTTATTACAATTTATTAATGATTCCACAAAGTGGAAACGGGACCGGACGGCTTAACGTTCTCTCCGAAGCACGGGAACTGTGGTGTTGTATATTTATGACAAATGTATGTAAGAATTAATTAAAAGGTTATTAATTGATCGTTGTGGTGCAGTTTTGTATATGTTTTATTTTGTAAATCTGATATAGCTGAGTTTTCCTTGCAGATTCCTTTCTCAGTCAGATTAAACATTAACAGGTCACTGGAATTTGCTAAGCTGCTGGTCTTCTGCTAACAGCTTACTTATTGGACCACTTTGCTGCTTAGTCTTCTACTAGCAGGAGTAGAATCATTCAAAATAATTAAATTAATGACGTTTCATAAATGCCTGTAATAGGTTTACGTGAATAAAGATATTTTGACTTTGACTTTGAGAAAAGTGTATTTGACATTGGTACATGCGGTGGGGGGGGGGGGGGGGGGGGGTTGAACCGACCTTTTGTAGGATGTTAATGAAAGCTTTTTTAACCGAGCCGAATCACCACCGCGCCACCGCTATATTGATCACTTGGCTGGTGTATTTTATGGTTAAATAATATTTTTTCTAAATCTTCTATTACTTTAACCATGTGTGTATTTATTTTAATTATAGGTATTTATGTATATATTTATCGTTCTTCCTCTATTTCTACTCTGTCCATTCCCACTCACCATTCTTCTTTTCTCTCAAAGTCCTTTGCAGTTGTAGCCGTAAACCTCTGGAATCAGTTGCCTATAAAAATCCGGCAGGCCCCGAGCAGGGCTATCTTTAAACAACTTGTATATGCACACTACATGAAGTCATAATAAACTTAGTTTATTTCTGGCGTTGCTGATAATTATACTTGTATTTGATATGGTTATAGATAGTATTACATTTTATTTTATATGTATGTATTTGCATGTAGTATTTGTATGTAGATATGTAAATATTATTTATTTAGGTATCTTAGTATGTATTAATTTATATATGTCATTATATTGTCTAATTAAGTCTGTAATTGCACCTACCTTTCATTGTTTAATTGCTCTTGTTGTCCCGAAGGTTTGACTGTCATAGAATTTTTGTATTTTGTGCAATAAGGAACAAAAATTCATAAAGAACTAAAATAAATTTATTCACTATATGTCATATTAGTATGTTAAGTCTATTATAATAAATTGCAGCCTTCATTGTTACCTCTCCACACTCCCAAAGGTTGTTGTTAGAAAATGCTTAGTCATTAAGCCCGCCTATATACAATTTTTTAATGCAATAAATATTTTTTTAAATAATTAATAATTGATAATAAAATAATTGATAATTGATGTTGTAGAAAAGTAAACAAAGCGGATTTTCTCAATTTAAGGAAACTTTATAGAATTATCATTAATCATAGAGCATTGTTGTTGCAATGAAAATCAACAATGGCGATTTCGCGATTCCTTGTTGGTGTTACTTAGATTTATTTACCTTATCTACATCGTAGATCGGTTCCCAAACTTACTCTACTATAATTAAAATATAGTTAAGAAATAATTGGCAATGAAAAAAAAACTAAATATAAATAAAACTAAACTAAAAAAACCTATGAAATTAAAACTATTCTACAAAATAAACTAAGGGCTTAAAACGTACCTAAAGTAAAAGGTACCTAAAACGCTCGCCGCATTTCCTCGTTTAATTATAAGAATTATAATCTCATTAAAAGAGTATGTCACAAAATATATTAAATTCTTTCCAGTGTGGTGGTGGTTATCAAACTTTTTGCCGTCGGATCCCTAGTTTTTTTCTTTTAAGTTTTTATTTATTTCTTTAGAGTTTTTAATTATTAGTAACATTAAAACGACATCAATAGTTTGGATACCTTTGAATTATTAATTGATTAAGAATAGAAATGCTAAGTGTTAATTAATAATTGAAATAATTGGTATCTAGCTACAATTTCCGAGTAAACACAATCGGAAATTGTAGTCATCGATTGAACCAATTTATCAACGTCTGCGATGATTTAAAGACAAAAGACCTTCGCATAGACAACAAAAATACGTCTGCCTACCTTGGTCAGACCATCTAATTAGACGGAGAAAACTTGAGCAAAGAAACCTAACACTAACGGCATTCGAGAAGTTACGTCACATATTCTATCGAATATACCGTGTTTAAAAACCAAATTACAACCAGTGCATTCTTCAATCTTCCAGTAATGTCGTAAAGTAAAAAAGTAAAGTATCATCACGACCGTTTCCCTTTCAGGATGGTCAGAAACCACGCTTATAAATAAGCAGATTCACATTTCCTATAGGCCAATCATGACAAGTGGCAAGCTCGTCAATGTCTCCAGCGTACCAAACTCGAGAAATAACACAAATAAATTAAATATTAATTAAATGTATTTATTTACATTAATAAATATTTTTGTGTCCCGACCAGGAATCGAACCCGGTACCTCCGAGTCTAAATCCACGGACTTAACCGCTAGACCACTGAGGCAGTAATGTCGTATGGAGTAGAAACGTGGACACATACAGTGCGTTTGGTCTTATTACATTTTTTTCATTACAGCCCCTAGAACACAGCGTCCTAGACCTCCACTGCTGGAGATGGGCCTTCCAGAACTGGAGAATTTGGCCTACACTCACCACGCTGGCCAGTCGGCTTGGCGAGGATATGATGTAATTTTTTATGACAATTTATTTACGATTTCACAAGTTGGCATTAGTGGAACCGTCGTCGGGGCTTAACGTGCTCTCCGAGGCACGGGAACGGTGGTGTTATAAATCTATGACTGCAGTACGTAAGAATTGTGTATTTCTCATTGGTACATGCCGGGTGGGTTTGTACTGGACCTTTGTAGGATTTAAGGTACGCGTTCTTACAACCGTGCCACGACTGCGCCGCGTTTGGTCTACAACGAACTAATGCCAAAATTGGGTACCTATACCACACTCTGTGGAGGCTGTTTGAAGTTCTCAGGACTGCTCCCCAAGATACAACATAATGGTTTGGGGAGCAGAGTTCTGTATCTTATTATTCTTATTCTTAGTGTATCACCGTACATTCCCACCGGAATTTGGTTAAGTCAATATAATTTAAACAAAATTGTACACAACATATAATTAACGTTAAAATATCTGTCTTGCCTGGAGAGTGCAATGTGAAGACAAGGAACAGAACTGGTAGTGACATAGGAACATCAACACAATAACAAAAAATAACCAAAAATATAGGTACCTATATTAAATATAAATATCTACCTACGTTAGGTAAATAAATTAAATTAAGCTGTTGTTGCGGCTGTATATGGGCTTTGTCAGTAAAATTATATATTATTACATACCTACTTAACTAATTAATTGTAATTAACTTACGTTTGCTTCAATAAATATTTTTACTTTACAAGTTCAAGGTCGCTCAACAAGCTATGGTCAGAGCTTGGCATTTCTGAAGGATAAGTCCCAAATATTGACATCCGACAGATAACCGGAGTTCCAATATTACTTATAACATTAGCAAGCTGAACTGGCAATGAGCCGGACACGCTGTCTGTCACAGAACCGATGAACGATGGAATAGACGGGTTCTGGAGTGGACACCACTGGAAGACGCAGAGCAGGACGTCCACCGATTTAAAATATAGTAAAAATAACATAGGTTTTATCAATAAATGAATCGAAACTACGATTTATTTATTGCCCAAAATGGATAATACCATTTTACATACTAAATGAGATTGCCCATTTTTCTTAGAATAATGGGCCCAATAAAATTGGTCCAATATGATTTCTTTGCTTGGCGGGGGGATGGATGAGGGCGGCAGATGATCGTATGAAATCCAACAGAGGATAATGAAGCAAGATGACTGACGACCAGTCTAGTAAAGTAACTATTCTGTGCTTATCGCCATTCGCCAGCTTATGGTCCAGGAGGGGTTGGGGGCAAGTTGATATATGGAGGAAAAAAGTAACAATTAGTGTAACAGGGTTTAGCAGTATCCCGTTATCCCCAGTGCAGCTGATGCACAGAGCAGTACAGCTTATAATAAACTTCTATGAATTATTATACGTAGCTTTTGTGTTAGCTTTACCACGCAAAAAATCCATTATCTATGTAAAGTTTATTAAATAACTAACTAAACTAACTTTTTGTTGAGAAACTGAGAAACAAATTGATGGAAGTTTCTGGAGATAGTCGGTTTAAATTTGCAGTCCGATGGGTCGGTGGTCCGAGGAGGCTCTGGCGGTCTCTCGTGAGCTTGGGTAAAAACTCCTCTTGGAGGCGAGTGACCCTTTAAGTAGAAATTTTTTGCTTAAAGCGTCAGCCTCGCCGTTCAACGGGGGAATGCAGCGAGCACACTACGCCCATCGGACAGTTTTTTTTTTTTTTAGTTTTTTTTTATTTTTTTTTATTTATACACACATCAAAAGTGTCTAGGGATCAACATATATTTTTGCAATAACTTTTCTCCTGATTGATATTCATTTAAATTTTCTTTAAGGATTGATCAAATAAAATGTTTTCGTTTGTCTACTACAGTAACGATAAACCAAGTCACCTTTGCATTAGTAAAAAAAATTGCCATTTTCCTAATAAAGGGATTTTTGACATTTGAACCACTAACATTAAAGTTCGAAAAAAAGACTGAAATAACAGTTTTTTTTTTAATTTTATTGGGTAACTTAAACAATTAATAATCCGTGTTTCTACCGCGAACACTAACAACACAAGAACATCGGTTTGGCATACTCAAAATGAGTTCATCCAAATCACGCTGTGGAATGGCCGCCCATGTTCGTTGCAACAACAAAAAAAGGTCTTCTTGCGACTGGATACCCTCCATATTCGGCAGAGCTCTTCTCTGAAGAATATCCCATGCATGCTCAATCGGGTTCAAGTCTGGCGAATGAGCAGGCCAGGGCAGGACATTGATGTTAGCTGCGGCGAGAGTCTGTCTTACAACTCTTGCGGTGTGCGGTCGTGCATTATCATGCATTAACTGAAATAAGGGACCGATATGCACTTGTAGAGGAACGATGACGTCTGATACAACCGTCTCAGCATAAATTTGAGCGTTGAGGTTGCCTCTGATCCAAATCAACTCAGTTCTTCCGCCGATCGAAATACCCGCCCATACCATGATGGTTCCACCACTATAAGGATGGGCTTCCTGGCAGGATTTTAATCGCTGTTGGCGTCCAGGGGTTCTCCAGTGTCGTATACGTCTTGTATCCGGCCTCATACCAAAACGAGACTCATCAGAAAAGCACACGAAACGCCATTGTTCTTCTGTCCAATTTCTGTGTTCAAGAGCCCATTGATATCGAGTCCTACGATTGTGCATTGCTATAGGTGGTACCCGTAGCGGTCTTCGGGAATGAAGGTTCACTTCATGCAAGCGGTTTCTGACTGTTTGGTCGCTAATTAAGTTCCCTGAAGAGCGATGAAGGCTCACGGCTAACATCATGGCGGTTATTGTTGGAGTTCTTCGAGCTGTGATTTGAATGTATCGGTCTTGTCTCCGTGTGGTGCAGCGATACCGTCCTCCATGGCGCTCAGCCACGGTACCAGTGGTTCGGTAACGTGTCCAAAGTAGACTGATAACACTCTGACTTGTATTCAGAGCTAAAGCCACAGTACGTTGCCGGGAACCAGCTTCTATCATTCCCACGGCTCTGATCATTTCTTCCCTGCTTAAATGACGTCGCCGCTCCATAATAACGTTGGTTTTAATCAGTAGTAGGGAAACAGTAGCACTAATAATGTCTTCAATGCGTCTTATGTTTTTATAGGGAAAATATTGACAGCTGATTTTCATCTTTTACTCGAATTTGATTGACAGTTCCTGTTTTAAATTATGAAATGCACCAAAAAGGATCCATATAAATTTATAAAATCATAAATTTATTACAAAGCCACATCTCAATCACAAGAAATCCGCATAAACATGCTTGATCCCTAGACTTTTTTGATGTGTGTAGTTAGGTTTTCTTTTTAATTATTTAATATTGTAATTCTTTTATACTATTTGTATATTACATAGAACATTTTTTTTACACAAAAAAATCTATAGTCATGCAACGTGGTAAATCTAGCCCGCGTTCGTTTTATAGCATTTCCAACATTTTTTTCGGTGATAGAGATTATAAAAAAATTATTTATTTGTTGTACCCAATTACTTACCTTGTATCCTTTACAAACAGTGCAGCGACAAAAATAAAAACAATTCAAAAATAAAATACTGCGCAGAAATGTGGCTGACATTAAATAATATGATGCTACATAACCAGATAGTTGCATCATGTAGGATCTTGTTTTGTTATTACTTCACTTGCGTCGTTCTCATTTTTGTCCCGGATGATACTACGCCATCGGAGTCCGTCAACGTTACGAGATTAACTCGAAAAACTGTCTGGCCAGCTTGGCGAGTGTAGGCCAAATTCTCCAGATATATGTTCTGGAAGGCGAACAGTGGGGGTCTAGAACGCTGTGTTCTAGGGGCTGTAATGAATGAAAAAGTGAAATGTACCTAAAACCACCACATATTATTGTAAAATACGATTTTATTATATCAATTAATAAAACATTGTATATGTCATCAATTACTATATCTAAATATAGATATATTATGTAAGTATGCTTGCCTTATATAGTTCTTACTTTGCCTTTGATAAACTAGAGTAGCCTATTTTTGTATATAATTTTACCTTCAAAGAAAAACCAGTTTTTAATTAGTTTATTAGTTTTTTTTTAATTATAATCTCCTTACAGATAGATTCATTAGGATTTAAAAGACATAACATCGCGTCTTGTCGTCTTCTCCATTGACAAAAGGGGTGGCTCTTTCTTTGCTAGAATCAGTATTGTTATTGAGCGGGGAAATGCAGCCAGTGTTCTTGCCACCATTCCACGGACTGATGACTGATATCCCTATCCTTAGTATTAATATTAATTTTATTTTATATAAGGTGAAGGGGATATAAAGAGTAATAAATATATACCGCGTGTAATTGTCATAAGCGCAAATATTTTTTTTATGCTTCAGTTGTCATTAGTAGAACCTCTATTTTCACTTTTTTTTAAATCATTATCCGAAAAACAAAACAATACTGCATGGTAAATAAGGCCGTGTCTAAAAATCGCTATATCCTACGTAATAAATACCTAAAGGCTGGGGAGTGTTATTATTAATTGGTCTCACCCACAGCTGAGGGACAAATAAGTTTGCGCGATCGTCGAACTCTCGCTACCTACTTGACAGGCGAAGGCGGCCCGAGCCATGTTACGTCCTGTTATGAATTCCAGCTTGCCGCTCAGGTTGAAGGTCCGGATCTACAAGATGTTCATCAGTGTCCGTCTCACCTATGCTGCGCCAGCCTGGCACCACCTTATGGCCAAGACTAACAGGGACAAGATTCAAAGTCAGCAAAACATATAGCTCAGAGTGGTTTCCCGAGCGCCGTGGTTCGTGCGTAATTCCGTCATAGCTCGAGATTTGGAGATGCCTACTATTAAGGAGTTTTTTACTGGCCTGACTAGACGTATGTTCTATCGGGCCGACAACGGACACTTCAACCATCTTCAGAATATCGCTCCGTCTTGCGCACGTCCTCCCAACGGGAGACCACTTCCTAGGGAAGTACTTCTGGAGGAGAGCTGAAGCAGTTCAATCTAGCCCTCTGGGTTCGTGAGCCACACGGGCGCTGTTATACTGCTAACGGCGCCCAGCACTAAAAGTGCATGAATTACCGGCGGGTGGTTACCCGCTGAGATCCTGCCGGGGAAAACGGGGGAATATCCCCATCCCCAACCCAGGCCTATTAGGCGTCCGGGCCTGGACGACCCCACTGTGTGTCTGACCTACTTGATTAGGCTCACTATGACTGGCGATATTTTTAGTATAACTTCTCTGCACCATAACTTAAAATTTTATTACTGAATATTTTAAATAAAAAATACGTGGTTCTTATTTTTATTCTAGATCATAATATTAAAATATTTGCTCTTTAACAAATTCCACGCAGTATATTAGTTGTAATATATATAATTATATATGTTTTTTTTTGTTACATAAAGTTGGTGATCATGGGTTCCATCCCTCGGCTGTCGGTGGTGACTGGAGACAGGAGGCCTGTGCCCACCGCACCACTGCCCCTACATTTCGCTAGATACGCTAATATTAATAAAACTGCCCTCGTATTCTCAGGTACGTAAAAACTTAAATAGCTAGAAAACCTATCATTGTATTAAAAGTTAAACAAAACAATAATAATTAACTAATACAATAATAATAATAAAAGTTGGTAGAAAAAATACTACCACAAATAACAAAACATAACCGTTATCCGTTTTTAAACAGCGTGGTGAAAACTATCTACTTTTAAAAAACTATCTATATTCATGTAGGTACAGTAGCAGTCTAAAAATATTTAGGTAACAGTTTTCAAATTCAATGCATTGCACATATAGTATAGTAGTGTCATCACGACCGTTTCCCTTCCGGGGTGGTCAGAAACTACGCTTATAAAGAAGCGGATTCACATTTATCCAACTTTACTTTACTTTACAAGTGGCAAGCTCGTCGATGTCTCTAGGGTATCAAACTCGTGAAAAACACAATAAAATTAAATATTATAATTTATTTAAGTCAATAAATATTATTGTGTCCCGACCAGGAATCGAACCCAGTACCTCCGAGTCTAAATCCACGGACTTAACCGCTAGACTACGGAGGCAGTTGTAATAATACGTTTTAAAACTGAGAGGGTGACGTTGCTATGCAACTATTATCTTGTTATGAAAAGTTAAGATATTTGCAATTGAAACTACTAATTGTTTTCATCTTTAGTTTATAATTTTGGAAATATAAAGCTTGTTGTCATAATATATAAAAAAAACTAAATATATCGTTATTAAAAATGTTTGGAATTTGATTAGTTATTTAAATACATTCAGTTTAATTGCCTGTGCCTCGCCTGTGAGAAAAAAAACAAATGTCATATGTTTATAAAGTGCAAGCCATACTAATTTAATTAGGCATACTTAAATGTCAAGATCAATTCAGTGCAACTTTCTCACTCGCACTCGGACGAATAAGCAATGCCTTAACCTATTCATTTCATTCGTAAGCATCGCGATGCGCAGTCTGTCCGTTTCAAGATCGCTACGAAGCTATTTCAAATGTTTTATAAAAAGTAGATAGTTTAATTTTGCCTGAAAATGAGTAATCGTTGTGATGCTCAGTAGATAGCTACTCTACTAAGGAAGTCATCTTTCTTTCAGATGGATCCAACACAACACACGTGAGCTATCCACAGCTAGATGCCCAGAGCAATGCTCTAGCCCGAGCCATCGCAAGTAGAGCGCGCATTACCGGCCAAAACAGAGATGGCGACTTTGTGATTGCAGTGTGCATGCAGCCCAATAATAAGTAAAGAATATACCATTGTAGTATATAGTAATATTTAGAAGTCAGTAGCCACCTGTGGCCAACGACTTGGCATCCTTTGTTACGCGTTTATATATATATATTTTAAATTATAATTTAAACTTTTTTTTTACCTCCTTGGTCTAGCGGTTTAGTCCGTGGATTTACACTCAGAGGTACCGGGTTCGATTCCTGGTCGAGACACATTAAATTATATAATTTATTTGTGATATTGCTTGCCACTTGTCATTATGAGCCTTCATTAAAAAAAGCGTGGTTTCTGACTACCCCGGAAGGCATACAGTCGTTTTTGTTTATTTACACTAGAAAGTAAAATCCCGAGCGTGTTTTTTAATCCCGGGATTGGGCAAGTCTAGTGGCAAGTTGGAATCGTCTTTTCTGTATCCGGTCGCTATTCATAAGTCGAATTAATAATTAACTGTACAGAGATTTATGATGTGGATAATTACAAAATGTACCATTGTGTGTATTTAGGTAAGTGTTATGGTTCTCAAGGATTTAATTTACCTTGTTCATGTCGACTCTAATTACGTCCAGATTGCATCAAAAGAATTTATATCTATCGGATAGATTTTTTATTAAATGTTTGAGCTATTTAAAGTCTGATCAAATTTGACCCAGACATTTAAACTGCGCGCGAAAACAGATGCGGTATTTTTTTTTTCCTTGGTACCTTTGTTGATGTTTGTATAGGTATATGTTAATTAGTGTGTGCTTGGCAGCAAAAATCCTATAATAATTATTAAATATTTGTGGTAATAGTGACATATTTTATCCGTATAAACAAAGATAAAGAAAATCACTGCAAGTTTAATTTTTAGGTTAAGTAATATTTGTTAGATTTTGGATTTAGCTTCCTCCGTCACACTTAGGGAGTCTTTTGTTTTGAATCAGCTTATCTATTTACATATACATCGATGGTGACATCCCGGTAACGTATCGCTCTAAAACAAACTATAGGCTTTTACAACGCGTAGATACAAACAAAATATAAATAAAATCATTCTACAATTATAATGCCTGAACATCTTTATTAGCAAATGTAATTTGCACATATAATATAATCATTAATAAAAGATCAGGCGTTCAATATATTTTATTTTTTTATTTTATTTATATAAAAAACTTTATTCCACAAAGTACAAAGGCGGACTTAATGCCCGAAGACATTCTCTGACAGCTAAACTTTGGGGACAAATTTTAACAATTATAGGTGCCAATCATAGAAATAATAATAATACTATAATTATAAATTTAATAGAATTAATATATACATACATCGCATCTTCATATTAATATACTAAATACAAATAAAACACATTATTATATATAAACATACATATATATATACTACTTACACTAACGCTGTCAGGACATTTATTGTTTAAATACACATGTTTTTTTTTTAATTACCTGCTTGACGTAGGTTGACAGATAGATCATTCCATAAATTAGTAGCAACGACGAAAGAGTGTGATGTGAGGTAACAGATAGAAGCATAATGTTCCTTGTTTATTTTATTATATTACTCTGCCGGAGCAGAGCATTAAAAAAATTCTAAAGACTCATTAGAGTGTTCCCCTCCACGGAAATCTTTAGTAAAAGGCGAAAGATTTATACGTTTTGAAGGGAAACCAGAGTTAGTTGACGCTACATTACACAAGTCATCTGAATAACGATTTACGCCAAACCAAAGTACGTTGCTATTTCTACACTGGCGCCATCTAGTAGTATTTTAGTGAAACACTGATTTGTTGAATATTTTGCTCTAGCCAATAAAGTTTCTAAATTTAGAATGAATATTGAATATATCAATAACTATTTATCTATAAATAATTAATTCTTAATATTATCTTCTTATTTCTGTATGTTTTGCAATTTTTGTTCAGTAATTTTTTTTTCATCTTTCTCTTTTTAATATTATAAGTTGGATAAACACAAGTAACAACTGAATATGTAGTAGTATTAAAACAAATATTTTATTCCTTTTCAGTACGGTATCGACATTGCTGTCCACGATGAAGGCTGGTGCGGCGTACGTGCCAATGGAGCCCTCGTTTCCTCAAGCCAGGGTCACACACATCATACAAGACGCGCAACCTGCACTCATATTGTATGATGAAACGGGTACGTTGGAAAAAACAACTCATAACTATTGATTTAATAAAGAGGGGCTTAAATGCCGCAAGATGGACATAAATACACCAGTGCGGGCCAATCGGTACAAGCCCACCTTTCGCATACCAATGGCGAGCACTAACTACAGACAAAGTACTTTTTTAATTAAAGCTCGTAATACTCTTAATGCATTCATTGATGAAACTGATGTTAATATCTTTCATGACAAAGTGATGGCAGTGAGAAATGCGTTTAACTTAATGTTCTTTAAACGATAATAGTTTTTGTTATTGTACAGTTATTAGTTTATTGCATGAAGTGATAGTTTGTGGATGCTTTCATCGTTCATAATATGTATTATTCTAACACTACTAGTGAAAACTTGTAAATTACTTTCTGTTTCTATTTTTGTATCTATACTTGTGAATTAAATGTTAATAGTTTTCCTTAATAAATTAATAAAAAATAAAGACATTTGATTATGATCAATCATTGGAACAACTTTACTGAAAGTAGGTTCTAAAATAAGAAAAATAGAACGTAATATTTAATAACTCAAAGCCAAAATCAAGAAGCTGCTACTTTCGGTTTAGCTCGCAAAGTGTGACCAGTTTGCTTCGGAGTTCGCCTAACAGTTTTAATGCATTCAAACACAATGCAGTTGTTTTCTTTATACCTGGCCAAGGTGATATTTTCCGAATTTTGTATCGCACAAAGAGTGCACTATTGTTCACAGTGAGAAATATTCTGGTGGCGGGTATAATTTTAATTGCTTCTACTCTGTTGCTATCTTTTATGTTCTTATGTTGCCTGTCTCTGTCCTTTCTCTTCGAATAAATAAATAACTAACTAGTCGTACATGTATAAATATTTACATCATAATATACGAGTAATTACTAACATAGTTGGGATAGAAAATGCGTAATGGTGCGTAACAGTGGTCTGCAGGTTACTTGCCTGATGGTAGTAGACAAATTGTTCAAGTTAATGTAAATAAAAAATCTAGACCCAATTTTATCTACTATACTAATATTTTAATGTAAAATAAGCTTTGCCTCGCCCTCACGCCAATATTACTTAACCCTATCAAAACCAGGCATCGACTTGACCTATGCATTAGTGATGTAGAATCACAGATTAATGTAGAATATTAAGCTTGAGAATGATCTAAAGTAATTCACTAAAACGCCACTAGATGGCGCCAGTATAGAAATAACAACGTACTTTGGTTTGGCGCAAGTTGCTATACATACTTGTTTTGTAAATGAATGTCAGTTAACTCTGGTTTCCCTTCAAAACGTATAAATCTTTCGCCTTTTACTAAAGATTTCCGTGGAGGGGAACACTCTAATGAGTCTTTAGAATTTTTTTAATGCTCTGCTTCGGCGGGCCGTATTAAACAACCAAATCAACCATAATTAGGCTTGCGGATAGTAGTTCCTGACCCGGAGCGCTTCTTTAGTTCCTCAGCTCCGGAGTGTCTCGAGCAAGAGAAAAACTGGATTCGTTGCGTATAATAGTTAAAGCGTTAACGGTGACCTGGAGTCACTGATCGCCAGTCGAAATATGTTAGTACCAACACTGATGTATGGAAGCGAGATGTAGATATGTCAGAATACGCATAAAAGTAGGGTTGCAGTAGAAATGAGGTCGTTGCGTCGGATATGCGGCGTCACTTTGGCAGACCGCATACGGAAAATGGTGGGTATAAAAGAAAGCATAGGGACAAAAATAAGGAAAGGCATGCTACGATGGTTAGGGCATGTTGAAGGATGAGCGAAGAAAGATTGACGAACCAGATATATAATGCGAAAGTTGTGAGTGAAAGATGCCCTGGCAGACCGAGACTCACATATCACGATTAAATAAATAAAACACTGGCTGATGGCACATTAAAAAGCTTTCGTAACAAAAGGGCATGTATGAAGAGGTTGATGAATGTCGACAAAGCGAAAGAAGTATGTCATGATCGTGTCAAGTGGCGCTCAATTGTCTCTACCTACCCCGCAAGGGATCTAGTACTTACTAACTTTGTTGGGATAGAAAATGCGTATTCTTTTAACAGTGGTCTGCAGGTTACTTGCCTGATGGTAGTAGAAAAATTGTTCAAGTTAGTGTAAATAAAAAATCTAGACCCAATGTTATGTACTATACTAATATTTTAATGTGAAATAAGCTTTGCCTCGCCCTCACGCCAATATTATTTAACATAGGGTTAAACCATAGATATAAAAGCGACGAGGCGACGATCCTATGTCTATGGGTTAAACCAGGTATCGACTTGACCTATGCATTAGTGATGTATAATGCTTATGTTGAGACTGATACAAAATAATTTACTAAAACGCTACTAGATGGCGCCAGTATAGAAATAACAACGTACTTTGGTTTGGCGCAAGTTGCTATACATACTTGTTTTGTAAATGAATGTCAGTAACTCTGGTTTCCCTTCAAAACGCATAAATCTTTCGCCTTTTACTAAAGATTTCCGTGGAGGGGAACACTCTAATGAGTCTTTTGAATTTTTTTAATGCTCTGCTCCGGCAGGGCGTATTAAACAACCAAATCAACCATAATTAGGCTTGCGGATAGTAGTTCCTGACCAGGAGCGCTTCTTTAGTTCCTCAGCTCCGGAGTGTCTCGAGCAAGAGAAAAACTGGATTCGTTGCGTATAATAGTTAAAGCGTTAACGGTGACCTGGAGTCACTGATCGCCAGTCGAAATATGTTAGTACCAACACTGATGTATGGAAGCGAGATGTAGATATGTCAGAATACGCATAAGAGTAGGGTTAATGCAGTAGAAATGAGGTCGTTGCGTCGGATATGCGGCGTCACTTTGGCAGACCGCATACGGAAAATGGTGGGTATAAAAGAAAGCATAGGGACAAAAATAAGGAAAGGCATGCTACGATGGTTAGGGCATGTTGAAGGATGAGCGAAGAAAGATTGACGAACCAGATATATAATGCGAAAGTTGTGGTTGAAAGAGGCCCTGGCAGACCGAGACTCACATATCACGATTAAATAAATAAAACACTGGCTGATGGCACATTAAAAAGCTTTCGTAACAAAAGGGCATGTATGAAGAGGTTGATGAATGTCGACAAAGCGAAAAAAGTATGTCGTGATCGTGTCAAATGGCGCTCAATTGTCTCTACCTACCCCGCAAGGGATCTAGTACTTACTAACTTTGTTGGGATAGAAAATGCGTATTCTTTTAACAGTGGTCTGCAGGTTACTTGCCTGATGGTAGTAGACAAATTGTTCAAGTTAGTGTAAATAAAAAATCTAGACCCAATGTTATGTACTATACTAATATTTTAATGTGAAATAAGCTTTGCCTCGCCCTCACGCCAATATTATTTAACATAGGGTTAAACCAGGTATCGACTTGACCTATGCATTAGTGATGTATAATGCTTATGTTGACACTGATACAAAATAATTTACTAAAACGCTACTAGATGGCGCCAGTATAGAAATAACAACGTACTTTGGTTTGGCGCAAGTTGCTATACATACTTGTTTTGTAAATGAATGTCAGTAACTCTGGTTTCCCTTCAAAACGTATAAATCTTTCGCCTTTTACTAAAGATTTCCGTGGAGGGGAACACTCTAATGAGTCTTTAGAATTTTTTTAATGCTCTGCTCCGGCAGGGCGTATTAAACAACCAAATCGGCCATCACCTAACTGCCTCCGTGGCCTAGCGGTTAAGTCCGTGGATTTACACTCGGAGGTACCGGGTTCGATTCCTGGTCGGGACACAGAAAATATTTATTAATGTAAATAAATTGTACATTTAATAAATATTTAATTTAATTGTGATATTTCTCGAGTTTGGTACGCTAGAGACATCGACGAGCTTGCCACTTGTCATGATTGGCCTATAGTAAAGTTGGCAAAATGTGAATCCGCTTATTTATAAGCGTGGTTTCTGACCACCCCGAAAGGGAAACGGTCGTGATGATACTTTACTCTATACTTTACTTTTACTGTCACCTTATTTAATTATTACCCAATTATGTCCAGTTTTGTACACTACCTAATTTATCTACTCTCATACATTGTGATATTTATTATTAAAATTAAAAGTCGTGCGACTTGGCGTTTTTTCATAAAAAATACGGTAAAAAAAGCAAGCTGTCGAACATAGCATAGATAAAAAAATAATCAAAATGGCGTGCCTCACATGTGCGTTCTATTTATGAATAGTTATTACATTCTCCGTCTACGCATTTATGCCGTGTATGACTTGAAAGCATAACAAAGCGTTTAACTTTTTTTTTACCGAATTTTGCTTAAATAGGGCGTAACAAGCTAAGCTTTTTGTAGATGTCGCTAGCGGCTAAGTTTACACCTATGACGCATATTTTTTTTTTTTATAAAAGAAAAAAATGGTTGAATTAATAGAACGACAAGTTTGAGATCACCATATCTTTCGTATCGCTTGGAAATCTCAACAGTACCTACTTCATAACCCAAAATGAACGGAATCGGAGAAAAAGATGAAAATGTAAAAAAAAAACAATTAAAAATTGAATGGCGTACACACAATTCATTAAAAAAATGTCATCCGAAACGTACGGATGGTGTACGCAAATAGTTTTTTTTAAATCGAAAAAAAAAATCGTGTAGCAAGCGGTTGCGCCTTTAAAAATTCAATTTTTTGTTTTTGTGTCATCTGTTTCGGCTGGACAGTTTTTGAGTTAATTAATGGTTAAAGAGGCGAAAATTATTTATTATTACTAGCTTTTTTCAAATATCATCAATTTTGGCTTATGAGGTACTAATTTACAAAAAAGTTTCCAAATTGCCTCAGGCACTTAAATCCATCCATCCATATATATGTATAACCAAGAGTCATCCGGTTGCTTTTTTCACAATGAAATTACTCACCATTGCCTCACCTAAAAGGCAAATTTATTGCAATAAAACTCGGAACAAAATAAAAATGTAATAATGAACAAATAATTACTAAATTGTCAGTCATGGACCTATAGTTAATTTGGCTAAGGATTATGACTTACATTTTTAAATTTAATTTCTAGCGGATCCATCAATGTTTTCTTCAAGCGATGTTCCGGCGATGTCGTTCGAAGAGTTATCAGCCGAAGCCAATGGCATGTCTGCTGAAGAATTGATGCCGCACGAAGTCTTAAAACCAGTGGAGATTGAAAGCATTGCTATTGTTCTCTACACTTCTGGAAGTACGGGAATTCCCAAAGGTAAAGGTTTAACCTCCAGTTTAAAGCACATGATTGGCTAAACTAAGTAAAAAGCCTAGTACCGATCAACCCCTGGAACAGAGTTCTAGACCTCAACTGCTGTAGATGGGCCTTCCGGGACATATTTTAAGAGAGTTTCTTTGCCTAGCTAGCTGGCCAGATGGAGCCAGCTAATGTTAATTAGTATTAGATTTAAAACAAAAATGTATAGGTCAAAAAAATTAAAAATTAAGTATATTTCTTATTCGACAATACCAGGGTTCATACCGCGACCTTGTTGGATTCTAACAAAGGCGTTTCAACCACAGTTTTGACGCTTTTAGTTTAATTTAATTTTTTTTAGGCGTGCGTTTATCGTACGAAGCAATCTGCAACCGGTTATGGTGGCAATTTAACCGCTTCCCTTTCTCTGATGATGAAGAGATTTGCGTGTGGAAAACTGCCCTGACCTTCGTGGATTCGGTTTCGGAAATTTGGGGACCTCTGCTCAATGGAAAGACCATGCTCATCCTCTCTAAGGAAACCACCAGGGATCCTCAACAGCTTGTCAATGCTTTGGCTGATAATGAGGTTGGTTTATTGTATTAGTATAATAGCTTTAAGTTTAAATGCCAAGCCGAGGCAAATCTGCGTGGTAAATGCCACGAATTTAAATTATACAATTTGTCTAAGAATTCCTACGTCTACCTCGGACAGTCCATTCAATTAGGTGCCAACGTTAGCAAAGAAACTGACAGACGCATTCAGCTACGATGGGTGGCATTTGGACTCAAACTCCTAATACCCTCTCATCGTCTTTACTACAATATCTGAAAACAAACATCTTCAACCAGTGTGACCTAAAGAAAATCGCTGGTGGGGGTTGGATGAGGGTTGCAAAAAACCGCGTGCAGTGGCGAGCCTTGGGAGAGGTCTATATCCAGCAGTGGAGAGACACAGGCTGACGATGATGTTGATGAATACTCTACTAAATTCTCCCGAAAAATGAGAATGACAGAAAATTTTTATCTGGCAAAATTGATAAGGGGAGTAGAAAGTTCAATAATTGCAAATATGACATAAGCCCAACATAAAAAACCAGAAATGTTGCAAGAAGGTTACCTATTAAAATTAAATAAAAACCCATGAGTAGTAACAAATCCCAACAACGTGTCTTATTTTGCAGCAAATGGACGCTCTACTGTAAAAGGAACTTTTTTTTTCAAAATCAATTGTCTTATCCATTAACTAAATCCGTAAGATCCGCGATTGAAATGTTGGTTTGATGACGATTAGTCCCAATTGCGCTTTCATGTTTATCTTTAACATTTCAACTTTCAATTCGTCTTGCGTCAAGCGTTGTGCCATAAGACGCATGCAGCTTATCTTCTACACCCCTTTTGCCATTTCCGCCATAAACGCTCAAAATGTTGCAAACCCATCGGTGACGTATCAGCGCGCTCGTGTAGGGGCTATAGTTGCTTAGGTGTCAGTAAAAGACGCAAGAATAAAGTCAAAGTCAAAGTCAAAATATCTTTTTTCACGTAAACCTATTACAGGCATTTATGAAACTTCATTAATTTAATTGTTTTGAATGATTCTACTCCTTCTAGTAGAAGACTAAGCAGCAAAGTGGTCTAATAAGTAAGCTGTTAGCAGAAGACCAGCAGCTTAGCAAATTCCAGTGACCTGTTAACGTTTAATCTGACTGAGAAAGGAATCTGCAAGGAAAACTCAGCTATATCAGATTTACAAAATAAAACATATACAGAACTGCACCACAACGATCAATTAATAACCTTTTAAATTTAGTTATCAGTACCTATGAGAATACAATACCTGGTACAGCACTAACCCACCAGGCAAGTCAGAATTAAGGTAGACTACATGCCTATGTGCAACCCGAAAGTCGACAAAACGCGCTGGTGTGTATGTAGCTATTAGACTTTACTGTGTAACATATCATTAATCTTTACAGGTACAACGCTTAGTATTGGTTCCGACTCTTTTGCGTTCAATATTAATGTACCTTTCGTTGGAGCCATCAGAGAATCCACTGAAGAAGCTCAAACTTTGGATATGTTCCGGCGAAACACTAAGCAAGACTTTAGCCGGAGATTTCTTTAAACATTTCAATGGAAACGATGGCTATCAATTGGCCAACTTCTATGGCAGCACTGAAGTTATGGGTGACGTCACATACTATGTTTTGGAAAGCGCTGAACAGTTGGAATTATTTCCTACTATTCCTATTGGTAAGTAGTTTGATTGTTTCTTTTTTTTTCTTAGGACATGCCTTCTGGATGACCGTGAGTCAGGCAAGAAGAGGGCGTCTAAGCTCCGTAATATCACTTCCTCAGTTAATTTATCTTCACTGCCGTCTGGGCCCACTCACCATCTTTCTGCATCTGATACCCTCCTTGACCTGATTTCTACCTCACGCCCTGATATTGTTGCCTGCCACGGTCAAATTCCTGCTCCTTTCTCCCACCACGATCTCGTCTTCGTCTCCTATAAGGTTACACCACCAAGATATCGACCGCCCACTATTGTAATGCGGCACTACTGCCGCTTAAATAAAGACAAGCTACGGGAAGACGCGGCTAATATTGACTGGAATGTCATACGTACAGCTTCTAATATAGATAATATGGTCGACGTCTTTAATCAGGAGCTGCTTAAGTTGTACGATATCCACGCTCCACTTCGACCAACTAAACTGAAACGGGCACCTGCGCCATGGATTACCGAAGATGTTCGTATCGCAATGCGAAAGCGAGATCGTGCGTACCGAAAATATAGACGTACCCGCAGCGACGATAACTGTGCTGCATATAGAGTTGCGAGAAATCGCTGCAATCAGGTGTGTAGAATCGCCAAACGACACCATTTTTTAGATAACATTATAAACAAGTCGTCTTCAAAAATTTGGCAGTTTTTCAATTCTTTGGGATTGGGCCGCTGTCGTGGTCAGGTTAATCTTGGTTCTGTGACACCCGATCAACTCAACGCCCACTTTTCTTCGGCTCCATTGCTAAACGGACTCACAAAATTAAACACAATCAACGAAATAAATGAATTTGCTATGCCGGATGAATTTGATCCTTTCGCGCTGGTTGATGTATCAGAGGATGTGGTTTTCAAGACGATTTGTTCTATAACTTCTAAATCAACAGGATGTGATAATATTAGTCGTGTTATGATCGTTACAATTATAGACCTCCTCCTTCCCATTGTCACGCATATCATAAATTTTTCCCTTACCTCCGGTCAATTTCCCACTCACTGGCGTAAAGCCTTCATTATACCAATTCCGAAAATATCATCACCAACACTACCGTCCCACTTTCGTCCTATCTCGATATTACCATTCCTTTCAAAGGTGCTAGAGTCTATAGTTCACAAGCAGTTGTCCTGTTTCCTTAATACCAACGACCTCCTTAACCCATTCCAGTCCGGTTTCCGATCTGGTCATAGCACAACTTCAGCTTTACTCAAAGTAACTGAAGATATCCGTAGCGGCATGGAAGAAACCAAGGTTACAGTACTTGTACTCATTGATTTCACAAATGCCTTCAACACAGTAGATCCTGATTTGCTCATCGCCATTATGTCTCGTCTTAGGATCACATCTGAAACTCTGAATTGGTTCTCCAACTACTTACACGGTCGCCAACAACAGGTTCGAGTAGATCGGGTGTCATCGGAGTGGTGCGATCTGGCCACGGGAGTACCTCAAGGTGGCATACTCTCTCCGTTGCTATTCTCGTTATTTATTAATGCCATCACCCGCTCTCTACATTGCCACTACCACCTGTATGCAGATGATTTGCAGCTGTATGTGCAGTCGGATATCACAACCCTAAATAGTGCAATAGCTTGGCTGAACTCAGATCTCTCCAATATAAACTCATGGTCAGCACGCTTCGGGGTTGTTGTCAATCCAAACAAGTGTCAATCGATTATAATAGGAAGTTCAAGACTGTTGGGTAAAGTAGACCTAAACAACATCGACCCTGTTCGTTTTGACAATGTCCCGATTGCGTTTAGTACTGAAGTGAAGAATCTGGGACTACCCAGGTCACTAACACAAGTCGTAAAATATTTGCTTCTCTGCACTCTCTCAATAAACTGAAAAACTTTTTGCCGTTAAAAGCTAAAATAACCCTTGCTCAAAGCCTTCTCCTTCCCCTCCTCGACTATGGTGACGTGTGTAGTGTTGATCTCTCGGAGGTGTTGCTCAACAAGATGGACCGGTTACTTAACGCATGTATCCGGTTCATCTTTTGCCTTCGCAAATATGATCACATTTCCGAGTACCGTGCTAGGTTAAAGTGGCTACCAATTCGTAGTCGCAGAAATCTCAGAATCGTTTGTTTACTCTACTCAATTTTAAATGAGCCTGCGACTCCGAATTACCTCAAGGACAAATTTACCTACCTCTCTTCTCTTCATGATCGGTCTCTTCGTTCGTCACACAACTCTGTCCTCTTCATTCCTTCACATCATTCTGGTTTCATGTCTGACTCTTTCGCAGTTGTTGCAGTAAATCTTTGGAACACTTTGCCAGTCAATGTTCGGCAAGCATCCAACAGAATAATATTCAAAAGATTGGTATACTCACATTACTTAAACAGCTCCCTACAGCGTATATAAGTAGATATTGTATGTAGTATAGTTATGTATATATGTATGTATGTAAGTACTATTAGTATGTAGTATATATATATTATTAATAGATATAGTTATTATTTAATACTTAATTATTATTTAATCTTAAATACGTCTTCGCACCTACTCATCGATCTAAGTTATAGTTATCATTGTCCCAAAGGTTGGCTGTCAGAGAATGTCTAGCGGCATTAAGCCCGCCCCTTGTACATAGTGCAATAAAGTTTTAAATAAATAATAAATAAATAAATAAATATAGTCATTAAGTACCTAAGGAGTTACGTTGTTTTACCAGATTCTTTAATTTGGTAAACAAACTAAACTCTCAGTCATATAAAATTTCTGCTAATCATGTTTATTGTTTGTTAATCATCTGTATAACCCTGGGATTCGTCAACAATTTAATTTTACCTACTTATAATTAGAAAAATGATACTAGAACTCAGTTAGAATACACGGTACAGTTACAAAATATTTAAAAAGTTCACAACTCGTCACTGTAATCATATATAACATACAAAAATGATTCTTGTCTGTGAGCAGCACTGCTTTTACAGAGTAGCTTTGGTCTATTGGCACATATTTTACAAAAAAACACCTACTTTTCCAGGTACTCCACTCCAGAACAGCGCCTTATACCTTCTGGATGGTGAAATGAACCTAGTTCGAGAAGGAGAGAATGGAGAACTGTATGTATCGGGAAGAAATCTCGCCAGCGGGTACGTCGGGGGACAAGCGCCTGAAAAATTCTGTAACAACCCACACGCTAAACTTTCTGGTTTGTAATACTGTAAATTCTATTATTATTGCAGAATTCACCTGAAATATAAAAAAAACATTTCGATTTAAAATCAATTTTTATAATTTCTAACATTTCTTGCTTAATAATAAAAAATCGATAGCGGTCCTATAAAATTGAATGTCAACAAAAAAAATCATAATAAGGTCCCACCTAAGATTTGGCTGACTGCTTTAGAAAGTAGAACAACACATTAGTTCATAATCGTTCTTATATGTATCATTTAGTATTTTAAATATATTTTTCAGCCTATTAAGATTCAATAATCAAGATTAGTAGTTTTTAAGTTTAAATTATGTGATTGACGAAGCCTTTACAGCGGATTTCATTTATAGCTTTTTTAGGAATTTGTGACATCTTATATATTAATTATATTGACATTTTTTACATATATATATATATTTATTTTTAGTTATAGTTTATTGACATATCTAAATTCGAATATAGTATTTTAACTACTATTTATTAAAATACCCGACGAGGCACCTTTACAGCCACAAACTAGACCTAAATTATTATATATTATAATAATTATTAGGCTTAGAAATGGAAGAGATAGAGATAATAATAATAATAATACTGTATCACCATATCTGGCCAGGTATTTTGTTTAGCATTGTTATTTAGAAAAATTTACTTTACCGAGTGTTCCGATAGGATCCTATGGTGATAAAATTCGTATTTAAAATGTCGATTTGAATTTCTTTGTGACTCTCACGACCGCCCTCTCCGTTCTTCTCAGAATAATCAACTCATTATCCCGTCTCATAGTTCCAGCAGATATTCAGATTCGTTCACTGTGTCATCCGCTCGCCAATGGAACAGGCTCCCACTGACGATCAGACAGGCTCCCTCTGTTCATATTTTTAAACGTTTACTTACCACCTACTTTCTAAACAAGCAAAACAGTGTTCCTTAAATTAATATTACATTTTATTTTTGTGTTAATTTATATTTTTAAAATTTATCATTTACTGTTTATTAGTGTGTAGGCTTATTTTTAGCATTTTATAGTTATATGTATGTATTCATGTATTTATTTATTCTTATATGTATTATTAGTATGTAGTTTTTAATAATAAATTTGCACCCATACATAGTTTCTCCACACTCCCAAAGGTTGGTTGTTAGAAAATGCCTGGCCATTAAGCCCGCCTATGTACAATTTTAGTGCAATAAAGTATTTAAAATAAATATAAATAAATTTATAAATAAATAGTTATTTATGTTTGTAATCAGTAGAAAATCAAGACCCAAATTTCTTATCCCACCAGAATTCTCCCGTCTATATCGCACCGGAGATTTCGGAGTGCTTGATAAAGGAGTGGTTCTATTTGCTGGAAGATTGGACTCGCAGGTGAAGATTAGAGGACACCGCGTAGACTTGCTCGAGGTGGAAAGGGCAGTACTTGCTGTTCCTGGAATTGACAAAGGTTCGATATGTTACATTAATTTTAAATCGGTTGTAAGAACGCTTTTCTTAAAATTCTGTAAAGGTCGAAACAAATTGTGGAATTGTTGATAGATTGCCAACCCGTTTGGTCAGCGTGGCTAGTTTAGGCCACATTCTCCAGAAATGAAAAAGTTATTTCTAACAGTGGAGGTGTAGAACTCTGTGTTGTTGTGTACGTGTACTTGTTAATTCAATAATAATTGTTAGCACACAGTTATACTATTTTATTTGTTAACTTATAAAATTGTTTACCTTTGAACAAGTGTACTTATTTAATCTTGTTGCCTTATTAATAATAATAAATAAATAATAAATATTTCCAGACAGGTCACACAGCGCCATCTAGTTTCCGTGGTAAGCTACGAGGCTTGTGTTACGGAAACTAGATGGTTGATAAACTACATATTAAACTTTTTTTTTGTAAATATATACAACACCCAGACCGAGACAAATTATACAATGTACAACTTGCCCACGGTGGGAATCGAACCCACGACCTCCCGAGTTCACGGCAACGTTTGGTACCACTAGACCACGGAGGCGATCGTACAATACAAATAAGTGGTACATCATAGATAAAAAGAACTCTTTTACATTAGGTACACTATTAATTGTTGGTTTGATTCACTGATACCTGTCATACTGGTATCAGTACTCTCCCCGTTACAATAAAGACACATTTTAAATATAAGCTTAGAGATTAAGATTAAGCTTTCAATTCCAGAAGAGCAAAAGGTGGTTGTAATTAAAGTATCAAAACGTTAGAGGAAATATAGTGGAGGTGTAGAACTCTGTGTTGTTGTGTACGTGTACTTGTTAATTCAATAAGTTTTCCTTTTTGTTCACCTGTTAACTGATTAAAGATTTAAACAAGTGCACTTATTTAATCTTATTGCCTTATTAACTTGTTCACTTAATTATCTGTTGGTTTGTTAATTCGGTCAGCAGAACCTATCGGTCAAAGGCGCAGTGGTTCGTGCGTAATTCCGTCATAGCACGAGATCTGAAAATGCCTACTAGTGAGGAGTTTGACGTCGGTCTGACTAGACGTATGTTCTATTGGTCCGACAACGGACAACAACGCAACTCCAGAATATTGCTCGGTCCCCCAACGGAAGGCCACTTCCTAGAAAAGTGGTACTGGAGGAGATCTGAAGTAGTCGAACCTAGCCCCCTGGGCTCGTGAGCCACACGCAGTGCCGGCCTGAACCATGTTTTAGGATGGAGCGAGATTAAATTATGGCGCCCCTTGCACATGGATGCTTATAAGAAATGTAAACTATTTAGGTTTAGGCTCCTACAATAATACAGAACTATTTCAGTTTTACACAAAACTAATTTTAAGTTTACGCACTTTTGAATTTGCAAATTTTTTTATGATCTCTTCATATGACAATGACTGAGCAATATCATTTTCAATTGAAGAAAGCAAGGCTAGATCAAAAAGCTTGTCTTCTGCAAGAGTCGATCTAAGGTACGTTTTAATTAGCTTAAGCTTGCTAAAATTACGCTGCGCCCGCGCGCCCCTGTACTCCACCTCCATCATTATTTATTTACCACTGAGGCGCCCCCTGGTACTTGCCGTTCGCCGTATGGAAGGGCCGGCCCTGGCCACACGGGCGCTGTTATACTAGTAATGGCGCCCAGAACTAAAGTGTATGAATTACCAGCGGTTACCAGAATGTCTCCATCCCCGACCCAGGCCTATTAGCCATCCGGACCTGGACGACTGTTTATGTCTGATACTTATTATCTTTAAACTTTCGCGCATATTCATAATAGTTTTTTATAATTTTAACGGGTCTTTACGCGATTTACCTTAGAGACATATTTCTCCCGACGTTTCAGCCCAGTTGCATTGGCCGTGGTCACGGGTCGACTGAAGCTATGCGGTGTAGTCTCGTACATACTGGGCGGTAGATGTAAACCTACCCACTTATCACTTTTAAAAGTTTTTAGAAATCACGACACACGACACTTACAATATCCTTGGCGACACCGGGCGATTTTTCCCGGCGTCGAAACCTATTGATTACTGGATTCCACGATGAAGATAGCTTATAACCCCCCTCTCGATTGAAATTTTTGTGTTTCTTTATTTCGATCGCTTCACGTACTATTCTAGGGTAATAATGACGATCGGTGGAAAGTATCTTTGGGTCATGCAAACGTCGGGAGAAATATGTCTCTAAGGTAAATCGCGTAAAGACCTGCTTGGTTACTATATTGTATGTGTGTAGTTCTGTATACGAGTATCTTCCTATTCTAATCAATTCTATATCGTCTAATTCCAGGTGTTGTTCTTTGCTACGGATTAGATGTGGGTGCTCCAGAGATTCTTGCTTTTGTGACCTTAAAGAAAGACGCCAGACTTGCCGCTCACCATATAGAAGCTTCGCTTACTAATGCTCTTACCAATTACATGATCCCTCAGGTAAATAAAATAATATATAAAAAAAAATCGTAATTTCATGTGAGCATTGTGGAAGGAATTCCACAATCATTATCCCTCAATTCACTACGTTTTTGTCAATTGTTGTTATACTAGGATAAAATAAATAAAAATAAATATTAATTACAGATTATTAAAACAGAATATCATCATTACAGCCCTTAGAACACAGCGTCCCAGACCTCCACTGCTGGAGATGGGCCTTCAAGAACATATATCTGGAGAATTTGGCCTACACTCGCCACGCTGCAGCGCTGGCCAGACGGCTTGGCGAAGATATGATGTCAATTTATTAACGATTCCACAAGTTAGTATTAGTGGAACCGGGACCGACGGCTTAACGTGCTCTCCGAGGCACGGAAACGGTGGTTTTGTAAATCTATGACTGCAGTACGGTAGAAAAGTCAATTTCTCATTGGTACATGCCGGGGGGGTTTGAACCGACCTTTGTAGGATTTAAGGAAAGCGTTCTTACAACCGGGCCACCACCGCAAACAGAATATATTAACTATCAAATAAAAGAGAAATAATTTTGGCACGAGAACATTTTATTGGGCCCATTTATATATATATGGGCATTCTCATTTACTTACGAATATAAACTGACACGAGGTTCTCTTGTCGAAGAAGAACGTGTTTTTTTGAATTTTATAAAAAACATGTCCACTGAGCATTCAAAGGAGCTAATGACAACTTTATCCTATCGTTCCGATACGCGATAATAGTAACCTAAGCACGCTTAAAGGTGTTCCGATACGCGCTTAAACTGTTTTGCCAAAGCTGTGTGACGTCACAAACGACATCATTTCTCGCGCTTAGACTGCTCACGATATCGATGTAGATCGCTCTGAGCGCTGTCAGTTTTTTGTCATTATGTCGCGCGCCATTTTCAAGTTTATTTAATATTAGGTTTTCTTTTAAATTATTGAATATTGTAATTCGTTTATACTGTTTGTATGTTACTTCTAAAACAAATCTATAATTAATATTAAAGTAGGAAGTGGAAAAAAAAATGTCTGTAACACGGCAATTTATTTTAAAAGATCAAAATAAATTAATAATATTAAACTTTACACATATAAAGATGAATAAACCGAGTGATGTATATTTGTTAGTATTCATAAAAGATATTCATCAAAGATGTGGAATCCGCGTAATATAGAATATTGTAATAATGCGTCCGTAATACAATGCAATCGAGTAGTGGAACTATTTCGTTATGACAACTTTTTAAATATTCCGTGTATTTTATTTTAAACTTGAATATTTTAGTTTAATTTACATTTACTTACGAAAATAAATTGATACGGTGTTATCTCGTCGAAGACTTTTGTAGAGCACAGGTCGGCTGCATATTATCCGTGAAATAACAATATAATCAACTTAAAGTGCGTGTCGAATACGACCATAATCGACAATGACTGTCATACACTAATGGGGTGTGTCACTAACTTTTTAGCACGATAGATGGTACCTAATATTACTGTTATTTTTATCACGAAATTTATTATTTTCTGGATATTATGCAAAAGTGAGCAGCTTTTAGGAGTACAAATCGAGATTTCCAAGCGAAAGCAAAGATATGGTGATCTCATAATTGCCGTTCTATTAATTCAACCTTTTTTTATTTTAAAGACGGTGTTCGCTTACTTAATTCGTCTTTTAAGGTAGGTAACGTTAAAATACATTTTTCTGTTATAAAAATGTAAAACTACAAATAAATTTAAAAAATGATCAGTCATAGGTGTAAACAAGGTACCATTGCCGCTAGCGACATCTACAAAAAGCTTTGCCTGATACACCCCATTCATTCTTTGATTTTAATACCTTTTGATTTCATGCCCTTAATTTAAGGGGTCCGCGGGTCTCAAGGGAAGCCAGTCCGCCGATTACAAGCTGGTTTAATTTGGTGGCGCAGTTGAGACGAATCCGTATAGATTATTCTATATTCTTACTTCCATGTTTTTGTTGTTTATTAATTATTACTAAAAATCACCCCTACTAAAGCTAGTCCTCACATGACAGGATGTCCTAGTGTGCAGACCAGAGATTTAGTGTTGTTACTAACACCTTTTACTTACCTTAATTATGTTATTATTATTTTTTACTTTGTACTTACTAACCCTTTTGATGAATAAATTAATTAGAATTTGAATTTGAATTAGATTACCATGAATCCAATACTTACAATGAATATGATAAATGTACTTTATCTATATTTTTTTACCAGGTAATGGTAATAGAAAATGTGCCGCTTCTTGTAAACGGAAAAGTCGACAGACAAGCTTTACTAAAGATGTACGAAAACACTAATAACAATGGTAAGTACAGCACAAATTATGTCAATTGCTTTTTTTATTTATTAAATTGATTATTGCACAAACAAATACACTAAAATTTAAATTTGATGTTAAACAAGTAAAGCAAAGTCATAATGACTGGAAGATTACACATTCAAATATATAAACTATATTGTTGTACTGAAATTCCCTTTGTAATACTCACACATCCAAAATATGAAAATCGACAGCTTTTGAAAGGCCAAAATTGGGAAATTAAGGTTAAACTCACACTCACAGCCAGTTTTCGAAAGGAATATATAATTATTATCTTTAAATCGCACAAAACTATATGTCAGAATATGCATGAGAGTAGGGTTAATGCAGTAGAAATGAGGTCGCTGCGTCGGTTATGCGGCGTCACTTTGGCGGACCACATACGTAACGTCGAAATACGAAAAATGGTAGGTATAAAAGAAAGCATAGGCACAAAAATAAGGAAAAGCATGCTACGATGGTTCGGGCATGTTGAAAGGATGAGCGAAGAAAGATTGACGAACCAGGTATATAATGCGAAAGTTGTGGGTAAAAGAGGCCCTGGCAGACCAAGACACACGTATCACGATCAAATAAATAAAACACTAGCTGAAGGAGAATTAAAAAGCCTTCGTAACAAAAGGGCATGTATGAAGAGGTTGATGAATGTCGATGAAGCGAAAGAGGTATGTCGTGATCGTGTCAAGTGGCGCTCAATTGTCTCTGCCTACCCCGTAAGGGATCTGGCGTGAAGATATGTATGTAACTAGAAAAGTAATTAACTAGCAAAACTTAAAACTTTTATATAGATAATATTTTATTAATATATGTCTACTGAGCAATGTACGAAGTACATGTCAACCTTATAGCTAGTGTTTTTAAGATTATAATTGTGTGCAACTATAATAACGCCATCTATGATCGACTAGAGGTTTTTTTTTTTGTAATGATGAACTAAGTAATAATTGGAGCCAATGTCAACCTTATCAATAGTGTTTTTAAGGCTATAAATTGTGAGCATCTATAATAGCGCCATGTACAATTGAGTAGCGAAACCATTTATAAATGTCAATTTTTAGAATGTTCCGTGTATTTTAAATGAATATTTTAAAAATATATAGTTTATTTAACATTAACTTACGAAAATAAATCAACATAAGGTACTCTTGGTAAAGAAGAATGTGTTTTATACTTTTGTGGCACGCAGGTCGGAATATTGTCCGTGGAAAAATAAAATAATCATTTTGAAAGCGCACGTTGAACACGACCATAATCGGCAATGACTACACTAATTTATTCTATACCGATTGCACTCACGATGGTTCTCAACCGTCAGCCTATCATGTGAAAAGATTAAAATTTTACCTAGTAAGATTAGATTAAACCCATAGATATAGAATACGCGACGATCCTACTCGTATGTCTATGGTTAAACCATATATTTTTTTGGCAGATGACACAACAATTCCCATAGAGATAGACTATAGTGGTGTTTCTGAAGAACACATGGAACCAGCTCGCATTCTGTTTGAAACCATTGGAGAAGTTTTGGGAAGGTCCGTGCGGGGCGCGCTCTCCATACGAACCGGCTTCTACGAACTTGGGGGGAACTCCCTCAACTCCATCTATACTATCACCAAGTTACGAGACCAAGGCTACTTTATACGTAAGTATTTTTGTCAATGATGATTCAGTTCCTATAGAACCAGATTGCATTCTATTCGAGACCATCAGCGGAATATTATGTCTGCTTTTACAAATTTGGGGGGGGGGGGGATCTATACTATCACCAAGCTTCAAGAGTCTACTATAGGCACTTTATATGTAAGCATTTGTTTCAAATTATTTTGCAGTTGTCGCGCCAACAAACTACCATTTATCAGATCTTCGATATATATACTATTGGCAAGCCTCGACATGTATATATATATATATATATATCGGTCAAATCAGAAATCAAGAATATTGACATTTTAACAAAGTATATATATATATATATATACTTTTATTAAAATGTCAATCTTCTTGCTATTCGCAGGGGATATTCACTTCCATACATTGAACTTGTCCCCGCATTGGAAAATGTCGAGGCTTGCCAATAGTATATATATCGAAGATCTGATAAATGGTAGTTTGTTGGCGCGACAACTGCAAAATAAGTATGCTTTTAAATGTATCCTACTACTTATTATTTTTTATTTCATTGCATTAAGCATATAATATCAGATGAACTATTGAAAATAGTAAAGCGAAGGAAGTTGGAGTATTTGGGACACATCATGCGCAATAAAAAGTATAGCTTGCTGCAGCTCGTCATGCAAGGCAAGATACAAGGCTCCAGAAGACCGGGGAGAAGACGCACTTCCTGGCTCAAGAACCTCAGGGAGTGGTTCGGGATGAGCACCAGATCCTTGTTCCGGACAGCGGCCAACAAAATCAAAATCGCCTTAATGATAGCCGACCTCCGATAGGAGATGGCACCGTAAGAAGAAGAAGAAGAATTAAATATATTATACAGAAATTAAATATATTGTTTGTTTCAGAAATAAGTGATTTCCTTGGAGCAGCAAATCTAGGCGAGGTTTTATCTAACCTGAGTTCTAACCCGGACAATGTGAAAGAGCCTGCTGAGCAAAAGTTCAAAGCTGAGCCAATGAAAGATGAACACAAAGATCCAGTTGTTGAGTAAGTGATACTTTTAATATTGGCTTTACTTTGCCATTAGTCTCAGTTTCACTAATACCAATTTGTGGAAACGTTAATAAATTGTCATTAAAATTTATTTAAGACCCTTGCCAATCCGTCCGGTCAGTGTGGCGTGTGTAGGCAATTATACAGATATATGTGCTGGAAGGTCCAGCTCTAACAGTGGAGGTCTAGGACTCTGAGTTCTAGGGGCTGTTATGATGTGATGATTCATCCAAAACGTCATTATCCACCAACCAGCATTAGACCAGCCTGGTCTATTACAGCTTGCTACTAGCAATAGGTTGACAATGATTATTATATCATCATATCTTATATTAAGATAATATTTTTTACAGTATGATAGTGGCATCATTCTACGAGAAGGCTGAGCTGGAGCAATTCTTAAAACACGAAATCGAACCCACTGATTATCGGGACGTCATAGAGGCTTGTTGGTCAGCTCTTCTAGCAGCCAGACTTAGTATAGTGCTTAGAGATGGCAGTGGAGACTTGGCTGCTGTGGCTTTGAACTTCGACGCTAGAGATGAACCTGAAATTGAACTGAAAGGAGGCTTGGCCAAGATTATGGGATTCTTAGAGTTTGTTGAAGGAACTGTTAGAGATAGCATGCTGCCTGAAGGAAAAGGTAAGTCTTTACTACACATCACGTTACCCAAACAAAAAAGGTATAGGCCAGGCTAAATTCAGGGAAAATACCTTATGTATGTAAAATTCTCCGGGAGACCATTTGCTTCGTCGCCTAATCGAATGAAGGAAAAGATCTTGCCACAATTATAAGGTTTATATATATATATATATATATATATTTATTTAAAAACTTTATTGCACTATGTACAAAGGCGGACTTAATGCCGCTAGGCATTCTCTGACAGCCAAACCTTTAGGACATTTAGACAGTATAGGTGCAATCATTAATTAAGTTATTCTTAACAGTATTAATACATACATAACAATATTATATACATACTAATACATATACAAATACATAAATACGTAATATATAAATATATACATATATATATAAACATAAATTACATCATAAATAAACAATAATATAAAAATAAAACTACTTACATGATGAGGAAAGTGAAATATGATGTTGCT
This sequence comes from Tinea semifulvella, assembly GCA_910589645.1. Lineage (NCBI taxonomy): Eukaryota > Metazoa > Arthropoda > Insecta > Lepidoptera > Tineidae > Tinea > Tinea semifulvella. The sequence continues at coordinate 3,194,912 of OU342600.1, forward strand.
GCAATTGAGGATAGTGAGGACATGAAAAAGAGACATACATTTGGGACAATCTAGTTAGAAAGAAAGTGTTTGTAAACCATAAGATGACTCGATTTTGAGCTTGCCTAATACCTAAATGTAGGTCATTTCAAAGATTTGCAGCTACAACAGCAAACGAATTAGAGACAAAAGAGGTGTGATGGGAAGGGATGGAAAGGGTAGAGTTAGAAGAAGAGAGATACTACTATAAATTATCCTTATTATCCTTATAGATACTACTATAAATTATCCTTATTATCCTTATAGATACTACTATAAATTATCCTTATTTATCCTTCGTAATTCTTGTACTCTTGTATTCATTCTTATTTTTAAATTTATTTTCATTGTTTTCTTTGCTTACTTCTATTGTATCTGTCAGCGAACTCTTATTATTGGCTTTATCGTATTACTATTTTCTCCTATATATGTATAAATTAGCTGTAAGAATTCCTAAATAAATAAATACAATAAATAAATAGAGTCTATTATCGGTATGGTTACCTAAGAAACCCTAAAATTAAGACGAAGAAGGCTTATTAAAATAGCTTAAGTAAATATCCCCAAAATCATAAAAGGTTTAAGGGTTATTGAAGTTCGGAAAAGCATGTGCTACTGGCGCGTCCAACGTTCCGCATAGGATGCAATGGATTTTAGTATTTATTTATTTTAAAATTTTATTGCACTATGTACAAAGGCGGACTTAATGCCGCTAGGCATTCTCTGACAGCCAAACATTTAGGACATTTAGACAGGATAGGTGGTAGGTGCAATTAAAAATTAGATGAAATTTAAATAAAACAGAAATATAATTGTAATATAAATATATACATACTAATATCTGCATACAATTTACATACTAATACATAAATAAGTCATACTATAGATATACTAATATAACATAAATAAAACTACTTACATGATTAGTGACAAAATTAACAATGCGATGATGCTGCTGCTATTATGCTGATATTAAGAGAAAAAAAGATTGTATAGAATTGTATTATTTGTACAGAAACTCATACAACTGCGTTAATTAATTCGCATCACACTTGGTAATGCAGACCAAGTTGCTAAACGTTCGTTGTGTAACACTTTCCAAATTCATTGTTAAATACTCAAAAATGTATCACACGCGTGTTCACTCCGCTCGTTGCGGAAAAATGGGGTCAGCAATTCGATAGCTAGCAGTTGCGTCGGCATTCCAATTGGAAATCGCAAAAATTGCGGATACAGTGGACGTACTGCCTGCAAATCGATTCGTTCCAATCGTGCGATAAGGAACTGTGTACGCAAGATACAATTGTAGGGACAGGTGTAAATCTTTAGTGTATTTTGTGGTGGACTATACTCGGAGAGTGTACAGCGACCTGCGGGTCCAATATAATAATGCGTTTATGATCCTGATGGGGCTGCCGAGGTTCTGCAGTGCCTCGGGTATGTTTGCTGATTTGAGGACTGACAGTTTTCAAACAATTATGCGCAAAAGATCTGTGTCGATGCTGTACCGCATTAGAACCAGTAGGTACCAACGGGCTACTAAACGTATTGGCAGATCGGTGGGACTCTCCGCTGCTGGAGCACTGGATACAGCTGCTATATGCAGCTGCTATGTGGCGAGACACAAATTTCAAGGCCTATCGCGTTCTTGTGCGGTCAGAAAAAGTAAAAAAAATCTTGAAGAAAGGGCGTTGTGTTTCGTCGATACATAGGTTCATTTGGGTCTGAGAAATGCACCACGGGAGATGCGACAAGGCCTACCGAACCCTCGTGAAAAACCTAAGAGGACACCGACGCCGACCCCTACTGCAGCAGTCAGCCTTCGTCAGAAGGTGGTCGCCGTACCCAATGGGTACTACTTTGACCACAATAAGATGAAGATGCGGAAGTTGTAGTGCAGTGTATATTTATATTATACCTATATATTTTAGTTTTTAAAGTATATATCTATGGGCCTTTTGTATATTCATTTTGTTGCCTGAAAATAAAGATTATTATTATAGTAAATATACATTTATTCGAAAAAATATTTACAACATATAAAATAAAATTAATATTAAGGATAGGGATATAAGTCCCGTCCGCGTGGAATGGTGGCAAGAACGCTGGCTGCATTTCCCCGCTGAATTGCAATACTGACTCTCTGGGCGAAGAAAGAGCCAGCCCTCTTGTCACAAGACGCGGTGTTATGTCTTTTAAAAACTTTTTTGCGCTTGGACTCCATGGGCCCAGAGTTTCTACAGCAAACGGCACAAATATGTAATCTTTTAATATACTTACATACTTGCGCCGCTTCCTGGACTCCGCATTTTCCGCCGCGGCTCCCGCTTTATTATAGTCAAGTAGACAGCCTCCAGTATCGAATAGATTAATATAAATTATTAGTTATATTAAATATAGATTAAGTAAAATTGCTACTAACAATCTATGGATGTAAAGTCCGAAATAAAAGTTTATTATTATTATTATGTCAATTGACCTTTTAACCTTTCGATTTTGATTAGGTAAGATCCTCCACTCCTTTATGATGGCGACGGCTCCGGCTCTAAGCACGCAGGACAACGTGACCGCCATCCGCTCGCTGGAGCACGCCACGTTGCGCCTCGCCAGAGACCGCGGGTTTCTGGGAGTCTTTACTACCAACACAAGTCCGCTTACTCAGGTACCCAGATGCCCCTTTCTTAACCTTTATATCAATCAATCAAATATTTAATTTCTTTTGGTTCTATAAATAAAAAAGTACTAAACAAATTGATAATAATGGTTGGACCGTAATAGGTAATAATCTATATCTATATATGTTAGTAACTGCCTCCGTGGTCTAGCGGTTAAGTCCGTGGAGCTTCCATTCCTGGTCGGGACACAAAAATATTTATTAATGTAAATAAATACATTTAATTAATTTGTGATATTTTAGAGTTTGGTACGCTGGAGACATCGACGAGCTTGCCACTTGTCATGATTGGCCTATAGTAAAGTTGGCTAAATGTGAATCCGCTTATTTATAATCGTGGTTTCTGACCGCCCCGAAATGGTAATGGTCGTGTTTGATACTTTACTTTTTTTGTAATTTAGGCATAACATTACTGCCATAGACAAGAAAAACTAACTAACTTAGTAACTACTTACTCGTAAATAATATAATGGCAGGAAAGAGGCCATGTCAACTGAGGTTTGATATGTGTAATGTTTCTGTGTCTTACCCTCATCATCATCATCACAGACCTCCACTGTTGGAGATGGGCCTTCCAGAAAAATCTGGAGAATGTGGCCTACACTCGCCACGCTGGCCAGACGGGTTGGCGAGGGAAATCGTTTTAATTTTATAATTTTATCTTTACAGCAACTAGGCACAGATGTACTCGGCTTCAAGACCCTGCTCGACTTCCAGATCAATACTTACGTGGACGCGAATGGAGAAAGGACTTTCGGAAAGGCTCCTGATGATATGAGAGCGGTGGTCTGTTGGAAACCTGTTGATTAACTGTCACTGCTAATGGTTACGACGTGATCTTGTTAGGAGTAAACCGACCAAATTAAAAGATACACATCTGTACAACTTCATATTTTAACACCCGTATTCTTCAGAACAGCTCCTCCAATCAATTATTCCTTTCAGCTGTCAAACGGATACCTACAGCGCAATACAATTGTCAAATTCTAGGTACATCGTGTCTTACCTTAAAACCACCTTGAAGCTTGTTTCTGTTATTTCCAGCTAATACTTATATTATTTAAAGCTGCATCTATTTTTTTTTATTAAATACTTATTTTAGATATTTTTTTAAGCCTGAGTGTAAAATTAAGAAATATAGTTATGCCAGGAAAAAAAACGGGACTTGTACGTGCGTCGCGGGACGTACCGCAAAAGTGAGAACTAAACTTGCAGGTTATTGATTTCGTAGTTGGTAGGAATATGGAGATTAAATTAATGCGTGTGGCTGCGTGCGCACGCATAGTTGCAGATGCGTAAAGAAAGAAAGAGAAAGAAGGAGCAGGAGAGAGCGAGAGGGGCATCGGCTATACGCGAGGCGCGCGTCTATCCACCTCCCTTCCCCTTCCCTGCTGCGTTGTTTCGAGAGGAAGAAAGAAAGAGAAATAGCGAGCGAGAGAGAGCGAGAGAGGCAGCGACTTTACGCGCGCGGCTATCCGCCCCTCTTCGCATTCCCCGCCGCACTGTTTCCCCCTGAGCGCTGTCCTGACGTACGCACATACGTTCAACGAAATAGGTACCCAACTAAGCGCGCGCAATAAAGTTCTAACTTTTAAAAACATATATATATATATAAGGATGACAAGAAATAAAAATAGAATAAATTTCTAAGCATTCAACGGATTCACCGTGCGGGTCCACCGTGGTGAATAAGAGATGAGAAGAATGCTGTCTCGGGTTTGCGACCGACAAAGGCTGGTTTAAAAAAGGAGGCCTCTTTTTTTTTATAGCGCGATAATACGCTCACCATTGCACTCCTTTCCCTACCCAACCAAATACTGTACGATTCCGTTAATGCCGTCATGGAAGCTCTTTCCATAAATGTATGTCCAAAATATCCGTAATTTTATTTCCTAGTAAGTTGAAAAACTCAAAAAAAAATATGATTAATCTTTTAAAATATCGTAGTCATTGTCTCGATCCACATAAGAATCGGATCGGATCGAATATAACTGTAAAATTCAATGGATTTAATGTATCAAGTTGTAAAGATATGTAGCTTATAATTTGGTCGGTATCCTGGTTGACTTTGTATCGTCTTACGTTAGAGTAATAAGTTATTCTATTGATAGAAAAAACAACTTTTCCTAAGAAACCATATGTCGGAAGTGACAAATGTTTTTAGCTTCTCCATACAAATTGGCTGTTAAAACAGGAAAAGTTGTTTCTATCAATAGAATAAAATATTAGTCTAACGTAAGACTATACAAAGACACCCGTATATAGGTATTTTAAATACACAATGGGGTGTATCACTAACTTTTTATCACGATAGATGGCACATGATAGATAGTACCTAATATAACTGTCAGTTGCAAAGAAAAAAAATATTTTTATTACGAAATTTATAATTTTCTGGATATTATGCCGAAGTGAGCAGCTTTTAAGTGTACAAATCGAGATTTCTAAGCGAAATCAAAGATATGGTGATATCAAAATTGCCGTTCTATTAAAAAACCTTTTTTCTTTTTGAAGACGGTGTGCGCTTTTTTAATTCGTTTTTTAAGGTAGGTAACGTTAATTTAAAATACATTTTACTGTTATAAAGATAAAGAACTACCAAAACATTAAAAAAAATATGCGATATAGGTGTAAAACAAGGTACCATTGCCGCTAGCGACATCTACAAAAAGCTTTGCCTGATACACCCCATTATGTTGATTGTTGAACAAAAATATAATTATTTTGAAATGGTGATATCGTAGATCAATTAAATTATTTATAGTATTTTTAATATAAAAAAAACTTATTGTGATACGCGTTATTAAAGACTTGGGTCTTTTTAATAATTATTATTATTCCTATTAGATTAATTATTACTTAGTTTAGATTTAAAAAATATGTAAACTGCGTGTAATTGTCGGAAGAGCAAATATTTTTTTTAGGCTTCATTTCTACTAGAACCTCTATTTAAAATAAAAAAGGTCTCGTTTTTTTAAAATAAAAACCATTATCCGAAAAACAAAACACTAATGCATGGGGAATAGAGCCGCGCCTGAAAATCCAAGCCATGATATCTATCCATCGTGATAAATATCTAAAGGCTGGGGAGTGTTAATCACGATCAAATAAATAAAACAATAGCTGAAGGTGCATTAAAAAGTCATCGAAACAAAAGGGCATGTATGAAGAGGTTGATGAATGTCGAAGAAGCGAAAGAGGTATGTCGTGATCGTAACAAGTGGCGCTCAATTGTCTCTGCCTACCCCGCAAGGGATTTAGAGTGAATATTGGTATGTATATGTATGTATGATCTCGCCCACAGCCGAGAGACGTAATAGAGAGAGAAAGAATTACGTAAGTCAAAGTTTCCAGCGATCTTCGACCTTTCGCTACCTAATTGATTAGGCTGGGTATGAGTTGCGATATTTTTAGGAAAACTTCTCTGCACCGCAACTTAAATATATATTAATTAATAATTAAAATAAAAAATACGTAGTTCTTTATTTTCCTTCTAGATTATAATATAAAAATATTTGCCGTTTAATAAATTGCACGCAGTATAATTTATAATAATATTTTTATTGATAAGGTCAAGTATTGTATAGTATTAAACAATGTTGTTGGTATTTATAACTTAAGACATATTGTAATCTATTAAATAAATATAATAATAAGTTTTAATAACATCTTTTAATTTTAAAATATATCCAATAATATTTACTAAAACGCCACTTGAGCGCCTGTCAAATATAGTAAAAAAGCAATTTAGAGCACCGAATTGAACACGACATGCATATTGGGCACGTTGCCGTAGGTTACCGATTTTCGTTGGCAGCAAGTTTTTTCTAAATATGTACTTTTTTATTTTTATTCATTAACACACATAATTTATTCGAAGTAATGTATTAAGAATTAAAAATAAAACTACAAATAAAACTAAAAAAAATTAAAACTAAAATTATAACCGTCCGATGGGCGTAGAGTACCGGCACACTACGCCCGACACTAGCTGCGCTCGGCCTTTGACTTTGGGCAAAATATTCTTAAAGGGTCACTCGTCGACTTTTTCACCAAACTTACGAGAGAACCCCAGAGCCTCCTCGGACCACGGACCCGTCGTTTCGACTGCAAATGGGATGAAGTGATGATTTAGGCGCGCGTCTGACTCTGCAGCGGCCTCGGGTCTCTTATGGCTGAATATCACATGCGACGGACAGAGTGTTTCAGCATATGTGGGTTCACATTTAGCCAACTTCACAATAGGCCCATCATGATAAGTGGTAAGCTCGTCGATGTCTCTAACGTACCAAACTCGAGAATAAATAATTAAATAAATTAATATACATTAAATATAAATTAAAATCTACCTAAATAATAAAATGAAAATATCCTCTATAGACGTCCCATCCGAGACTACCCAAGGACAACAACCCAACAACATTTTATATGTATAGCGAGGCATAATACGTTGGCAGAAATAATTGCCTTCCTGTCTCCAGACTTTTCCGTCAACAGCCAGGCGCCTTGCTGAAGACCCATCGTCTCGACCCCAAATGGCGCAAATTTGTAACCGGTACCGGTACCGGCATTTGCGCAACTTGAGGTTCTCAGCACTTCCCGCGCCTGACGAGGTCGCCTGGGTGAGAGATGGAGCTAATGTGTCTACACACGTCGCATTCCACACCAGACACCTGCCAAGTTTCCACGGCTCAACAGTCATTTCGTCGGACCTCTCGCCATCGCTCCTCAAAATCCCAGAATTTCTAACACAAGAAAGCCCGTGTTGTTTGAGATGATCGACTGATTCTCCGCACCGCCATGGTCAGTGTATTTCGATCAAGGAGTGTGCCAACCGATGCTGAGGGAAAAGTTAAACAAATTATTATTTCTGGACCAGGAATCGAACCCGGACGATTCATGGACTCAACCACTAGACCCAACCCAAGGGAACCCCTTGTTTAGTATAACGTCTCGGCCTACTGGCCCTCTTTAGTACGGCGCACCAGAGCGTCGCTACGCACACTTTGGGAAGCCCTGTGCTAGACTATGGAGACAGTAAATATATACATTGCTATTTATTTTAAAGGTAAATAAAACCATTATTAGATATTTTATAATATTATTTAATTATATTTACTTTAAGAAACACTAAAACACATAATTTAGTTTTAACTAAGTGTATACTACTAACTATTCGATTATAACAATAACAACTATTAGTCTAATTAGTTAGGACAATTTAAAACTTGTTTACGATATGTGGACACTACTATACATATGTCTAGAATAATCTAAAAATTTCAATCCTTAAAATCTTCCGTAATGTTTTTTAACAAAACCAAGTTTTAACGGGTATAGTACCAACATCAACATTCTCGCTAACCAAAAACTCGTCAGCATTGCCAATATCGTCATTCAAAACATCAGGAACGGCACTAGCAATAGGGACGTAGTCATCGGATCCATCATTAAAATCGACGATTTGATTTCGAGTTTCAACGTATTCGTTAGAAATCTTTGCCTCGTTTAATAGTTTTAAAGATTGTTCTAAGGCTGAATGTTTTTTGTTTGGGTCCGTGTGTGTTAGCTTTTGATATAGTGCTGTGGTATTGGCGCCCATGTATGGTGGAGGTTGGGGACGATTGTAATTTCCCGCCAAATTCGTAGTTGATTTGTTTTGACTTGCACTGAAATGAAAATACTAAATTTAATAAGGTATAATAGGAACTCTTAAGAAAACAGTAAAAATAAATACTGTACAAAATATAATAATAAAATATCGGAGTTCTTCGCGCCATTTTTCACGGACATGTCAAGTGCAAGTTTTTGTTTTGTAAATTAATTTACTGTGGATATTAAAAATATCCAGAGTAAATTAATCAAAAGTTGTGTTGTTTTGTTTAATAATATGAATAATTAAGGAAAACGATAAATTTTACTCTATTTGTGGGGCAGAAGTTAAATAAATTAAAAGGACAATTTATATTATGCTGTTTTCCCGCGCTGTAAACTCTCATATACCCGATTTGGGCGATATTGACGCGAATTACTTTATAAAAAGCATCATATTCTGCAACACTTGGAATTTGATGATCCCCAACTAGTGTTGCCCAATCTTGTTGATTTTTTTTCAAAGTGTTTACTTTTTTGTGGTTAGGCTTTTGTTTTCAATAAATTATAATTGCGTCGTGTCCGTAATTTTTAAATATTTTTTTGGTCCGTTATAACGTTTAGGTATTTGGAACTTGGAAGAGCTCGTTTGCTAATAATTTTGTTTTACTATACCTAAATCCTATGCCTAATGCCTCCGAGGTCTAGCGGTTAATTCCGTGGATTTGGACTTGGAGGTATAGGGTTTTATTCCTGGTCGGGACACAATAAATTGTTTAATTTATTTGTGATATTTCTCAAGTCATCGCGGAGAGAGATTTCCTTGGTACAATTGGAACATAAAATATATTGAGTCAGAGTAAGAGTCTTGCAAATGCCTTGCGAGACTCTTGCGCAAGACCAAGACCAAGATTAGGAGTGCAAGACCAAGACCAAGACTGGCAAGACAAGAAGTCTTGGTCTTGGTCTTACTTTGGGCAACACTATCCCCAACTCGGTTATGAACTATTTTATGAATAAATTACGTAATAGGACTGTAAACTGTGTAAACTTAAAAAAAAATGTCTTTTTAACATTTATTTTAAATTAATTATCTTCAGACGGTCAGGCTACTAATTGAGCAAGTTGATTGGTGGATTATACATACCTGTGATCTATAATATTTTGGTATGTCTCCGGCATAGTTTGTTGAAGCTGTTGCATCAATTCAGCATATTCTAACACATATTCTGCGCTCATAGCACTCAACTGAGCGGTGACTGCGCGAGCTTGCTTACTGGAAATACAAAAAACTATAGTACTTAATAATTATTTTAAAATAAGCATTGGGTTAAAAACGAATAATATCGTCCTGCCGAACCCAAGCTTAATATTAGGCAATGTACAATACGAATCTAAAAGTTGGTAGTACACCTAAATTCGGCACTACTTTTTTAAAGGTAAATAAGTTCACGTTCGGCCAACAAGCGCGTCGCGTGTTCTCACCATCATCAAGGATCAAATTGAGTTTACGTTCGGCCATCAAGCAAGCTGCGTGTTCTCACTATCAATAAGCATATAAATGATTTACGTTCGGCCATAAAGCGCGCCGCGTATTGTCACCATCATCTATCAAAATAAAATGACACGCTGCGTGTTCTCACTATCATCAAGCATGAGCTCACGTTCGGCCAGCAAGCGAGCCGCTTGTCCTCATCATCAAACCAAGCAAATTATAAAAGCATAAGCATGAGACCATGTTCGGCTAACAAGAACCCCACGTGTTCTTATCATCAAATCAAAAAATATTACCATTAAATTTAAAAGCTATAGTTAGATAGTGTTTAAAAAAACCATGATTAACATATTGATACACTCCACGTGTTTTATTAGTCCCATTGGTTATTTTAGCCAATACTATAAACAATAAAATATAAAAAAAATGATAAATAGCACATAGTATGTTCGTAACAAATAGTATTTTTAGATGTAGACCAACAACAAACAAAGATTAACGTTAAATGTTTTATAAATGTGTTAGTATTGTAATTAACTTTAATTTAATACTTAACCGTAATTTTAGTATATTAGTTAAATATTATGTAAGTATACTATAATATAATACCTATTTTATGTTTTGTTATTAGCACTTATTTCTTCTATAATCAACGCAAGGTTGAAAGATAGTTTTGAAAAATTGTTCGGATTCGGGATCTGGCCTGTAAAAATCATCAGTTAACTTAAACGTTCATTATCATCTCTATATAGTCTCTCCATTGCCGAATGTTGGCCGTTCCACTCTACGTCGTCGTCCCGTACCTTTTAACACAATATTATAGACTAAGATACGTCTTGAAGCGATCTACACCGATCGATTATCCGAATGAAATTTATATTATCTTTTCATTATATATTAAAACATTTGAAGAAGCAGGCAGAAAAATGGTCACTATGTCTTCTTATCATAAAAGTTTTTCTAAAATTAAGCGTATTATTTAAAGCAAAATATGATTGGTCGTTTTTTCGTCTTGAAATTGCTATGTCAGTATATCCTTTTACCGCCATCAGCAGCAGAATAGCAGCTTTCTCTTAAAACATTAAAAAAATATTGGATAATACTTACATTCGTATATGATAGTAGCACCTCAATATTGCTATAGTAACCAGCATAATAGACATAACTATAAGAGAAATGGTAGAGACCCAAGTAATGTCCATAGTCATATCTCGAGTTGGCAAGTCAAACCTCCTTGGGGAACTCCAAATGTGGTCTTTTAAACCTTCTAAGTGAGAATGGGTAATATATTCGGAAGATTTGTTAGGGATTTTGGATAAATACTCAACAAGCTCCGTTGTACGCTCCTTGTATACCGTGTTATACTGAAATTGATAAAATATAAATATAGTAACATTACTGTGTTGTAAGCTTTTACCAGATCAGAAAAGACTTTTTTTTTAATGTTGGGTTCATGTTTTAGGGAACATTACTGGGTTTACTATGATTAATATTAAGCTCATCAATGTCTAGTATAAGTCAATTATTTTGTGTTTCTACTCCAATCCAATCAAAACCGATACCTTTACAGTGACGTTAGGTTAGACAGCCAATACCAAATATTTATTTTAATACTTAAATAAGATAATAGCAAAATTACTTTCTCTAATACAAGTACATAAAATTATTTTGATCAAATTAGGAAGACAGTTCATATGTGCATGTGTTCTTAAGAGGGGGTGTATTGGTTGTGTTGCCTTTGTGTGAGTTTTCGAAAGAGCATTAATTACATGTGCAGCTACGCATGCAAATGACTTTCATTCTAATTCAAAACGTGTATTTTTGTGTGTGTTAGTAAAACTTCATACCAATTGAAAGCTGCACCAGTCCAGCGTTAACCCAGCGTCTCTAAACAAGATCTCGACAGAAGTTCTCTTGTACTCTCGAGGACAACTGGTCAGTCGAGATAGTGGCCTCACCTCCTCACGCAAGTCTTTGACCTCCTGAGATAGTACAGCTGAACTTCCCAGACGAACTACTAAGCTGGTAATAAATATAAACAAATACATGATGATACTAGTACATATCGACCCGTCAACCCGTCTGGCCTGCGCGGCGAAAGAAAGAAGGCACAATTCTCCAAAACTATGTTCTGGAAAGCTTATCATTAATAATAATAATAATAATAAATATTTCCAGACAGGTCACACAGCGCCATCTAGTTTCCGTGGTAAGCTACGAGGCTTGTGTTACGGAAACTAGATGGTTGATAAACTAAATATTATACTTTTTTTTTGTAAATATATACATATTATACATATAAACACCCATACCGAGACAAATTATACAATGTACAACTTGCCCCCGGTGGGAATCGAACCCACGACCTCCCGAGTTCACGGCAACGTTTGTTACCACTAGACCACGGAGGCGGCATTAGCAGTGGAGGTCTACAACTATGTTCTAGGGAATGTAATGAAGAAAGAAGAAGAATAAACAAGTGGTTCAAATTTCTTAATGGGTTTTATCCTTATCCAAACTCAATGTAAGTACAGTATTCCCAAATTAATAATGCACATACAGATCTTCGCTAATTGTCGTATTCCCGGAAACACCCGAATCATTGAATCGTAAGAGCCCTAAACAATGCACTTGCATTTTGCACCTTGTTCCAAAGAAATAGAAGTCAATATCATGAGTACACAATCGAAAACAATTCAGGCAGTCGTTTTTTTGTTTTTGTTTTTTTTGGCGGTGACTGCACGTGTTCTCTCTGTGTGGAATTATATAGAGCTGCTATTACACACACACCCTTCTTGGTTTTGTTTTCAAAGGTGAATTTAATTTCAACTTTAATTATCTTATTTAAATAGTTTATTTGACAATTGCTTGTCTGTCTGACACAGGCAGAGATTTTATATTTAAAGGAGGTCACTACAGTACTATAAAATTTTCGAAGTAAATCAATCCAACAAAGATTGTAGCATATTCTCAATCGTGTGGTTTTCCTCGCTATTTACTTACATGGAATTATCGAATCAAATTTTGTTACTGATAAATCAATATTTATCTCTTTTAGCACAAAACACATAATTCTGCTAAATTATGCATGAAGAAAATGCACTTAACCACTCTATATACATATCGTATTCCAACGCTCGGGGAATACGACCGTTGCCGAACAGTGACGAAGATTTCTATGCGCATTATCACTTTGGGAGAACTGTAAGTATCTTCAAATGTGGTCAATTATATGAACCGCTTACAAAATCTAAAGGGATTGAATTGCCAATGTTAGGGTAGGGTTCCATAGTTATATCAATTTCGAATAATGCAACCTCGCCAGCCCATCTAGGTAGCGTGGCGAGTGTAGGCCATGGGATGTAATGATGAATCGATTTTATGGAAAAATAAAGATCGTAAGAAATTCCTACGCATTATTATAATCAGCACTGTTTACTAGCCCATACAAGGGTATGATAACCAGCGTAGTAGAATATGGAGCAAACACTATTGATATATAGCGATACCCCTAAAATCAAGTTAGAAATCTCTACTGAAGCTATTATCTCTCATCAGTTTTAACATCTTACATGTTTAGTTTGGTATTGTCAAAATACGTTCTCGATAGATAATAAATAGGTTGAAGTTTAAAAGTATTCGATGACTGCCTGTACGCAGTTTTTAAAAAATAAAACACACTTTTTTAATTCACAATGGGAAATATTTTGATGGCAGCTATAATGTAATAATAATAAATAATAATAATAAATATTTCCAGACGGGTCACACAGCGCCATCTAGTTTCCGTGGTAAGCTACGAGGCGGCTTGTGTTACGGAAACTAGATGGTTGATAAACTACTTATTATACTTTTTTTTTTAAATATATACATATTATACATATAAACACCCAGACCGAGACCAATTATACAATGTACAACTTGCCTCCGGTGGGAATCGAACCCACGACCTCCCGAGTTCACGGCAACGTTTGTTACCACTAGACCACGGAGGCTGTCAATGTCAATATGTAACTTATTTCTTGAATAAATAAATACATACCCTTCTCCATCATTAGGTTTAAGCGGCAATCTAGCACCCAGGTCTATAGCTGATGCCAAAAAAGTAGCGTACAAGTCATCTTTACTTTCTGGCCATAGTTTAGTACGAAATATGTCCTTTAGGCGAGTCATCCTAAAATTGATAGAAATTGACTTTCAATACGATATAAATAACACAGTAGAAAATATACGGATTTAGGCTTTTTTCGTTTAGGAATAACTATTGTTTTTGAACGTGAACTTTGTCTTCTTCACGTTTACGTTCCGACTCGTTTGGTTGTATTATAATTTCCTCTAGTTAAAAAGTACAAAAGTCAGTGTGCTTAGCGGGAATGCAAGTTTTCAAAAATGTATCTACTCTAACTGTAAGTGGCGTTTTTGAAACTTCAATACGGATACAATACTTACCTATGATCATCAAGTAGATCCTCAACATTTAGGTTGTCGATCTTAAGTTCCACTTCATGCTGAGCCAGTACCTTTCGTGGCTTGATGTGAAGGGAGAGGAGAAGGCGACGGGTCTCGAAGTCTTGGCGGTTTAGACCTACCACCTCAATCTGGAAGAGTTCAATATGTACGAGTAATATAACGATTTCAGTAACCACAAACGCTGAATCATTTGCACACTCATCTGTGAATAAACTAATAAAAAACGACGTTTTAAACTATATTATTCAGTATTTGATACGTCTAGATAATTTGTTAGAGTCTGGATAATGAAAGTTGAAGCTTTACGGCAAAAAATAGAAACGAAAGTATACATCATGACAAGTGACATGCTTGTCGATGTCTAGCGTATTAGAGGAGAGATCTCACATTTTTATATTTTGATTATTGACTAAAAAAATTAACCTCTGCTTAACGTGCACTGAGCAATATATACATATATATATTATATATATATTTTTTTGAACATCATCATCATCAGCCTGTGTCTCTCCACTGCTGGATATAGGCCTCCCCCAAGGCTCGCCACTTCACGTCATCTCCTGCCACCCTCATCCAACCCCCACCAGCGACCTTCCTCAAGTCATCCGTCCATCTAGTGGGGAGTCGACCTGCTCTGCGTCCTTCCGTACGTGGTCTCCACTCTAGAACTCGTCTACTCCATCGTTCATCGGTTCTACGACAGACATGTCCAGCCCATTGCCACTTCAGCTTACTAATTTTGAAGGCTATATCAGTAACTTTGGTTCTCCGACGGATTTCCTCGTTTCGGACTTTATCCATCAGAGAAATACCGAGCATAGCTCTCTCCATAGCCCGCTGAGCGACCTTAAATTTGTGGACCAGACTCACTGTTAGTGTCCACGTTTCTGCTCCGTACGACAGCACTGGAAGAACGCACTGGTTGAAAACTCTCGTCTTTTTGAACATAACTAAGTGAATTCGGAGTAAAAATATCACGACACTACGAGGTGATGGCAGCGAGAAAATTTACAACTTTTCATTACCGAAACAGGATGAGTTATTGGTTCGGACGCCTAGTCGTTTTTAAGAGGCGTTCAATTCATCCTTTAAACCTAGGTATATTTTT
This sequence comes from Tinea semifulvella, assembly GCA_910589645.1. Taxonomy (NCBI): domain Eukaryota; kingdom Metazoa; phylum Arthropoda; class Insecta; order Lepidoptera; family Tineidae; genus Tinea; species Tinea semifulvella. The sequence continues at coordinate 3,210,269 of OU342600.1, forward strand.
TTCTGTGTAACAATCAGATTTATTACCTTTTAACAATGCAATGCAATGCAATTGAGACAAAGGTTTGCGTTACCGTGATAGGTGATTTTGTGCCTCTTGGTGGTGTCCCAAAGATGAACCCTGAATGATGTCTTCCACTGTATATATATCTCAGCCAGGATGGCAAGTCCGGTTTGCCGATCAAAGAAGCATGGAAGCGGTATTGCTGGTCAAATTCTGGAACAAATACTACGCGCTAAAGATGCAGATATGCATGCCTTTAGTAAGAATACTATCAAGCGATATTGTCATATGAAGTGTTCAAAATATATATATTATTCAAACATTTATTCGAAGTAGATACAAAAATATTAAAATAAAATAGATTAAAAAACTAATTATAAATAAAAACAAACTAAAAATACTTATGAAATTAAAACTATTCTACAAAATAAACTAAGGGCTTACCACCAGGGAGGGTACCTAAAACGCTCGCCGCATTTCCTCGTTGAATTATAATGGAAATATTCTGTTTTAGGTAGTTATGATATTTGGGATCGCCACACTCTTGAAAAGTTCGTTTACCCAGTAATCATATTAATTCATAGTAATCGAATTATTCTTATTTAAATATATGAATAAACTAAAGTATTGGCTTTATAAACATCCAATTTATAAATAACCCAATATCTAACACGGCCATACTGATAAATACTTCGTTCTCGAAGTAAGTAGCTACTAACATTAAAGCTATATGGCAATTACCATCTAACACGCGCATTATTAAGCGCAAACGTTTTATAACGGATTTCATATCGTTAACTATACATATACATATCACGCTATTAAAGTTTCTATTTGCACGGACGCTGTCGAGGTCGAGCGCTTATAGAGTTGAGAATTGAATAATATTTTGTAATTATGACGCAATCTCTGATGTAAATAACGAAATCCACTAATAACATTTGCGACTAAGTAACAGAATAGGGCTACAGGAATATTAGCAATTGAGACTGTACCTTGATAAGTCCAATTAAATATGTTAGGGCTTATTGGAATGGCAAACATTTCAGTTTCAACTGCATTGTGGACTTGTTCTGCTGACCCTTCTAGAATAAACGCCGTGAAGACACACACAAGACAGCGCAGCAGCGCCATCTAGCGAATCTAAAAAAAATATCATTTTAAATCTTTATTGTATTTTTTATTTATTTTTATTTATTTATGTAAGTACTTATGTAAGTAGTTACTAGAGAATTGCCACAAACCAGCGGCAGCGTAGCGAGTTTTTTTTCAGCTTCTACTTATGTTGGCAATAAACTACGAAGCAGGCTAGGAAGTCAAACATTGGATGCTTTCGAACATTTCTGCGATTGTATTTTCGATTTTTTTTTGTGTTTCTTGCAAAAGTATAGTTTGTTTGTTTTTTTCATTTGAGCTCAATTAGAAAATCGGGATCTCGGGATAACGCATCTAAAATCCCGTCCCTCACTTAAATGGTCGCGTTTTCATACAAATTTTTGTATTTAAGTGACCAAATGCCACTAAATCAAAGTAATTTATTCAGTAAGTAGGCCCTTAAAATATTTATATATATATTGTCATAAATGATAATAATTATTATTTTGCAGGTGTAGATGGGCATTGTCATACTACATCTAAACTTCTAAATTAATATAATAATGTCGATATAATATTATCCTGCTGTACACGGGCGTTGTCATACTACATACTAAACTTATAAGCAAAATATTATAAAATATACTTAAATATTAATACTTGTATATAAATACTAAGTTAATTTATTACCGGTCCTAACTTAATTAATCTTAAGCTTCATATTTAATAAAACAAAAATAGGTACAATACATATAAAAATATGTTTCATTAACCGGTATTACCTACTTACGAGAATACCAATTGTATTGTTATCCTACCAGCAGTTATCCTAAATAAGAATAAAAATACGTTAAGCTACAAATTCAAGGCTTGTGATTGGCTAGCTACAAATATCGAATTCCTAATTCAAATAAAAATAAAAATAATCTTCGTGCTATAAAAACTACTTTCGCGCTCATTTGCGCTGAACAAAAATAGCAAAGCTATTAAAACATAAAGCGCTGTTATTCATATTTTTCTTTAGCTACCTATAAAAGCAGAAGCTAATACCTACCAGTGTTCAAAGGTACTCCCGGGTAATGCAATGAGGCACAAAACGGAATGACCTGGATCACCGAAATGGAAACAATCAATATTTGAACGTGAGCGCGCCGCACATGTGCAGCTATGAACCGCCAAATCCAGGGACGAATTTCAAATACTTATTAACCTACAAAAATATTGGTACGTTCGACACTTGCTACATACTGTCAAATATAAACCATTAGGGTGTCTTATGCCAACGGTATTTCGTTATTTATCAACAGTAAAATGTACCCGTTGAATGACAGGATGACTAGTTGTCAAATTAACGTTGACGCAAGCCGCCCTAAGTAGATACGTAAATAGGCACATTGAAATCCAACTAGAAGGGCTAATATCTAATAGCGGTGGATGCGAGGATGAAATCAACCGTCGAATGACAGTTACAAGATCTGGTATGAACAAGCTGAAGAAGATATGGAGAAACGGAAACGTTACCAAAGCCACTAAAATCCGGCTGGTTTGTGTTCCCTATTTTTCTGTTATCTGTGTACCCTACGCGAAACAGAAAAAAAACGAATTAATGCTCTAGTGATGGAGTTGGTTAATCCTCGCCATGCCGTCTGGCCAGCGTGGCGAGTGTAGGCCAAATTCTTCAGATATATGTTCTGGAAGGCCCATCTCCAGCAGTGGAGGTCTAGGACGCTGTGTTCTAGGGGCTGTAATGATGAATGATGATGGAGTTGGCGGAGAATCTTGGGCAAAATGTCATGGACCTGCGTCCATGTCACGTCAGACAACGCCTTTCCTCGACTGCACAATCACGCATTCTAACTTTCTTCGGACACGTGTCTTGGTCTGGAAAAACATCCATCGAGTGCCTGGTAGTATAGGGGAAAGTCGATGGCAAGAGGATTCGTGAGGTGGATCGATCAGGTGAAGGTTGCAATGGATCATCCCCTACATGAGTGCTCTAGGAAAGCTGCGGTCCGAGAGGAGTGGCGACAGCTTGTTAAGCGTGCCACTAGCACTCAAATGGCGACCACGAAAACTCTACCAAGAGTGTAGCGACTAAGAAGAGAGAGAAGGTAGTATTTTGTAGTAGTAATTAGATGATTTTTTTATTTAATTAAATGCTTGATGCTTAATTATTATGAATAGGGTTTAGTTAGTACCTACTACACGTCGCGTCGTAGTGACGTAGGCGCTAAATCTGACGGGTCGGTACGGTCTGCAAAAAACTTAAAAAAATGTTTTTAAATTTTTAATTTAAACAGCATTTTATTCGTATTTCTGTGTGCAAAAAAATGATATTTGGTCATCTAAAATGACTTCCTAGTTGGTCGGCACGTTATTGCAAGCAAACATTTATAAATTAATTAGAAATTAATATAATGTCTGGACTACTTAATTTATTTTTGGATTGGCTATTAAATATTTTGCCCATAAATATTGCAGCCATATTTAATACATTTTGTCTAGCAGACAAAAGTATTAGACTGGCATAGTGGTAGGAACTGATGTCGGGTTGGGCGTCAGTGGCTGGCGCCAGTTGCTCCCATTAGAGCTTACCATCAGGTATACCTATAAGATAAATTGCTCACAGACATTAGACGTGTTTTCTTTGTTAACTAATTGTTAAATTCTGTTGAACAATTTTGTATTAAGATTGTTTGCTGAACAAGAGCTGCCAGCCTGATTTTTATTTAACACAAGCCAAATCTCTATTTATTTGTTATAAATTTTAGTATGTACAAAATATAAACTCTTATATTATGTTTGAAGCGGTATTAATTCAATGCGTGGTGGAGGATATTAATCACTCGATCATGGTGTTTAGATATTTTCGACGGGTAGTATAGGTAGATGTTAGTCTGTCTAGGTACCCGGTTATTTTAGTAGCTTACGTCAATTCAGTACGCGCGTTCCCAATATTATCGAACTTCATGAAAAACATCACTTACCGTATATTTATCACACTTTTGTTAGTCAGCAATGTGTTTGCGTTTGTGTTTAAAAATACACAAAAGTACGTCCCTGAAATAGGGCGTGACGTAGAGTTTAAAACCGGTTCGAACAACGTTGTTAGTTGAATTGAACATAAGCCGACTAAATTTGGTAGGCATTTGAATATTTTGATTTAGAAATCTTATTTTTATAGGTTCTATTTATGAATAATAAAATCAGTTCTGTTGCAGAACTAAGCTATACAAATTTCCTTCATTTAAGAGAGAACCAAATTTGAATTGAATTGTGGTGTATTACCGGCCCTAAGATCTTGAATCTCCACAGCGTTAAACTTTCGTGATATTTTAATGTTTAATAAATAGTATAAGTAGGTATTATATTTTAATAATTGTAAAGTGAATTATGACATAGTTATCAAGATCGGTGGTGGCTCGGTTGTAACAATGTTTTCCTTAATGTACGAATGAAAATACGCTTCTCTTACGTACATTTGTCATAGATTTACAACATCACCGTTCCCGTGCCTCGGAGAGCACGTTAAGCCGTCGGTCCCGGTTCCACTAATACCACCTTGTGGAATCGTTAAAAAATGTCATTAGAAATTGACATCAAATCCTCGCCAACCCGACTACAAGGTGGAGTGAAAGGTCTAGGACGCTGTGTTGCTAGGGGCTGTAATGCATGAATGAATTATCAACAGTAAAGTTTTGATTTGGTTGCAGTTGGAAAAAAAACCAATTAATCCTTTATCGCGCCTCTCCAATTTGGTCGAGTTATACGGTGTTTATACTTGAATGTGGGTGTAAAAAATGTCATTCATTCATTTACAAACGTCAAACGGAAAGGAAGGGCTATGGGGATTTTGCAATAACGAATAATTATAATTTGTGTTTACAATAGAATAACATCACTTGTATCAATAATAATGTTATCAGTGATATCAATTGATACGAAATGTGCGCGCCAAAACCCCTCCGGATCGAAATAACGTCGTCCTGACAACGTTAACCTAGTTCGGTTCGCGAAATTATAATTTTATTTTTAAAATCGATCCGGAGATCATGTTGAAATTTAAAAAGATGGGTACAGATAAAGTACCTTTGTTACTTGTGACCGCCAATGTTGGCTCAATTTTTGAAGATGTAAGTTTGTTTTAATTAGTAATAATTTTGACTAACACCTACCTACATTAATTAAATTATTTATTCCGGTGACACAGTTGCTGGCAGTTAACAACTTGCATGTTCTATTTATGAAAGTTAATTTTATTCAATTTTCAAATTTAAAACATTATTTTTAAATGATGGTGGCTTTGAACTTGATATTGAAGCCTGATTTACACACAAATTACAGCGTAATTAAATAATAATTTTAACTATTTAGAGGTCAACATAATGATAAAAATCTATTAAGTAATGTGCAACCTTGCTTTATCTTATTACATAGCTATAATTAAAATAGTTTGTTTTACTTAGACTGGTGTTACTTAGAAAATATATTGAGTACCAGCAGTTTGACCTGGCTTCGCTGCTGTAGTGTAGGCTCATGCTCAGAGGATATCCTAAGAAGTATTTTTTTCAAATAAGTTACTTTAAAATACTATATCTTATTTCATATATTATTTATAGAAAAGTTGTATAACTGCAAAAGCTCTTACTACAGTTTGTGTAGTTATCTAGCATTTTTCTTATAAACTTAAGAGAAAAAGTGATATAATAGGTCATCAATCAATATAATCAATCAAATATAATATAGAGCGGGCATTGGTTGTTGTTGACATACAAAATATTTATTACATATTTTTTTACACAATCTACTAGGTTCTTCTCTTATTTTACACTTCTGTAGCATATTGTCTGTGAAACAAGAAAATGAATTTGAAATTGTATGTTGAACACAACTATAATAGGCAATGCATTATCATAGACTAATTAGTTTTTAGACAATTGTCCTAGCTTTAATAATTATACTGTTTAGCTTATTGCCCCATCTTGTTATATAATTAATTTATATTCCTCGATATTAACATGTTAAGCAGGGATGGTGGTATGGACTAATGCCATTAGCTACTATACTTTACTACTGTACTTTCACCAGTGTAGGTGCAAAGTAAATTTTACACATTGTGAAAGTTAGAGACTCATATTTTATGCAGTAGGTATTTTATTGTTTATTTTTTTCTTGTGGGTCTTGCAATTATTTATAAACTTTAAGCTAATGAGTAGAGTACCTAATATACAAGTCAACAATAATTTTATGTTGTGCCTGTTTTCAAATGTCTGTTATCTGATTGTTCACATCGAAAAATAACCAAAAATACAATTTATAAAAAAAAAATATTTTTACTTATTGATAAATAAATATATATGTTTGCAAAATACTAAATGCAAAAGACCACAATATGAAGTCTAATAAATATTATGATCTCACAGAAGAAATGGTCAGGAAATCAAGACAGCTTTACGCAGTGGAAGTTGGTGCGAGAGGGGTTCCAGCAAAATCTTTGCACCACTTACTGAAAGAATTGGGCCTAAGCAGGTCTCGGTCTTGGTCATGTTTTTGAACTCTTTATCTTATTGTTAGTATTGGTCTGACTAAAAATATATACTTGTTTCTAATTGTAGTAAGTAAACCTTGTAGGATTTTAGTATCTGTCCATAAAGTACTATCTCAAGAACTATTGGTCTGATTTACATGCAGGCCCAAGACACCATTCTTCTTATCTCTTACCGACACACGATGAACCCGGCACCCGCACTGTGAACCCATGGAATACTTACAAATTTGTTTTCTCTCTTGTTTACCAACATGTATCCAAAGGTTGTAACAAAAACTCTGTAACGTTTAACATGATGTTTTATTCTTCAACGTACCAGTTTGTCAGAGCAAAAAAAATCGTCAGGGCCACATTGGAATAGTAGATAGATAGAGATTTATTCGAAGTTATAGTACATTAAATATAAATTAAAAGCTACCTAAATAATAAAATTAAAAATAAACTAAACTATTAATAAAAAATGTCCTCTAGAGACGTCCCATCCGAGATAGTCCCAAGGAGACTGGCAACATTTCCCCTCTGTATATTGCCAGAAATAATTGCCAGCCTTCCTGTCTCCAGACCTTTCTGTCAGCCGCTTTGACAACTCCTTGGCCAACCCCCTCGCTGACGGTCCCCATAACGGCGTATTTGCGTAATTTGAGATAGATAAATTCTTTATTGCACAGAAAATAAAACATTTAATAGTAGGTAGTTTTGGAGATATTTCAAGTCATCTACCATAGGGGTTCAATATTTTTATTTCTGAACCCTAAAAATGACAAACATAAAATCAGTAGCCCAAAAATACGCCTTTTTTTTTCAAAATTAGGAAAAATGTCTTGCAAGACCAAGACTGCAAAAACATGATCAAGATTGGGCAACACTAAATGAAATAAGGCTGCAGGTTATACAGCTACTAATTAATTAATATTACTTCCTCATACGTTAATAGTTATATTTTTTCCTATATCAGGGCCCTTTTGTGGTTTATTATGATCCAATTGACAAGAGGTAATTTACCAGAGGAAACAAATGAATATAATTACCTAGCTACTTATGTATGTAGGTCACAACAAATAATGACATGTACAATGGTTGTTGCCTACATGGTCTAGCGGTAAGAGACCATAGATTTAGACACCGGGTTTGATTTTTGGTCGGGACACAAGATATTGTTTAATTATTTGTGGTATTTATTGAGTCTGGTAGCTAGATACAAGCCTGCCACTTAAAATTACCTACCATTTTTTTGCGGACTGTATTTTTTTTTAAATATGAGAGTGTAGTTCAGAATATCTTTAAACGTTATGGATGGTCTCCTAGAAACGTTTTCCTGTAACCATAACGGTTAAGGTACCTGCAGCCCCATTCTGTTACTTAAGCGCAAACATTATATAATGGGGTCGGTAGCCCTATTCTGTTACTTAGTCGCAAACATTATTTACATCAGAGATTGTGTCATAATTGCAGAATATTATTAAATTCTCAACTCTATAAGCGCTCGACCTTGACAGCGGCCGAGCAAACCGACTTTAATAGAGTGATATATATATAGTTAACGGATTTGATTATATAACGTTTGCGCAGACACACAGAATAAGGTTGCTGTGAACTATACAGGGTTACAGAAAAAGTCGTGCTAGATCCGTTCAGGGCGTGGAGTACCCATCAGTTCTGACTTATTTCTCTATGAAACACCCTACCCTAAATTTAACTCTTTTCGAGATTTTCGACTTTTAATTTTTTTATTGAAAATTGCCGATTTTGGGCTACTAAAATTAATTTTGTTTATTTCGTGTGCCTTATTATTATTGCATTTTTACATGTGTAATAAGATGCTTTAGGACGTCAATCATTAAAATAGTGCATAAGTTAATTGAATAGGCCGTTGAAAAGTGAATGTTAAGAAATTACAAAAATAATTAGCAAGTTTTTTTTTCTAGTTATGTATTCGTTGCGAGCTTGCGCAGACACACAATCGCAGTATCCATAACAAATAAGCATATCAGCATATTCTTAAAATCTCGAAAAGGGTTAAATTTAGGGTAGGGTGTTTCATAGAGAAATAAGTCAGAACTGATGGGTACTCCACGCCCTGAACGGATCTAGCACGACTTTTCCTGTAACCCTGTATATACCACGCTATTAAAGTTGATATTTGCAAGGACGCTGTCAAGGTCGAGCACTTATAGAGTTGAGAATTGAATGATATTTTGTAATTATAACGCATGCTCTAACATAAATAACGAAATCCACTAAGAACGTTTGCGACTAAGTAACATTGTTATTTATAATCTTGTCAGTGTTATCTTATGACTAAGATATATGTATTGTTTCAGCCCTCAGTAATGCTACCAATATGGACAGCCGAGTTCCTCCAAGCCGTCTCCCGGATGGATCCCAAGTTCATAGCTCTTCATCTTCAAGAAGTGGGAGGCAAGGCTTACGAGAAGTCTATGCAATACGTCCAGGACTTTGTTCAGAGGCTCTGCGATTGTCCCGAATTGAGGTTGTACGACAAAATCAGGATATATCTTGATGAAGACTTCAGTGCTCCTGAGAAATTTACAGTGAGTTTTTAACACTATTATTTATCTATTACCATACGTTACTACCGGAATTTGGTTAAGAGGGTCCAACGCTTTTGCATTCCTCTCGCACGTTACAATACTTTAAAATATTTTTCAAGTCTGAGGTCTGGATTAAGCATTAATGGTTAGTAGGAATAACACAAGCGACACAAATTGTTAGCAAGCGGTATACATACTTTATAACTAGATATTACACATATGTATAGGAGGTTGTTAATGAATTACGAGTATATTTTATTTATTATTAAAGCTATATATTAAAGCCCGCCTTTGTCTTTTTACAATAAAGTATTAAATAAATATATATATATATATTATATATATATGTATACAATAAAAAATAAAATAAAAAAAAACTAGCTAACCCTTATAGCATTAAAACTATCCGTTATACTCTGTATTGATATTAATTAAGACACATTTTTATTAGGTCTAGCTAAACTTAAAGGGGGATCCAGAAAATGTACTATTTATTAATAATAATAATAAATATTTCCAGACAGGTCACACAGCGCCATCTAATTTCCGTGGTAAGCTACGAGGCTTGTGTTACGGAAACTAGATGGTTGATAAACTACATATTATTATACTTTTTTTTTGTAAATATATACATATTATACATATAAACATCCAGACCGAGACAAATTATACAATGTTCAACTTGTCCCCGGTGGGAATCGAACCCACGCCTCCCGAGTTCACGGCAACGTTTGTTACCACTAGACCACGGAGGCGGTCTCAAAAACTTTTTTTCTTTAAGAAATAAAATAATTTTGTTTTTGTTTTTACATCTATAATTTGATTTGGTTGATATTTAAGGACCAACCGGAGCAGCGAATTCCCATACAAACGTAGTTTTGTTGTAATTACTTAATGAAAAGGGCTATCGAAATAATATTTTGCATACAGTATCGGATGACACATACGCATGTTTGTAGCCGGTTTTCAGTAAGAAACAATAAAGTAGAACAAAATTAGAGCGAATTGAAATTCTGTGTTTTTAACGCCAAAAACGTGTCATGTTCGGCTAGTTCACCCACACGTTATAGAGTTTCGATTGAAATGAAATGCACTTATAAACATCTGTGATATCCTAAACTGTTATATATATATTTTCTTTCTTTAAATATCTGCAATATTACTACAGAAATGAGATCAAAAATACGAAAATCTTTTAGAAAACTCGCGAATTCGATAAACTTAGTGCAGCGTCTCGCTCGCACGAACGGGGTGCGGAACATGACAGGGGAGAGGGGCGTGCCGTAGCGTCGCTCGCGCGCTCGGCGCTTGTCTCTCTCAGTCTCAGTGCTGCTGCTGTGGTCAGTGTGCACTGTGCATGTGTGACAACCAAATACCTACCTATACCTACTAACTATGAATACTTGGACTGATAACGGAACTGATTCTTTGCTTAGCTAGTTCAATGTGTTATGAACTGTTATAATAGTGATTAGCGCAATGCAGGGCCCTGTTTCGCGAAACTTGGACTAAAATAGGTACATATTAGCTATACTATTTCCATTTCTTTATTTTCTCGATGACAGTTCCTGTAGAATGTAACTGCGCGCGCATATTACACGAAATTACAAAAATAAACTTTTAAATGCGAGGTATAAAAAATACGACAACTGCCTAATTTTGTTCCTTTATCCCATATAATATTCATCCAAGACAAATAGTGATGTTATGATTGAAATATCGATATTGTATATAAATTTGTGACGATTCACAGTTTTAATTGAAGGTTTAGACTGCATATTTTCAACTTAAAAATATTATTAATCTCAACATTTTTATACAATATTGATCCTTTTTATCATCTTTTATGTATAGCGATATTTTAATGAATAGATTTTTTACCACTGTCACCATGCCTATTGTAATAAGTATAGCTGTTGTAAAATAAGTAGGTATAGGTAGGTACTCGACAATGAAACGAAATAATTATAACGACAGGTAATTTTTATTTATTTTAATCAAAATATGATGAATCGTCATTGTCACTTGATGAGTTCTCCCTAACATTTATTATAAGTTCCTGTTCTTCTAAATTATCGAATGCCACATGAATTTCCCAATCCAAAATTATAATGTTTTGGGTTCTTCTCACAATATTTTCCCAGTTTTCGGCAGTTACTTATATATATAGAAATAAAATGTCCAGCCTTAGCAGCAAGCATGACACCTGCAATTAAATATAACTAAAAGGAAATATTGTATTTTTGTAGTGTGGACTCCCCAAGGAAATTGAGACAGATTCCATCTTTTGGGAGCTGAATATGCTAAATAAATTAATGGAATTTTATATGATATGCATTTTGCCGGAAATTTTAGACCCACGCTTACCGAGGAAATTAGAGAAGACAAATTTCTAAGCATTCCATGGATTCACCGTGCGGGTGCCGGGTCCATCGTGTGTGGGTAAGAGATGAGAAGAATGGTGTCTCGGGCTTGCGACCGACAATTGGCTGGTTTAAGAAAAGGAGGCCTCCTTTTTTTTCTATTTCGCGATAATACGCTCACCATCCACCATTCTACTTCTCTCCCTACCCAACCAAATACTGTATGATTCCGTTAGTGCCGTCTTGGAAGCTCGTTCCATAAATGTATTGACGGCAGACCTGCTTAGGCCCAATTCTTTCAGTAAGTGATGCAAAGATTTTGCTGGAACTCCTCTTGCACCAACTTCCACTGCGTAAAGCTGAGTCTTGAACCCGTTCCTGATCATTTCTTCTGTGAGATCATAATATTTATTCGACTTCATGTTGTGGTCTTTTGGAATATTTGATTCCCACGGAACGGTAAGTTCAATAAGGATAACTTTTTTCAAGTTCCGAGAAAACACTAAGATGTCTGGCCTATAGGCTGATACAGCTAGTTCATCTGGGATCCTATAATGGTGTTCAAATGTATCCATGAGAATTTTCCAGTCTGATGCGGCGCCAAGGATCGAGGTGGGCTTGCATTTAGTTTTCGTGCTTTGCCCTTCCTTTACAAATGTGGTCAAAGTTTTATTTGTAGTCAGTCCCTTTCTGGCTCTTGCAATAGAAAGACTTACTGCTTCACGGATAACACCTAGGACTTTGTCATGTCGGCGTGAGTAATAGCCCTTTTCTAGGAGAGTAACGCACCCTACAAGTGTGTGTCTAGCAGTTCCTATGGCAGCACCACACAATGTACAGTTCTTTTCCGTAGCTTTTCCCCACCTTACCAGATTACTCTGGTCCGGGAGGGACATTTGAAAAGCGTTTAGGTAGAACTTTAGCAACGCCGGAGACCAATCGTACATTAGTGTGCGCCACTTTAGCGCTGGAGGGATGCAAAAATCGCCCAAAGTTAGCCAGTCATTTTGAACTTCTAGAGTCATCGCGTGCACTCTGTATTCATGCTCTTCATCTTTCCTGAGGAAGGATTTTATAACCTCTTTGTCACTTTCTTTTTTCTTCCAGCCAATGCCTCTTTTGTCAGTCTGGGCACCTGTCATGAATTTCTTGAAGAATAGTAGTCTCGGTTCCATATCTGAGACCAGAGGGTCTTTTGGAAGGGATGAAATTGTATTATCCTGGGAGCTGGTTAGAATTTGATATTTGCTTATACGTAGATGTTTGTATAATTCAGATGGTCTTTTCAGATCCATTCCGAAGTTTCTCCGTCCTCTAAAGAATGTTGAGGAGTCAGCACCCTGGGCTAATCCAAGCCAAGACTTCAATGTTCTTATGACGTCCGCGTCCAGACTTGATAGTAGGCTTTTGTTGAAATCATATACTAGGAAAGGCCAAGTGAGGCGAGATGCTAAGTAGTTGTCATATATCCAAGCTTTTTTGACATTGCTTATAGGCTGTTGAGTAACCCTATTCATGTCGTCAGTGAATTGTTTTACAACTACTTCTAGGGATGGTGTTTTTCCCTGAAAATTTATCCTTCTGCCAAGAAATTTAAAGGATAGAATAAAATAAGGGATAGAATAAATCCGTAAAAATGTCTGATGGAACAAATCGGTGTACAATAAAAAATGTGTGTGGTTATATTATTAAAATGTATAATTTAATTGAAATTTTAGTTTTATTTAACTACCTTTACATCTTACATAGATAAATTATACAGTTGTTGTTTATCTGTCTATTTCTAACGGCACTGCACAGTTTATGATTTATCAGGTCAGGTATAATCGAATTGAAGCAAAATGAATAGTTTGCTCTATATCGATGGTAGGCGATTTAATTATAACAAACATGCGCTAAGACTGATATGGAGACTAATGGAGTGTCCATTCAGTTCAAAGTGAACTTGCCCAACTCTTCATTCATGACTTTCCATTTGTTTCTGCGTTTGTTTTGTTTAAATTCTTTATTGCACAAAATAAATGTACATAGGCGAGCTTAATGCCTTAGGCAAGCATTTACGTGTGGCAACGACGATAGACCGCATTGCAGGCTAGCAACCTGTCACCACATATACTCTAGCTAAGTGAGACCCGATGTGGGAGTGTGTGGCATGGCCTACTGAATCATTGCGGTGTACCTCCCAGGGCTCTGCCTACCCCATATGGGATAAAGGCGTGAGATTACGCATGTATGTGTAAAAATAGAATCATAAACCTATGAATGAATTACTGCATCTAAGTAATTAAAAAAGAGTAATATTTTGTAAATTGTTAGACATGTATTGTTATATTTAGGTAGATACCTATCCTACCTAGGTAACACACGTTTTACTAGGTGGGTGAACACGGCAAAATACGTGATAACTACGAACGGAACTGATTATTTGATGTGAACATCCGAACATTTAGAAATGGATAAACTGAGTATACTCTTTTGACAATAGTCAGCTCTATCTTCATAAATAAGAGCCATGAGATGTCAAAAGTGTATACTATTATTGAACTCGACTGTATTATTTATAATCACTCCCTTTGAGGTTCTGTCGATCGAAATACAAATGGTTACAAAATGCATTATAAAAATATTGTTATAGATACCTATCCTACATAGATAACATTAATTTTATTAGGTACCTATGGACACCGCTAAATACCGACCGCGAAGCGATAAGGTTGTGAAAATAAGATCGTAAGCGCCATGGATTTGACGTCGCTTACGCGTTTCCCCGAAACACTCCGCATTGCCAATGCACCATAGCGCGGTCTCGCTCATTACGCGCCCTATCTTACTCTGTATGAGACAGCAACAAAATCGCAAAATCTCACGACGGAGTTTGCCGCTTGCTCCGGGCGGTTCTTAAGAAATGCACAATAATATTTACAATAATGGGGTTGAGTGAGGTTAATAGAGTCGGGATAGTGGTTGCAAAGGGAACTATTTTGTAAAGGGACTTAAGTAATGAGGAGCGATCGTATAAGGGGCAGGAGAAAAAGATGTGATTAACATCGCCTTCATCCAGACCACATTCACATATTGAGGTGTCCCTAATCCGAATTTTGGCCAGAAAGACGGGAGAGCAGCAGACAGACTTAGACGGCATATTATTGAAGTAATTTTTTTATTCTTTTGATATTGGTGAACCAGGGCTTTATAGGAATAGTGGGTTGGATTTTAAAGTAGTAGGATTCTTTGAATTTGCATGCATCGGCCCACTGGTTGGACCATGCATCATGTAGATAGCTTTTAGGCTGGAGGACAAGGACATGAGGATAAATTAAGTAGGGGTGAATGTCGCCGCAATCTACGGCGACGGCTACTAGCTAACTGGTCTACCCGATCATTGCCAGGGATGCCTGAGTGGCCAGGAATCCAAGCCAGGACGTTGCTCGTTGCTCCGCCAGTTTACAGTTAAAAAACTGTCACTTTGACAGTTCTGAGCAATGGCTCGTGCCAATCACTGGCGGAGCAACGACTATTAGTCCAGTGTACTTTTGAGAAATGTAATCTATCAACTTACTACTACCTAATTTTATTATTATTATTATTGATTAATAGGCGAGCAGCGCATTGCTGATATGCCTATGTCAAGCACTGATGTAAAGTTTATTAAATTGTCAGTTATCACCATAGTCTATTTCGATTGTCACTAGCCACCTGTCTAGTCTGTTTTTAAAAGTGTTTACAGTTGAGGACTCTAGTATGTCTTCTGGTATTTTGTTCCACATATTTATGTTCCATATATTTACAACTCTGTTATTCATGAAGTGATATCCTATATTTGTATTGCTGGATTTTCTCATTAGCTTCATTCGGTGGTCACGACGGGGAAATATCATTGTGTTAAACCTAAACATTTTGGCTAGGTGGGGGCGGTTATACCTTCCTGTTAAAATTTTAAATGTCTCAATCATATCTCCCCTCATTCTGCGATCCCTGAGACTTGTAAGCTTCAAATACTCTGTTCATATGACTTCTTCCTCAAGCAGTGTGGGAGTTTAGTTGCCCGCCTCTCTACTCTTTCAAGAATTTCTATATCTTTCTTGAAGTATGGATTCCATACTTGAAAACCATATTCCAATAATGGTCTTATGTATGTTTTATATAATTTTATAAATGTGTTGGGGTGAACTTGCTGGAAGGATCTCCTAATTGCATAAAGAACTGAGTTGGCTCGCTTTACAATCCTTAGATGATAAATTTTAGACAGAGAATAATTGCAAAAACATTTATAACGATTTTCCTCTATTTTTACTAAAAACAAATATGTATATAATTATTATTATCTCCAAAAAATTATATCCAAATTTTGTCTCTTTGCTTTCCTTTATACCAACCCTTTTCCGTATTTCGACGTTACGTATGCGTTTCGCGAAAGTCGATACATATTAATACAAAAACCATGTTAACGAATTATGGCAATCTATATACTTATCTATTACATCATATAATTTGGGAATATTAATATTAATAGTGGGTATATATACTATACTAGTGTAATAAGCGGTTTCAAACAATACAGATAGGGCCGACGAGATAGAGACGTCACAGGAAATAACCGACAGGACCAAACATGTAAACACAATTACTAAGTACCTTGTTTTGTATTAAATACTATATGACGTCACAAACGTTACTACAGTATTTTATTATTTATCTGTGACCCTGCGCCAAACTGATGGTAATCGGCGTGCAGGGTCCAGGAATCAGACACAGACGACTCACATCAATCCCTAACGATATGCCTGCCTCCGTGGTCTAGCGGTTAAGTCTGTGGATTAAGACTCGGAGGCACCGGATTCGATTCCCAGGCGGGTCACAATAATATTTATAAATTTACTTAATATTTTATTTGTGATATTCTCGAGTTTGGTACGCTAGAGACATCGACGAGCTTGCCACTTGTCATGATTGGCCTATAGTAAAGTTAGCTAAATGTGAATCTGCTTATTTATAAGCGTGGTTTCTGATCACCCCGAGAGAGAAACGGTCGTGATGATGATACTCATTATTACTTAGTCGATTTTTTCATTTTATTTATTTCAGATGTATAGCATTGTTTTACCACCCCGTGAGCAAAGTAGGGCCAAGTTACGGTAACTTATTTTTGACTAAAAATTAACTATAACTTATAAATTATCATTCTTTAAACAAAATCTAATTAAAACATAAGCACTCTTTATCGATCTTGATGTTTTTCTTGAAGTCACTCGCGGCATTATGGCTCAGACACGTCGGGTAAAGTATGGGAGTTGACAGCGCGGGAAAGCCGCAGAAATAAACTGCAACCTGTGCCCCAAATATAACGTCCAATTTATCATTTTCCATAATTATCCACAACTGTCTCCGTGGTCTAGCGGTTAAGTCCGTGGATTTAGACTCGGAGGTACCTGGTTCGATTTCTGGTCGGGACACAAATTTATTAATGTAAATAAATATATTCAATTTATTTGTGATATTTCTCGAGTTTGGTACGCTGGAGACATCGACGAGCTTGCCACTTGTCATGATTGGTTTATAGTAAAGTTGGCTAAATGTGAATCCGCTTCTTTATAAGCGTGGTTTCTGACCACCCCGAAAGGGAAACGGTCGTGATGATACTTGACTTGCGTTAACTCAATACGAAAGCATTGGCACGTGCCGTACCGTTATTTTTACAATTTAATCTAATTTTGTCGTCTGTTATTTTCACACACTCAAGGTTCAATTGGCCTCGTCTCGTGTCACATTAGTCGGTAAATTTTTACCCTTTTGCCTTTAAATGTTGGTTCACATTCGCAAACATCCCGAATGTGCAAGTAGTCTCTGCAGTGCCAATAATGATATAGACATATTTCGTGATCGTTACAATGTATTCAGAAAAATGTTCTCGTACATTACAAACCATCAATATACGAGTATAATTTATTGAACAAGTGTTTTGTTTTCGTTTTATAAGGTACCAAATTTATGCAATTTTTATGTTTCCTTATTAGTTCTATTAAAAAAGAAAAAAATGTATAATTTTATTTTAGAAGTCATATTTTTATGTTATATTTTGTAAATTTGTTAGTTTTTGTTAAATTGATTTTTTTGTTTTAACAGTAATAAGTCTCTAATTTCTTCTTCTTTTTATATTGGTGAATGCTGTGACACCTAATTGGTACACATATTAGATAAGTTATAATTATACTATGTTATGTGTGTGATAATATATGTACTGCTGTGTGCACTATATAAATAAATAAATTAATACGGTTCCTTTTTCTAACAAAAATATTTTTTATAGCTCCACCCGTAAGAAAGCATCGGTAAACAGCACTAACTCAAAATAGCTCTTTTTCGGAAAAGGCGAAATTGTTACTGTATCTCTATGTGTACTGCAGAAGTTTTCTGTATTCGATGCTTTTATTTTGTCTCCAATTTGTTTACGGTCACACGAATGGAGGAGGGATGTGCAGAAAAAGGACTTGTTTACGGAGGGCATGCGCACCTAAAAAAAAACATTTTTATTGGTCGGTAGGCAGTGAGATAAGGAATTCAATGGTGTGCATAACACATTTATTTATTTATTTATTTATTTATTTATTTAGTACACACAGCAGTACATATATTATCACACACATAACATAGTATAATTATAGCTTATCTAATATATGTACCAATTAGGTGTCACAGCATTCACCAATACAAAAAGAAGAAGAAGTTAAAAACTTATTACTGTTAAAACAATTAAAAACTTACTACTGTTAAAACAAAAAAAAAAAAAAAAAAAAAAAAAAAAAAAAAAAAAAAATTAACAAAATTAACACATTAACTCAATAACAACATTTATTTTTGAGTTAACTCCCTTTAGATCTAGTAGAAGTTCAACGAAAATGAAGTTAACAGAGCAAGAGAATCTACAATTAAACACAAGCCAAAACTTAGCCCCATCACTCTTTATGCATCCGTTGACGTCGGAGAGTCTGAAGACCCGGAGAGCGCTGCAAAACCGCAAAAAATAAACTGCAACTTGTGCCCCATATTCAAAGTCTAATTTATCGTTTTCCATAACTAATCACATTGTAGCACATTATTAAACAAAACAACACCACTTTTGACCAACAATATTCACAGTAAACTAATTTACAAAACAAAAACTTGCACTTGAGATGTCCGCGCAAAATGGCGCGAAGGACTTCCATGGCACTCTGTTGTTTTTTTAAAAAGTGACGAATGTCAAAATCTACTTTGACAGGTGGCGTCTTAAATAAATGCAAGGCAAAGAATGTCGATTGCAGCCAACAATATTTATTCCTTGGCTACAATCGTTACACCTTCTGTCTATTAATTAATTTACAATTTGTTTAAGTATAGCCCTTTAGATCTTCCTTTATGTTTTTAAATATAATAACATAAAATAAATAAATAAAAAATCGTTTTAATTTAAATTTAGTTACATTTTATTTATTATTTAAATTGATAATACTTTTTAATGTTTAATCTGATTGAGAAAGGAATCTGCAAGGTAAACTCAGCTATTTCAGATTTACAAAATAAAACATATTTAAAACTACACCACAACGATCAATCAATAACCTTTTAAATTTAGTTATGAGTACCTATGAGATTACAATACCTGGTACAGCGGTAACCTACCAGGCAATTCAGAATTAAGATAAGAATAAAGACAAAACCTTTGCTAATTTAAGAACAATAAATTGGCAGACATAACATGTTCGGCAGAGGTCCCAGGCCTCCACAGCAGCACCCGATCACGGCGTAACGCATGTGCCAGCCATCCCCACGTTCAAACAGGCCCTTAGGGTCAGACCGGGACCCGACACACGTGCCACCACTGCAATGACCTTCTAAGGAAGGGACGACCACCGGACACGCCACACCATGAGAACCTGAACACTAACAATGACCTTCGAGACACGTACAAGCATCAACATAACAAATACTTCCTAGGTATATTCCGTTGCCGTGAAATACCGTGCAAATCCTACACTCAGGGTGAGGAGCTCACAAAAGAGTTCCAAAACTTCTTTGTCTAAGTTTCTGACATCATAATTAATGACGTCGGTTCCTCCAATGAGACATGTCTCAAAATAAAATTACTTAGTAGTAACGAAAACTTTGCTTCGTATATTTCGAACCGTTTATTTTGAAAGCAAAACATCCTGAGGAAATAGCCGGCATTGTTTATAAACATTTTGTTTTTAAAGTCCACTTAAATAGATTTCCTCGCGTATCTCATAATTTAGTCAAAGCCGTGTTTACATCACGTGTCAATCTTAGTTCTATTTATGTTTGCGCACATATTCTTACATCATTATCATTAGCCTGAATCTTTCTACAGTAGGTCTCCCCTAAATTGCATATAATTACCATGCCATGTCTGTCTGGGTGGAATTTAGTAATTGATTATAAATTAACTTCCCGATGAGCTAGAGTCTTGAAATTTGGACCATAGCTCATAAGTGGATGTTTTTTTTGCGAGGACCATGAATGTTAGTAATTGCAATCAGACCCTCATGACAGACATCAGACCCCAACACTATGCCAGCTTGACTGGGCATGACGGCAATTCGAGCCTGATCCCGGAACGTGTGGATACACTTTACTGGGTTTATCGGTACGAACGGTGGATACTACCCTGCCCCGACAGACTCGGCAAATTACCACCATCAGACCGCCTACGACCTATTAGAAGTAAAGAATAGTAAAGTATCATCACGACCGTTTCCCTTTCGGGGTGGTCAGAAACCACGCTTATCACTAAGCGGATTCACATTTAGCAAACTTTCATTCATTACAACCCCTAGAACACAGTGTCCTAGACCTCTACAGCTAGAGATGGGCGTTCCAGAACTGGAGAATTTGGCCTACACTCGCCACGCTGGCCAGACGGCTTGGCGGCGATAGCCAACTTTACCATAGGTCAATTATGACAAGTGGCAAGCTCGTCGATATCTCCAGCGTACCAAACTCGAGAAATATCACAAATAAATTTAATATTAATTAAATGTATTTATTTACATTAATAAATATGTTTGTGTCCCTACCAGGAATCGAACCCGATATCTCCAGGTCTAAATCCACGAACTTAACCGCTGGACTACGGAGGCAGCCTATTAATCATGGAAATGTGAAAAATAGTAAAAAATATGTCCTATGTTTTTATAACGAGCCATTGCTCAACCTCTTTGATCAGTTTCATTTAATTAATCTCCACTTTTGCCTTATAATATCGACAGTAATAGATCAAGCTGTCTACGACAGTATGTAATTTACAAAACAAAAACTTTCCTCGTCACGCGGCTCTCAACGACATCATCCGAAGGGCTCTTGTCACTGCTGGTGTGCCCGCAATCTTAGAACCATCTGGCATTGTGCGGAGCGATGGCAAGAGACCCGACGGAATGACTGTTGGGCCGTGGAAACTTGGCAGATGTCTGGTGTGGGATGCGACGTGTGTAGACACATTAGCTCCATCTCACATCCAGGCGACCTCGTCAGGTGCGGGCAGAGCGGCTTTTTCAAAAATTCTAATTGCGCAAATATGCCAACCTTGGTTCCGGTTACGAGTTTGCGCCGTTTGGGGTCGAGACGATGGGCCCATGTGGAGTTGTCAAAGCGTCTGACAGAAAGGTCTGGAGACAGTAAGGCTGACAATTATTTCTGCCTACGTATTAGCCTCGCTATACAGAGGGGAAATGTTGCCAGTCTCCTTGGGACTATCTCGGATGGGACGTCTCTAGAGGACATTTTTTATTTATAGTTTAGTTTATTTTTAATTTTATTATTTAGGTAGCTTTATTTTATACTGGCTGTATATTACTTCGAATAAAACGAAATATTTTTAAACAAAAACTTGCACATAACATGTCCGTGAAAAAATGGCGCGAAACAATCATTGTAATTTTTTTTTTCAGGCTTTAGGAAACATGTATTTCGCCCATTCGTCCTTGACAGATCTGAAAATGTGGGACTTTGACCTTAAGGCATACGTCGAAGTCATAGGCAAAGAGGTGCACAGTGGCAGTATTGAAAATGTACCTACCAAGGAAAAGGCCAAATTTCCTCAACATTTCTTTCCTGAAGTAAGTATTTTAGGTAACTAACTAATATCAAAATTAGGTACCTACACCACAATCTGTGGAGGCACTTTTTATTTTGCCTGAATTTAGCTTCTTTCTTTCCCCCACTGAGTGTTATGTAGGATTAATAACACATATATTATTATTATATTATTGCCAAATTTCCTCTACATCAGGAAGGCTGCTCATACAGCCGAATTTAGAAAGCACATCAAATATAATAGCATTAAACAAAATTATAACTTTGTGGCATTTGGGGTTGAAACAATGGGGGTTGAAACAAAATTATAACTTTGTGGCATTTGGGGTTGAAACAATGGGAGTTGAAACAATTCTCTTCATCATTACAGCCCCTAGAACATAGCGTTCTAGACCTCCACTGCTGAAGATGGGCCTTTCAGAACATATATCTGGAGGATTTGGCCTACACTCGCCACGCTGGCCAGACGGCTTGGCGAGGAATATAATTCTATAGGAATATAATTAGAATAATATTCTCTTAATACCCACAAATTCATAAACGAATTTTTCAATAGTGTGGCGATCCCAAATGCCATAACTACCTTAAACAGAATATGTCGATTATAATTCAACAAGGAAATGCGGTGAGCGTTTTAGCTACCCTTCCTGGTGGTAAGCCCTTAGTTTATTTTGTAGAATAGTTTTAATTTCATAGGTATTTTTAGTTTTATTTATAATTAGTTTTTTTAATCTATTTTTTTAATATTTTTGTATCTAAGTACTTCGAATAATAATATAATTATTAAACCTGAATATTTTAGTGTCAACTAAAATGTAACGGAAACTGCTTCCCAAGATATGACATAATGGTTTGGAAATTGTAAATTTCATCCTCAAACATTTTAATCCCAAAGTAAAATCATTACCTCCAATTTTTTACCTACTTCCATTTACCGCATTTATTTATCACTATCTGTTTGACTCAGCTCCGTTCGTGTAATATAATGGTAAGAAAAAAATATTAATAAGGCCTTAGGGTCACATGTCTCTTTGGAAATTTGTGTCATTTTTCCTTTTGTACGTCACTTGGATCCCAAGAATTTTTCGTCAAATTTCATCAAAACCAGATATAATTTGTACCTACTATAAAAATATGTAATTGAATTCATTTATTTTAGCAAGTAGCTGCGGACAGCAGCTGGTGAGCGTGCGCCTTTACATAGACTCGTGTCAGCATATAATAGTCACCTTAATCAAGTAGACATATTCGCGCTATCTGCAGGTTCCTATAAGAGACACATATCTGATCTCCTTAACACTTTAGATCTGACACACTAAGGGCAATTGTTAAATGCATTGTCAAACATTTTTTTTTTCTATATACTATTGTTTTATTTTACTTACTTTTAGCTTTATATATATATATATATATATATATATCTTTTTGATAGCTTATAAATGTTGATTGCACAAAAAATTGTGGATGTCGTTGGATATACTGTTGCTTACCTTAATTAGTTAATATTTAGTTAGTAATCTTTACTGTATGTCTGTTTTTTATCCTAAATAAAATAAAATAAAAAATAAAATAAAGTAGGTATAGCACAAAAAGAGAGATGTATTCTGCGTTTATTTTTTTTACAATAATGTTGTAAAATAATATACTACATATTGATGTATCCGGAGCAGTTCATGATAACTATAATTTGGGAAGAAATAAAATACAATAACAAACTAAAAAACGACAATAATTATAGCTGCTGTAAATAGGCATTGTCACACTATAGAGAGACACAATTATAATAATAAAATGTCGCTTAAGATTATAGCTGCAGTAAAAAAGGCATGGCTATATTAAAATAGACTATCTATCCTGTCTGGCCAGCGTGGTGAAGTAGCAGTAGGCCAAATTCTCCACACATTTCTGGAAGGCTAATCTCCAACAATGGAGGTCTAGGGCTCTGTGTTTCAGGGGCTGTGATGATAATCCCTTATTACTATAAGCTGCCGTACGAAGGCATTATCAAACAATGTGGATGGTTATTTGTAGTGTTTAGATGTTGGCGCCATGTGCATTTTTGTCGAAATTATTTAGACGTGAGGTCAAATGTCGTGTCAGATAATGACGCTAGGCTCTGTCCGTCCCTTGGTTCCAAGGAACATTTCTGACAAATATCAACAAAATCACTACAGTAATATATGCGTGATGGATGGAAAAACAGGCATATAAACACTCATACAAACAGACAGTCAAAGCTTTTCTTCTATTATAACATTTTTATGGATGGATTTTAATGTTTTTCAGTGCAAATGGTCTCGCAAAGGTTTCCTGCGCACGCGCTGGATGATCAGAGGCACGGCCATCGAGTTCATCAACATACATCTCTTCCACGATGCCTCCAACTTAATGGCCATGGAGACATTTCCATCAGTAAGTCTTTTATCTTAGGGGTCAAACTGGTCAATCAAATAATCAAACTAATAAATCAGATAAATTCAGTTTTTTGTAAATTGGTCAAAATGGTAAAAAATCACATTAAGTCAGTTTTTGCAACAAGAAAGGTAGATGAATGCATGAAGACTTGAAAAATGGTCCACAAGAAAAGTAGACAAATGAATGACGGCGTTAAAAATAGTCAATGAGAGAGATAATGAATGCATGAAGACATTAAAAATGTTCACAAGAGAGGTAGATGAATGAAGACCGACATGAAAATGGTTAACGAGAAAAGAAGTTAAATACATGTAGGGGTGAAAAATTGTCAATGAGAGAGGTAAAAATGATTGCATGAAGACGTGAAAAATTGTCAATAACAAAAGTAGATAAATGCATGAAGGCGTGAAAAATTGTCAACGTGAGAGGTAGATAAATAAATGAAGACGTGAAAAGAAGTCAATATCAAAAGTAGATGAATGCATGAAGGCGTGAAAAATTGTCAACGTGAGAGGTAGACAAATGAATGAAGACGTGAAAAATTGATAATTTGAGAGGTAGATAAATTAATGAAGACGTGAAAAGAAGTCAATATCAAAAGTAGATGAATGCATGAAGGCGTGAAAAATTGTCAACGTGAGAGGTAGACAAATTAATGAAGACTAGAAAAGTGGTCAATAAGAAAAGTAGATAACACATGAAGGCGTGAAAAATAGTCAACGTGAGAGGTAGACAAATAAATGAAGACGTGAAAAATTGATAATTTGAGAGGTAGATAAATTAATGAAGACGTGAAAAATTGACAATTTGAGAGGTAGATAAATTAATGAAGACTAGAAAAGTGGTCAATAAGAAAAGTAGATAACACATGAAGGCGTGAAAAATAGTCAACGTGAGAGGTAGACAAATAAATGAAGACGTGAAAAATTGATAATTTGAGAGGTAGATAAATTAATGAAGACGTGAAAAATTGACAATTTGAGAGGTAGATAAATTAATGAGGACTAGAAAAGTGGTCAATAAGAAAAGTAGATAAATGCATGAAGGCCGTGAAAAATTTACAATGAGATTATAAAATGCATGAAGAGGTAAAATTGTCATCAAGAGAGGTAGATAAAAACTTAGCGTAAATAAAAATTGTGAATAAAAAAGCTGGATGAATTCATGGATAGTGAAAATGGTCAATAAGAAAAGTAGAATGCATGGAGACGTTAGAGAGGTAGATGAATGCATTAATATGTCGCGTCATAGAAAGTTGATAGATCTGTTTTTTTTTTTTAATATTGGTTGTGCGAGCGAGACAGATGCAAAAATGTTAAACTGCCAAGATTTGATACCATTAAATGTCTTGCAGGTATATTGCCGCAGTCGTCGTCGTGCATTACGTCACACCCTCCGACATTTGCACTCTGACGTCAACGCCGCACCATACTTCATATTTGGGGACTTTAACTTTAGAACAGACACGGGAGGTGTTGTCAAGGTATAGTCAAGTGTTGTCAAAGATTTCACAGACATAGTGGGGTTGGCATATAGTCTAAACTATATATATTATATAGTATAATGCCACTTTACAGCAGCTATAATCTTAGTGACATCCACATAATTGTTTTCGTCTTAGCTTGTAGTATGACAATGCCTCCGTGGTCAAGTGGTAACAAACGTTGCCGTGAACTCGGGAGGTCGTGGGTTCGATTCCCACCGGGGCAAGTTGTACATTGTATAATTTGTCTCGGTCTGGGTGTTTATATGTATAATATGTATATATTTACAAAAAAAAGTATAATATGTAGTTTATTAACCATTTAGTTTCCGTAACACAAGCCTCTTAGCTTACCACGGAAACTAGATGGCGCTGTGTGACCTGTCTGGAAATATTTATTTATTTATATTTATGTATTAATGCCTCATTACAGCAGCTATGGTCATTAGTGTATTTATTTTGTGTCTTAGTTTGAAATATGACCATGCCTATTTACAGCAGCTATAATTTTAAGATTATAATTATATATATTTGGGTTGTAATATGCTGCTCCAAATACAAGCTATTTCCTAGAAAATAAGCTTTTTGTTATATTAATTAATTTCTTGACATGTAAAAGCGCAGAATACATTATATTTATTGTCCTATGCCTACTTACAAAATAAATAAATTATTTCAAATTATAATACAACAAAAACTAAATTTAACCTAAAATAATAGATAAAAAGTAAAAATTAAATACTTACAAAAAAATAGCTCCTTCAACTCGCTGTCTTGTGGCATGGTGCCCAATACACTAGCAGCAATTCCGATCTGAATTAAGATACTTAATTTTTGAGAGAAAAAACTGCCAGCCAGAAAAAATTGTCACCAGAGATGTCTATGACCCTTGGAACAATTTCTTTATAGAAAGCTTTTAGTTCTGATCCCCACGGACCCATCGCTTCTACAGCAAACGTCGAGAATAAGTAACTATTGTACTCGTAAGGTGGGAAGGGGCTAGGGAATCCCAACAGGTAAAATTCCACACCAGGGATTGGCCCAATCTCCAAGGTACTAATGTCATTCCGTCTGGACGCTTGCCATCGTCTCGACTCTAAAATAGAAGGGATCGAGACTACTGCAAGCGTCCTACGAATGAGAGAAAAAGAATCAAAATTTTAAAGCACATCGAAAACGACTATAATCGTCAATGACTGCTTTTATTCTCATACCGTTTGGTGATGGAAATTGAATTGAATAATTTATTTAACACTAAAATGAATTAATTTCTTGGTCTTTAATGCTGCTCGGTTCTAGAGTGGAGACCACGTACGGGAAGACGCAGAGTGGGCGACCCCCTGCTAGATGGACGGATGACCTGAGGAAGGTCGCTGGTGGGGGTTGGATAAGGGTGGCAGGAGATCGTGTGAAGTGGTGAGGCTTGGGGGAGGTCTATATCCAGCAGTGGAGAGACACAGGCTGATGGTGATGTGAAATATGCATTAGTGCAGTGTATGAGTAGGAGTCAGCATACACTATTTATATCCCAGGTTCTACTGTTAGATTGGGTTCTTGTAAAAAAAATGTCTGGTGTTTTATTAGGAACATAGCTGTCAACACTCTTCAACACGCTTCCACTGACAATCAGACAAGCTCCTTCAATTCACATCTTTAAAAAACAACTTAATACTTTCTTTTTAAACAAGCAGAACAGTATATCTTAAATTTAAATATTTCTTCTTATTAATATTATATTATCTTCATATATATCTACTATATATTAATAAGTATTTAAGTAGTCTATGTATACATACTATTTATGTAGTTTATCCAAATTTAAAATAAGGTTAAAATTGCACCCCACATATTATACTGTCTCACACTCCCAAAAGCCGAAATGGCTTTAAGTTCGCCTTTGTACATACTTTTAAGTTAAAGTGCAATAAAGAATAATAATAATAATAAAAATACCTTTCTGCTGAGAACCTGTAGCTGCGCAAATATGCTAACCTACAGGCTACGAGTTTACGGACACTCAGCCAAGGAGTTGTCCAAACGGCTGACGGAGAAATTTGGAGACAGGAAGGCTGGCAATTGATTCTGCCAACGTATTGGCCTCGCTATACAGAGGGGAAATGTTTCCAGTCTTCGAAGTAAGACACAAATAGTATATTAGGCTCTGGGGTTCTCTCGTGAGCTTGGGTAAAAACTCTGCTTGGCGACGGGTGACTGTTCGTGCTGGTGGTCTTGGTCTTGCACTCCTAATCTTGGTCTCGGTACCAATGAGAAATACACTTTTCTTATTTGTCATAGATTTACAACACCACCGTTCCCGTGCCTCGGAGAGCACGTTAATCCGTCGGTTCCGGTTCCAGGAATCGTTAATAAATTGTCATTTAAAATTGACATCATATCCTCGTCAAGCCGTCTGCCCATCATGGCGAGTGTAGGCCAAATTCTCCAGATATATGTTCTGGAAGGTCCATCTCCAACAGTGTCAGTTTATTTTTTTATTATTATTATTGATTAATAGGCTCGCAGCGCATTGCTGATATGCCTATATCAAGCACTGGTGTAAAGTTTATTAAATTGTCAGTTATCACCATAGTCTATTTGGATTGTCACTAGCCACTTGTTTAGTTTGTTTTTAAAAGTGTTTACAGTTGAGGACTTTAATATGTCTTCTAGTATTTTGTTCCACATATTTACAACTCTGTTATTCATGAAGTGATATTCTATATTTGTATAGCTGGATTTTCTCATTAGCTTCATTTTGTTTCATTAACGTTAGGTTTCTTTTTAATTTTAATTAATTGAATTTTTAAGAGCAGAGAAATGATTATAAATTAGTTTCACGTTAAAAATGATATTCACTGTTACTTTTGTTAAAATCTATCCTTTTAATTTCAGAAAGTGACAGAAGAGTTGAATTTGTGTCGTCTTCAGAATTCATCTAACTTAGACTCCACCAAGCTTCAGTTTCGATCTCAAGAAGATGACAGAATGGTGCTGACTGTTGGCAAGAAGGAATTCTCTCACAATGATCACCAGAAAGTATTCAGGGAACCTTGGGTAAGTAGTCATTAGCAACAGACTCGTATTTGCGACTTTTGGCTTTTTCAGCCCTGACAGAAGTGCCCTGGACATGAGACCGAGCAAGGGTGGACCACGGCACCAAAGTCAATCCATCAGGGCTTTTACCCTCACTGAGAGAGATCCCAGACGGTTCAAGAACCGAAAGGATCCATCCCGGCAGTAACCAAAGCCCGGTGAATTACATTATTGACAAAACTGTAGCGGAAACGACGACCAGCACTTTTCTCACAAGACAGGCCGTGGTGACCAAGCTGGTCAACGATGCTGTCACATTTTACTGTATTACATTTTTTTTTCATATTTGTATACAACGTGTTACAAAATACCCCGTAAAGCCGAAAGGAGGTGTGTATTTACGCATTCTTTTTCGAAGTCCACTTTTTACTACACCAGTAGTTAAATTTCTTCTTAATTCATTCGCCGCATTAATTATTCTCTCTCTTAATTCTTCAATAGATGAAATTGGGTTGGGCTCACTGTACACGAGACGCTTCATGTGCCCCCATACGTAAAAATCCATGGGGGTTAGGTCCGGACTTCTGGCTGGCCAGGGTAAAGGCCCACTTCGTCCGATCCATTTGTGTCCAGCCATTCTCTGACATCATGTTGAAACCACATATCTCGAATCAGATCGAGTGGCAAATCATCAAACAAATCGCTTAGGTCTCCTCTCAGGAAATTTTCATAATGTTCCCCATTTAAATTCTCAGGGAAAAATGGGGCCTTATAACGAGTCCATTAGTTATATCACCGCCTTCGTGGTCTAGTGGTAACAAACGTTGCCGAGAACTCGGGAGGTCGTGGGTTCGATTCCAACCGAGGGCAAGTTGTACATTGTATAATTTGTCTCGGTCTGGGTGTTTATATGTATAATATGTATATATTTACTAATATGTTACAAGTATAATATGTAGTTTATCAACCATCTAGTTTCCGTAACACAAGCCTCGTAGCTTACCACGGAAACTAGATGGCGCTGTGTGACCTGTCTGGAAATATTTATTATTTTTATTTAGTTTGTGGACTTGTAGTTTGGTCTGGGCAAATTGACTTCTATTGTTTTTAATTGTCATTTGTGTTTATGTGTATTTTTTTTTCTGTTTGACAGTTTAGATACATTTCTCAAGTATTATTGTTTTATTTTATCGTATCTATTATTGTTGCTCTTGTTTACTCTTCTCTAGAGTTTTCTTGCATGCTTTATATTTATTTATTTTCATGAAAATGTACATAACAGATTATACGTCTAAACAATACATATTTTATAACAACATTAAAACACTAGTGATTAGATGTGTGAATTAATATGACTCCAAGTACTTTAGGACAATGTTTTTACTTTCCACATCCGTTGATCAAAATTCTCATCAAAATTCTCATAGGACTGCACGATTTTGTTCAATAATATATTGTATCTATCTGTGAATCCTTGTCATCAGCTTTATAGTATTATATTTCTTATTCGTATTATATACATGTATTTTAGCTGTAAGTTTTCCTAAAAAAAAAAAAATATACCCCGAAAAAAAAAAAAAAAACACTTTTGTGCAAACCCTATTTCAGTAAAAATTAAAGAGTAAACTACGGCAGCCATCGCTGTTCAGTGGGGGGTCTACCATCGATAAATTGACAACATATATATTTTTTTCCAACTTAACATTTTTTGAAGCCAGTATAATGACATCCTTGAGTATAATGACATCCTTGTATTGAGTTAGCAAACATTTATGAATGAAACATAGAATAACTATTAAAGTAGACAATTATTAGGTAAAATAGGTACGTAAGCCTTTCTGTTAAATAATCTTGGTTCCCTGACATGACTGCTTACTAGGGTTGGCAATATTTTTGGCTTAGATAATTAATTATTTTTTTACGGGGTATTTTCTAACACGTTGTATAGTATTTTTATATTTGATAGTTTAAATGAATTGAATAAATGATTATTTAGATGTCATTATATGTTTTGACTTTTTATTTTAATCATAGTTTTAAATTAGTCTAGTATTATCGTATGAGTATTAATGTTTGCCGTATATATATATATTTAGAGCTGCGGTCCAGAATTGTAACAGCATAAATTAATAATAATCAAACTTCATGTTACATATGTCTAACTCCATGTTACTTATTCAAATTCCAAAAAAGTATCATAAGACAAAAGCGGTGGTTATGAACGAAATTAATGTTTTTATTATTATTTTTATGTTTATTATAATTAAATAATGAAAATAATAAACATATATTCATCATGTCGTATTATTATCACGAAGCGGCTGTTTTTTCCGGGAAGCGAATGTGAAACTCCATGTTACATATTTCAAACTCCATGTTACATATTTCAAACTTCATGTTACATATTTCAAACTCCATATTACATATTTCAAACTGCATGTTACATAATTCAAGTAGCTTGTTTCTTGTCGTAGTTACAACGTTACGACCGTGAGTTGGAAGCGTTACGGTCCCACCTGTACGAGTTTCCGGTCAAGTTCCCGCCATCCTACCCCTTTGAAGAAGATGTGGAACTACCCACACACTATATGAAAACTAGGTATGTATGATTTATTAGTATTATCAATAAAATTAACTAACAAGTAGTGGATGATGTCTTTACAAGATGCACGTATAGAATGGGGAAATACACTAACTGTGAGAACATTCAATTTTTTCGGCGTATGACAATCTCCAAAATTATATGTACGCGTAGAGATAGTGGTAACCTTATGGGGGTATGAGAAAATCCGATCTTGCTGGGGTTCCACAGGGCAGCTGCTTAGCTCCCGTACATGCGCTGTACCAATGACCTCACAACCCTATCTGAAGTCCTGGAAGAGGATGGGGAAGACAGGGATGAGGATGTCTTGCCCGCACTGTTTGCGGATGACAATGCCTATTTTAGCTTATCTCAGAGCCAATATGAGGCTTCTTAATGCAGCTTGGATAATTTCATTTTCATCAATGTAGGAAAAACTGTGGATTCGGGGGCAGACCATCGAGTGGATTCTCACTGACAAATACCTGGGGTGCATGATTAACAGAAAGGCCTGAGCACATGCCTTTTCCAACAGTGGAGGTCTAGGACTCTGTCTTTTAGGGGCTGTGGTTGTGATGATTGTTTGTTCCAGATGTCCAGCCTGGTGTGATCGTATCCTGCTCTCCCAGAGTGCTCGACTTCTGGTCCAGCATCAGGACACAGCCAGAACTAATGATCCTAGACTGCACTCTTCCAGGTAAAGACCTTTAACAAAAATCAATACCGGGTATAGATTTTAATCTAGGCTTGGTTGTAAAGAGCCTCGTAGATTTATTGACAAGTAATAAAGTAAATACATACATACATAAACATATCTTCACGCCAGGTCTTTGCGGGGAAGACAGAGACAATTGAGCGCCATTTGACACGATCACGACATACCTCTTTCGCTTTGTCGACATTCATTAACCTCTTCATACATGCCCTTTTGTTACGAAGGCTTTTTAATAAAGTAAATGATTTATATATACATATATATATTTTTTAAATACTATCTTCAATGCTTATGTGAAAAACAATATATTTACCTATATAAATAATCAATGTTCTTTGATAAGTTTCTAATATCTTTATTAGTATTATTATATATAATGTTAATGTAATACACTCACATACATACACACTATACACTTTACACACTCATTCAAATTATTTCACATAGTACTTGATGTGTTTATGGCAATTTGTGACATTTTGATTCTTTATTTGATTTGTTTTGTTTCATTGAAGACAAATTTCTAAGCATTCCATGGATTCACCGTGCGGGTGCCGGGTCCATCGTGTGTGGGTAAGAGATGAGAAGAATGGTGTCTCGGGCTTGCGACCGACATTGGCTGGTTTAAGAAAAGGAGGCCTCCTTTTTTTTTCTATTGCGCGATAATACGCTCACCATCCACCATTCTACTTCTCTCCCTACCCAACCAAATACTGTATGATTCCGTTAATGCCGTCTTGGAAGCTCGTTCCATAAATGTATTAACGGCAGACCTGCTTAGGCCCAATTCTTTCAGTAAGTGATGCAAAGATTTTGCTGGAACTCCTCTTGCACCAACTTCCACTGCGTAAAGCTGAGTCTTAAACCCGTTCCTGATCATTTCTTCTGTGAGATTATAATATTTATTCGACTTCATGTTGTGGTCTTTTGGAATATTTGATTCCCACGGAACGGTAAGTTCAATAAGGATAACTTTTTTCAAGTTCCGAGAAAACACTAAGATGTCTGGCCTATAGGCTGATACAGCTAGTTCATCTGGGATCCTATAATGGTGTTCAAATGTATCCATGAGAATTTTCCAGTCTGATGCGGCGCCAAGGATCGAGGTGGGCTTGCATTTAGTTTTCGTGCTTTGCCCTTCCTTTACAAATGTGGTCAAAGTTTTATTTGTAGTCAGTCCCTTTCTGGCTCTTGCAATAGAAAGACTTACTGCTTCACGGATAACACCTAGGACTTTGTCATGTCGGCGTGAGTAATAGCCCTTTTCTAGGAGAGTAACGCACCCTACAAGTGTGTGTCTAGCAGTTCCTATGGCAGCACTACACAATGTACAGTTCTTTTCCGTAGCTTTTCCCCACCTTACCAGATTACT
This sequence comes from Tinea semifulvella, assembly GCA_910589645.1. Taxonomy (NCBI): domain Eukaryota; kingdom Metazoa; phylum Arthropoda; class Insecta; order Lepidoptera; family Tineidae; genus Tinea; species Tinea semifulvella. The sequence continues at coordinate 3,243,515 of OU342600.1, forward strand.
CTGGTCCGGGAGGGACATTTGAAAAGCGTTTAGGTAGAACTTTAGCAACGCCGGAGACCAATCGTACATTAGTGTGCGCCACTTTAGGGTTGGAGGGATGCAAAAATCGCCCAAAGTTAGCCAGTCATTTTGAACTTCTAGAGTCATCGCGTGCACTCTGTATTCATGCTCTTCATCTTTCCTGAGGAAGGATTTTATAACCTCTTTGTCACTTTCTTTTTTCTTCCAGCCAATGCCTCTTTTGTCAGTCTGGGCACCTGTCATGAATTTCTTGAAGAATAGTAGTCTCGGTTCCATATCTGAGACCAGAGGGTCTCTTGGAAGGGATGAAATTGTATTATCCTGGGAGCTGGTTAGAATTTGATATTTGCTTATACGTAGATGTTTGTATAATTCAGATGGTCTTTTCAGATCCATTCCGAAGTTTCTCCGTCCTCTAAAGAATGTTGAGGAGTCAGCACCCTGGGCTAATCCAAGCCAAGACTTCAATGTTCTTATGACGTCCGCGTCCAGACTTGATAGTAGGCTTTTGTTGAAATCATATACTAGGAAAGGCCAAGTGAGGCGAGATGCTAAGTAGTTGTCATATATCCAAGCTTTTTTGACATTGCTTATAGGCTGTTGAGTAACCCTATTCATGTCGTCAGTGAATTGTTTTACAACTACTTCTAGGGATGGTGTTTTTCCCTGAAAATTGATCCTTCTGCCAAGAAATTTAAAGGGCATGGTTTCATTTACCGGAGCTATTCTCTGCCCTGCTATACTCAGTCCAGGATCATAAGACGTAAATGTAGTGTTGCGCCTAGCCAGACATAGGCTGAAGCATTTTGATGGTTTCGTTCTCATTCCCTTTGTCCATGAGCAGAAATCATCCACTATTTTCAGCAAGCCCTGGCATTGCTTGGGATTTCTTGTTATCACCGCCAAGTCGTCTGCAAAAGCTAAGATTATTATATATTTTTTGGACGTAATTTTTATTTCAGTTTGTGTTTAATAATTTGTTATTTATGTTTGTATTTAATTTAATGTTAAATTCGATTTAAAATTACATGTAATTTACTTGTAGATCAGATTATAAATGTATTTTTAACGGTGAAATCCTTTGGTCTGGCATGTAAATTTTCAATTGTAATTTTTTTTTTTTTAATTCGTTTTATCAGATAAAAACTTAAACTATTTACATTTTTAAAATTATACGCCAAACTGCATAACAGTTTGTTGGCGAATAGTATACTCTTTTTTTACAGTATTTTTTTTACATTATATTTTTAAAACACAAAGTAATTTAAGATTAAATCACATTACTGTTGTATTTACCTAGCAAAAGCAACTTTAATTTTCCTTTAAATTCTTTTTTGACATTTTTACACAGTCATCAATGGGCATAATATTATTAAATATAATGGGAGTTAAAAACTTTATAGTTCTTTTACCATAATAGTTGTTATACCGGTATTCATTGTATCTTGTCTTTTGTGAAAATCTAGTATTATAACCACATCCAGTATATACATTTTTGTAGGCACTACCTTCAAATTGCTCCAGGGCTATTAAAAAGTTCACTTTATCATGCACCGGAAGTATCTTGCAAATACCAAACAGCTTATATCTTGCAAATACCAAATGTATTGCTGTTTTGGATTTTCTTAATAAATAAATAAATTTTGTTGTTAAAATGTGCCGTTTAAAATGTGGATATTTGTAGGAAATCTGTGGCAGATTCCACTGACAGCAGCGGTCGGGCTTCATCTTCAGACAGTAGTCCAGCTCGATCTACTCAAAACCATCAGGTAAGTTACATGTCTAAGGACATTTCAACGAAATGGGTAGGAAATTAAATTCCTTGACCATACCTAACTGTATGTTAAGCAGGAGTAGAATAATTAAATTATTGACGTTTCTTAACTACCTGTCACTGGGTCACTGATCGCCAGTCGAAATGTCAGTGATAAAGCTCGACTCGCCATACATGCAATACAATTGCATGCTAATACCAACACTTATGTATGGAAGCGAGACGTGGATATGTCAGAATACGCATGAGAGTAGAGTTAATGCAGTAGAAATGAGGTCTTTACGTCGGATATGCGGCGTAACTTTGATGGACCGTATACGTAATAACGAAATACGCAAAAGGGTAGGTATAAAAGAAAGCATAGGTACAAAAATAAAGAAAGGCATGCTACGATGGTTCGGGCATGTCGAAAGGATGAGCGAAGAGAGATTGACGAACCAGATATATAATGCGAAAGTTGTGGGTAAAAGAGGCCCTGGCAGACCAAGACTTGACTATCATGATCAAATAAATAAAACATTAGCTGAAGGTGAATTAAAAAGCCATCGAAACAAAAGGGCATGTATGAAGAGGTTGATGAATATCGAAGAATATGTATATATAAAGAATATATATAAAGATATGTATGTATGTATGTCATAAATACCTGTAATAGTTTTACGTGTTTTAATTTAATCTTAGTTTAATTATAATTTAATTAAACCTTAAATTAAATAAACTACATATATTACAACAAAACCTAAAAATAATACATAAAAAAATATAAATTGAATACTTACAAAAAAATAGCTCCTCCAAATCGCTGTCTTGTGGCATGGTGCCCAATACACTAGCAGCATTTCCCCTTTGAATGATGATACTTAATTTTTGTAAGAAAAAAATTCCAGCCCTATTGTCACCAGGAATTGTCATAAAGATATTTTGACTTGACTTAACTGTTGCAATTTCAGAGCCCAGTAAAGGTGTTAGAGAAGAAGAGCAGTGTTTTAGATATCGATGCCCTCACCGTACCTGGCATTGCTATCAGCAGGAAGAGTATTGCTGATCCCACTTCCATACAACAAGCCATCAATGCTAGGTAAGCATTTCTAGGTCGTGATTCATCATATTAAATCTTGGCCTACATATAATAATAATAATAATATCTTTATTGAGTAAAAAAGTTACAAGATATGAAAACAATAACATATTTCATTATGCATGCACAGAAAAACAGACATTTGCAGCCGAACTAAGCCTATAATGTATAGGTCTGTCTGTCGGCAGTCAACGCCCAGACACCCTTTTAAATATATTATTACTTTTAATTACAAAATAATAAAAGAAACAAAATGTACACAAAAAGCATCTGGAATTTGATGATGACCTCATTAACTCTACGTCAGACTTGGCTGTATGGGCTAGACCCTTTGCCTTCCCTATCACCTCATTCATCATCCATCGGGAGAAGAGAACATAAAAAAATCTGTACAAAATCCTTTGAAGAAACTTGAAAAAATAATGAAGGTACTGTGTAAAAGCGCGGGAACCACGCTTAATACTCTATTTTAAAACTTTCAGAGCGGCTGATCCTGATTCGTCGCCAGTCCGTCGCAAGTTAGTCCGCAACCAATCAGAAGGCTCGCCGAAACCGGGTGACAATAACTTTTCCAATGAACTGCGCCGATTGGTCGACACTCCGGCTATGAGAAAACGGGCAGAATACGGAGTTATTGGTGAAACCACTTGTATGGGAGATCATAAGGTATATTATCTATGTGTATATCACTATTCCTCGCCAAGACGTCTGGCCAGCAGCGTGGCGAGTGTAGGCCAAATTCTCCAGATATATGTTCTGGAAGGCCCATCTCCAACAGTGGTCTAGGAAGCTATGTTCTGTAATAATAATAATATCACTGTACATTCCCACCTGAATTCAGATATAGAAGAGAGTAAAGTATCATCACGACCGTTTCCCTTCCTGGATGGTCAGAAACCACGCTTATAAATAAGCGGATTCACATTTATCCAACTTTACTATAGGCCAATCATGACAAGTGGCAAGCTTGTCGATGTCTCCAGCGTGCCAAACTCAAGAAATATCACAAATAACTTAAATATAAATTTATTTAAATTAATATATATTTTTGTGCCCCGACCAGGAATCGGACCCGGTACCTCCGAGTCTAAATCTACGGACTTAACCGCTAGACCACGGAGGCAGTTTATTACCTGCGAGTTATGCGCAATTTGCACGAAGTAATCCGCCAGAAACACACGGATTTGTAAAAAAAAAAAAAACTAAAAATAATAACCCTAAACAGAAATTTCACACGCTAATAATTATTTTTTAGTGTTTAATTTTACGACATATTAAATAATATGGTGTATTCTATTCCAGCCGATCTACCTTCGCGTGATGCTCCAAAGCGACAGAGGTACCGTCCAGTGTTGCCATACGGCTTACCCTTGCACTCTTTGCCTTAGTGTTGCCAGACCAAACCTAAAACCCCGCATACATCGCCTCCCGACAGACCCAGACATCTTTGCCTCGCAAAAAATAAAAAATCAATTCGCGGAATTAATAAATTCAAACGGAAGTCAAAATTCAAATGAACGCAAAAATAGAACTCGAGCGGGTTCGTTAAACGAAACTATGTTAGGGATACCAGCATTAAAAGTTACTAGTGCCGATTATTGTAATTGCGAATCGATTTTTGTCAACGATGTCGATAAATCTTTGCTAACAGCACAACCCTGTCTCGATCCTTATACACCAGAAAGTATCGATTCTCACACTCCTTTAGATAACTCAAACGGTTCGGAGGAATTGGCTGAAACTAGTGACGTACTTGTCGATAAAGTTGAAAAAAGTAATCGATTTAGCTTGCATCGAGATCGGAGCGTATCGCCGACTCAGTTAAAGACCCGTTTGGATTTGCTTTTGATTTCAGAGAAGGAAAAACTCGGTTTGAATAAAGATATTCCGGAATTGCAAAGATTAAATAGTCGGGAATCTTGTAAGTCTAGTACGAAAGGAGGGGGGCTATGTTGTCTAGCGCTTAAATGTTACGGATTTTGTAGAAAGAATGCAAAAAAAGTCGAATGCACTAAATGTTGTAGTTGCACTTATTAGCTTTAATTTTTTTCTGTTTGGAGACAAAGTCTAACCCGAATGTTAAGTTTCCTAAAGGTTGATTAAAATAATCCATGTTTAACATTTTATTATATACCACGTGATTGGTAATTCTATTGACAGTTACTGGGTGACTTTTGTATTGTATTACGTTAGACTAACATATTATTCTATTGATAGAAACAAACAACTTTTCCATAAGAAACCATAATCAGAATAACAAAAAAAATGGCTTCATCATCATTATCATTACAGCCTTTGCTGGATATGGGCCTTCCAGAACATATATCTGGAGAATTTGGCCTACACTCGCCACGCTGGCCACACGGCTTGGCGAGGATATGATGTCATTTTTCATTGACAATTTTTAAATTTATTAACGATTCCACAAGTTGGTATTAGTGGAACTGGGACCGACGGCTTAACGTGCTCTGCGAGGCACATTGTGTTGTAAATCTATGACTGCAGTACGTAAGAAAAGTGCATTTCTCATTGGTACAAGCCGGGGGGGTTTGAACCGACTTTTGTAGGATTTAAGGTACGCGTTCTTACAACCGAGCCACCACGGCACGCTTCTTCATACAAACTGTTAATTTTAAAATTGTCAATTTGCATAGAGAAGCCAAAATAATTGTCATTACCGACATATGGGATCTTAGGAAAAGTTGTTTGTTTCTATCAATAGAGTAACATGTTAGTCTAACGTAATACAAAGTCACATTTTTAGATAAATTATTGTAACAAGATTACAATTTAAGTAGTAAAAACTAGAAATGAAACGGATATCCGGTAATTATCCGATATCCGGCCGGATACCGGATAGTAACTCAGTATCCGGTCGGATGCCGGACAGTTATATCCAAAACATTCTCATTATTTTATACGAGGAAAATGATACCAGTGGAAAATGGACACAGTTTATTTTAATAATCACTCGACAAAAATGATTATTTTATTAATTAGCTTAATATTCAAACTTAACAAGTGGTAAATTATGGTGAATGAATACCAAATTTCCTGCATTTGTTGGTAATAATAATTTCAAATCAAACTGGTTGCGTCATGTAACGCGATAAAAGGCCGAATATTCGGTTGCCGGATATCCGGCGCTCCGGCCTCGTAGCTTGCCGAATATTGCGTATCCGGCCAAACCACTATCCGTTTCATCTCTAGTAAAAACCCTTTATTTTATACAGTTTAGGTGTGTAAAAAGTTTAATACAAAAATAAGGAAAGACATGCTCCGATGGTTCCGGCATGTTGAAAGGATGAGCGAAGAGAGATTGACGAACCAGATATATAATGCGAAAGTTGTAGATAAAAGAGTTCCTGGTAGACCAAGACTCACCTATCACGATCAAATAAATAAAAAGCAATTGAAACAAAACGGCATGTATGACGACGTTGATGAATGTTGAAGAAGGGAAAGAGGTATGTCGTGATCGTGACAAGTGGCGCTCAATTGTCTCTGCCTACCCCACAAGGGATTTGGCGTGAAGATGTAAAAATAACATTAGTCTTATCAATAAAAGAATCGAAACGACTATTTACATTTTTGAATGGATGGAGTCATTTAATCTACCTTTCGGAAACTGGCGGTTTTTAAAAAACATTTAATCTGATCTCTAAATGTCTGTTTTTTCATAATATTTTTATTGTCTCTAAATAGGGAAATATTACTTGTTGGCACAATCCAAAAAGTTTTTTAGATTGTAATTTTTTAGGTAATAGATCATCCAATTCATTAGTGGACATTTTGAAAAAAGTTTTTTTTTTATAATATTGTGTCTTAAACTAAAAAAAAAAAAAAAAACTACTTCCTAATAATATATTATCTTTATATACATATGTATATCTATTATGATAAGTATATATTGATGAGCATTTATGTAGTCTATGTATACATAGTATTTATGTAGTTTATTGGTTAGAATTGCACCCCACATATGTATACTGTCTCACTCTCCCAAAGGTTAGCTGGTAGAAAAAGCCGAAATGCCTTTAAGTTCGCCTTTGTGCAATAAAATAAATAATTTATACTCTATTTTCGAAATGTTCCACTAATGAATTGGATGAACGATATATTAGATTTTGACATTTGATTTTCACATTTTGACGTTCCATTTTTCATTAGGAAAATATATTTATACATTTTAATTTTATATAGTCATCTGTCAAATCTTAATGCTTTTGGATCCGTCTCGCTCGCACAATTCAACTAGGTTTTTTATTTTCATAAAAAAATTACAGATATTTTGGACATACATATATTGGTGCGAGAATTTCAGCAAAATCTTTGCATCACTTACTGAAATAATTGGGCCTAAGTAGGTCTGGAAATGATCGGAACTTGACGAATATTTTTAATAATATCGTACCAAAAATTACTATAAAGATTCCGCTTTATTAGTAAAGTTTCTAGGTTGATTCAATAAAATAAAAAAATGTTTTTTTTTTTTTTTTTTTGGTTTTTTTATATATAGCAGTCACTAATTATTACTTAATAACACAGCAATCGAAAGATAATTTTAATACCTACAACTTCTACATTTAACTTTTTTTATTTGAGCTCAATTTTTTGATTTGCTAATGCAAATAACTGTTTTTTTTTTCACTTTTGCTAATTTTTTAGGTTAGTATCGCCAATGAAATAATGAAAAAATAAATATTAAGGGAAGCGTTCTTACAACCGAGCCAGCGTCGCTCCTTTCATTGTTCACTCAAATTTTGTGAAATGTTGGTTTGTGCGAACGGGAGCGATACAAAACCGATAAACATTCTAAAATTACGAAGGCATTTTTTTTCTTTTTGGTGCAACTTAAATATTTTTATTTTGATGTTGGTACTACTGCTTATGAGCCAATCAGATAGCTACTTAATTATTCTATTCGAAAAATAATATTAAAAAAATATTAAATAATAATTGCAAACTACTAAAATTTAATTAAATAACTATAAATAAAAAATATCCTTGATCAGAGATAGTCCTAAGAAGACTGGCAACATTTCCCCTTTGTATAGCGAGGCTAATATGTTGGCAGAAATATTGCCAGCCTTCCTGTCTCCAGATTTCTCCGTCAGCCGTTTGGACGACTTCTTGGCCAGACGCTTGGCTGGTCCCTGGTATGATAGTTATGCGGTCTTTAAAAATAGGATGCTGCTTCGCGACCTTCGATTATAGCTCCAGCAGTGGAAAACCTAATAGGGTCACAGCAGTACAAAGCTACTCCAAAACTAGAATTATCTGTAGAAAATCTACTTACTTGAATTAGCAATGACGAGGACTCCAATCCAGACATCAGCCTTCTGGTCAGCTGCGAGACGATCCAGGTGCAGTTTTGTTCACACCAACGATCACGAGCTATAATCCGAAGCACACTGACGAAAAGTGACAAGCTCAAAGCGTATAAGGGCTCTTGCACCCCTGGAATTGTCGACCGTAGCGCCATCTAGCTAAATGATGGCGCATGAAATCAACAAAGCCTTGTTAATGGTTCTCACACCAGTTCCCATGGTCCAATCGTCTCGACCCCAAACGGCGCAAACTCGTAACCTTTAACGAGGTTACGTTAGGTACTATTAAATATGGACAGCCAATCATGAGCTAGCAATCATACAGTACTACCAACATTCCAACAAAAATATGTAAAAGCAATCCATATTAAATATTAACAATTAAATTGTTTATTTTTTTGTTATAATAGTTTAATATTTGACTTCATTTTACTTTCAATGGTATATGATTTATTTATTTTTTGCGCCAAATACTTTCCGTATGTTTTTAATTTGTAAATGTCAAATTATTTTTTATTCCCCCAAAAAATTGTATTGACTTATTTTTTGTTTTTGTGTTGTATTATTTTCGCATGTTTTTGTACATAATATGAATTTGTATGTTTTAAATTAATTAGCATGTGATTTGTGTTATTTATTTGTGTTATATGTAAGCTTAATTTAATAGGTAAAAGTTGCTTTTATATCCACCAGAATCACTTTATTACATCTCTGGTGGAAAATCAGCTTCATGATTTTGTATTTATTATTTACACTATTAGTCGTAGATAGTTAGAAGAGCGACCTTCACCGATCTGTTATCAGAATGAAACCCTTTTTTTACCTAAAGAAATATGGTTAAAGATTATAATTAAAAATAAACTAAAAGTAAAAAATTACTCTGGAGACTACTTCAGGGACAGTCCCAAAAAGACTGGCAACATTTCTCCTCTGTATAGCGAGGCTAATACGTTGGCAGAAATAATTGCCAGCTTTCCTGTCTCTAGACTTTAAATTATTTTTATTATTAGCTTCCGTGGTCTAGCGGTTAAGTCCGTAGATTTAGATTTAGAGGTAACGGGTTCGATTCCCGGTCGGGACACAATAAAATGTATTAAAATAAATCAATAAATATTTAATTGACTTGTACATGAATGGCCTATAGTAAAGTTGTCCAAATGTAAATCCGCTTCTTTATAAGCGTGGTTACTGACCACCCCGAAAGAGAGGTCGTGTTGATACTTTACTTTATTATTATTATTATTACAATTTTATGTTTAATGTTTTAACTTAAATTTACGCATGATGTAGATAGATTCGATGATGTGATAAAAATGATAAAATTATCATACCTTGTGACAAGACCTTAATGGAATTTAAATAAAAGACAATAATACTAATAAATAAGTGTTTAAATAGTATTATTATTTAATTTAAAAAAATATTTTTATTAATTTAATTAATAAAAATATTTAATTTTAAAGTCCAAAAGTTATATTTAATAAAAAATAATTTAGTTAATATAGTTAAGACAGTTTAAAAAGAATTTTGTTATTTGACAAAATGACTTATCACTTAAAATAATTTATTTTCTATTTATAATAATTTATTATACCAAATGGCATTTTTTTGTTTTTCTAGTCTGAATTCAGCTCAATAAAAATAATATACTACAAATAGTAATATGGCCCTTTTTTATACAAATTAAAAAAAAAATGTAAATAAAAAGTAATGATGGGCCGAATGTGGATTATGCCGAATACGAACTTCGGCCGAACATTAGGTACTGGAATGAAAAAAATAAATTTGTCATTTGTCGTTATGCTAGGGTAAAATAAATAAAATTGATAACAGATTATGAAAACACAATATATTAACTATCAAACAAAAGAGAAATTATGGCACGAGAACATTTTATTGGGCCCATTTACTAAGAACAAAAAAAATATACAAATACAGATATACATAATACAGACAATGATTATATTTTATTAGCTATCATTTGAAGAATAGTCCATAGGTAATATTTTAGTGATTTAATTATCTACAGCTCAGTCATTTTAATATTCTGTTATACCAAATTACTCGCCAACAAACCTTAATGGTTTGGCGAGATATAAAGATATAATCTAAAAAAAAATTAAAAAAAAAAGAATATTCGGCAGATTTAACCGAACTTTGGCCCATCCCTATTAAAAAGTAATTGGAGCTATCTGAAGTATAGTAATTAATTTATGTTGATCCGTAGTCTAGCGGTTAAGTCCGTGGATTTAGACGTACAGACGCAAAAAAAGTTTAAAAGCGTGTTTTTTTACCACCCCGCAAGAGATACGGTCGTGATGATACATTAACATTGAAATTTCAAAGCAATTTTAGTAGATTATTATTTAATTATTGTTTTAAATAGTATTTTTTTGTTTTATTTTTATTAATATATATGCCATGAATATTAGGTATATTTAACACAAATATTGTGCAAAATTTTTTGCATTTGACGATGTATTTTTAAACGCACTTAAATTATTATTATTTAACAATATAAAATGGTGCTAGTGTTTAAATATAATAAAAAACATTCCGCACTGAAATATAATTTTAAAAAATATATTATTGTTTTTAATTTATCAAATTCCTTTTCCCCATTTTTTTCCTTGTTTTTGAATGAATATTTTTATGTTTGTATGTAGTAAATGCACTTTTTTTTTGTGTTTTGTGTGACTTTTGTGTTTTGTACTTATCCATTACTGCTTGTGTGTGTGTGTAGTCAAAGACATATACTCAGGCACAGGTTTTTGTAGATGTCGCTATCGGCAATGGTACCTTGTTTACACCTATGACGCATCATTTTTTAAATTTTTATAACACGAGAATGTATCTTAACTTGACGTTATCTACCTTAAAAGACGAATTAAGAAAGCAAACACCGTCTTTAAAAAGAAAAAAGCTTAAATTAATAGAACTGCAATTTTGAGATCACCATATCTTTCGCTTGGAAATCTCGATGTGTATATCGCTACTCATACCCAGCCTAATTAACCCCTCATTCCGAATCAAATATCGCAATTCGGAACGGTCTAAATCACATTTTCATTCATAAATGTTAGGTTTTTTTTTAAATGCATGGAAGATAAATTGCGGATTCCACATTTTTGATGAATATCTTTTATGAATACTAACAAATATACATCTCTCGGTTTATTCATCTTTATATGTGTAAAGTTAAATATTATTACCTTATTTTGGTCTTTTAAAATAACTTGCCGTGTTACAGACATGTTTTTTTCACTTCCTACTTCAATATTAATTATAGATTTGTTTTAGAAGTAATATACAAACAGTATAAACGAATTACAATATTAAATAATTTAAAAGAAAACTTAATTTAAATAAACTTGAAAATGGCGCGCGACATAATGACAAAAAACTGACAGCGCTCAGAGCGATCTACCTCGATATCGTGAGCAGTCTTCTCGCGAGAAATGATGTCATTTGTGACGTCACACAGCTTTGGCAAAACAGTTTAAGCGCGTATCGGAACACCTTTAAGCGTGCTTAGGTTACTATTATCGCGTATCGGAACGATGGGTAAGTAGGTAGCGAAAGTCGACGATCGCACGAACTTTGACTTAAATAAAAAAAGAGCCTTGGGATTCGAGCGAGGCTGCCGATCCGCCTTTAGGTATTACCAGATAATGATTTTATATCATAAAAAAAGTTACCTTTTTTATTTCAAAAAGGCGTTTTACCAATGACACCTGAAGCCTAAAAAAAATATTTGCTCTTTTTGCAATGGGGTGTCAATCACTAACTTTTTATTACGGTAGATGGCTGATAGATGGTACCTAATATAACTGTCAGTTGCATAGAAATCTTTAAATTTTATTAAGAAATTTATTTATTTATTAATACAACATTACATGGCTTAACAGTAAAGCCCAATTTACCATGCAGTCATTCTTATAATTAATACATTTTTTTCATTCATTACAGCCCCTAGACCTCCACTGCTGGAGATGGGCCTTCCAGAACTGGAGAATGTGGCCTACACTCGCCACGCTGGCCAGACGGCTTGGCGAGGAATACATACATTTTAATTAAAAATGGATTGTCAATATACCTATAATCTTTTAAATTTAATATACAAATATTAATATTAATGAAGCTTTAAAATTAACAATAGTTATATTAATTAATATAAAAAGATATAAAATTAATATAAAAAGAAAGAAAAGACAAATAAATAATAATAATAAAATAAATCAAAATTCAACACTAATAAAATCAATTAAATAATAATAAAGTTAATACAAGACAATAAAATTAGAATAAAAAGTAAGTAGGTATATAAATAAATCAATCAATTCTACATCATGATAAATTAATACATAAATAACAAAAATAAATAAATCCAAATATTTTAACTTATAAATAATTAATTAATTATTCACAAAATTTAAAGAATGCCTTGCTCAGAATATGCAGATGATCAGCAAAAATATCTTAGGTGTAAAATAAGGTACCATTGCCGCTAGCGACATCTACAAAAAGCTTTGCCTGATACACCCCATTGGACCTTTAGACAAAAAAATGTCGGAATCGTATCGAATTTATATGTATCTGTATTAGTGATTTTAGCAAACTATTTAGCGACAAAATTTGACAGCCCGCAAAGTTATAGAATATTGTCGATACAGTTTTATCGTGTGACAGCAGCCAGCTGACATTTTGGCATTTGCTTCTAGTGTTGCAAAGGAATAAATATTATTGTCCATTGATATAATACACATTAAAATGAGTTAATATGGTGCTGCCTGAATGTTGAATGACATAAGTTTTTATATTAAAATATTACCATCCATTATTGATAAAATCACCTTTTTAATTTTGTAAGTGGCAACATTATTTTTATTATGTCGATGCTACGACTAAGATTTGGAGACTATCGGCTATAGATGTCGATGCTATTGAAGTATAAAACACGTTCGTCTTCGACAAGAGAAAACAGAATAGATAGAGTAATATGATGTACAATCATTTTTATGAAAATAACTTTCAATACCCGCTTTATGTTATATTTAATCACTTTGGTGTAAGTATATCTATTGTTGTTTTAATTTATCTCTTAAAACGGTGGAAAAGTAAGATCACAGCCCCTAGAACGCGGAGTCCTAGACCCCCACTGTTGTAGATGGGCCTTCCAGAACATATATCTCCAGAATTTGGTCTACACTCGTCACGGTGTGCAGATGGGTTGCCGAGAGTCAATCCCCCCGTTCCGAGACACGATAATAGTAACCTAAGCACGCTTAAAGTTGTTCCGAGACGTGTAGAAACTGTTTTGCCAAAGCTATGTGACGTCTCAAATGACATTATTCCTTGCGTTTAGACTGCTCACGATATCGAGGTAGATAGCTCTGAGCGCTGTCAGTTTTTTGTCATTATGTCGCGCGCCATTATCAAATTTATTTAATATTAAGTTTTCTTTTAAATTATTTAATATTGTAATTCGTTTATACTGTTTGTATCTCAAAAATCAAATCTATGATTAATATATAAGTACGAACTAAAAAAAAAGGCTGTAACACGGCAATTTATTTTAATATATTAAAATAAGTTAATAATATTAAACTTTACACATAATAAGATGAATAAAACCGAGAGATGTTATGTTTGTTAGTATTCATACTCAAAGATGTGGAATCCGCAATTTATCTTCCATACATTAAAAAAAAATCCAATCATGTTATGAATGACAATGTGATTTAGACCGTTCCGAATTGATATCCCGCTCTGAGCATCCTAATCGTGATATTTGATTCGGAACGACTTTTAGTACCATATTCATTCTAAGCGCTCTGAGCTTGATTCGGAACGAGATGAATGTGTATAATTGACACAAAGGTGCGACATTAGCCAGAACGAACTTGTACGTAAGAAACGTGAATTTTGAAGGAAAGCGTTCTTACCGCTCTTTTTCCCTTATCCGACCGTAGATTTAGACACTGAGGTACCGGGTTTGATTCCCGGTCGGAACAACAATTACCTTAGTTTCGTGCGTAAGTTCTACACCATTGAGAACTCTTGACATGAGTTAGTATACCAGTAACAGCATGTCTTTTTTAAAAATACATATTTATCAGTTATCCAATAATTTTACATTAAATATCCATTTTTTTTTAGTGTATACCTACATATTTTTTAAAACTAAAACCACATTAAATCCATAAACATCTTACATGTGATCAAAATCGTGATTACAGGCAACTTCAGACAGGAGTACCATTCGGAGTCGTCGCCCAAACACTCCAAAACTGAAGAGCCGGAGCCTCAACTGGACATCGAATCTCCAACCTCGAGGTACATACATTTCCAGGAGGACAACCCGACGCAAATATTCAAAGAAACCGACATTTAAACTAAAATGTATATTTTTATTTTTTATACTTGTATAAAGAGAGGGGCTAACTCGAGTTAACTCGTGTTGCGGTTAACTCGTGTTACGGTTAACTCGTGTTACGGTTAGCTCGAGTTAACTCGTGTTGCGGTTAGCTCGAGTTAACTCGTGTTGCGGTTAACTCGTGTTACGGTTAGCTCGAGTTAACTCGTGTTGCGGTTAGCTCGAGTTAACTCGTGTTGCGGTTAGCTCGAGTTAACTCGTGTTGCGGTTAGCTCGAGTTAACTCGTGTTGCGGTTAGCTTGAGTTAACTCAAGTCGGATTGTCCCAAACCAGGTTTGGGCTGGCAGTATATGAAATCAAGGTAATTCCATCTTTATGTGCTCGCTAGCCATTACATAACCCTTTCAGCACGGAAAATACAAAGTGCGTTATTACAAAAAAAAACTGATGGTGGCCAAATTCTGTTTTACCGCTTCGAAACGATATCCAGTTAAGCCGGCATAGTGTTAGGGACTGATGTCAGTCATAAGTGTCTGATTCCAGTTGCTAACATTCATGGACCTTGCGCGCCACTTAGCATCAGGAGGGCGCAAGGTCACATGTCGTGCTACTTTGTGCACTCATCTAGCTACTTAGTAATTATATTTTATGACTAGTAAAGAAAAACACATGTGCATTTAATTTCCATCACTTTACTGGGAGAGGAATTTTTCCACTATTTTTATGAGATATTTTAGACCACAAGGACCTCAAACCTTTCAATATTCATAATATTTTTTGTCGTGCTAAAAGGGATAATAACGAAAATTCATCGTCTACGGGCAAAAGATCGTGTGAAGTGGCGAGCCTTGGAAGAGGCCTATAACGAGCCGTGCATGGGGGGAGACAGGCTGATAATAATGATGACACTACCGTGTGAGGAAGTCAGTTTTTAAATGTCACATTGGCTTAGAACGCTTTAAGCACTCAGTTCCTACGTGAACACAACCACAGCAAGAAAAATCCCTGGAATCCCTGAGGCTATTCATTTATTCCGTAAGACGATTTTTGACAGTTTGTAAGAAAAAATAAGAATTATGTAAGAATCTAAAAAAATAAAAATACTATTAATTTTATTTTGTTTATTTTCAAATAGTTTTTTTTATTATTAAATCATCTTTATATCTTCTGCGCTTTTTTGTAATCTTATGTAAGAACTATCGAGATCCCCTCTCACCCCTTTGTAAGAAAAAATAAGACATATGGTCGCCTTCCTTTCCCCCCTAAATTGTCTTACATAATAAATAATTAGCCTCTAAAATCATTCATTAAAATTTTCGTAGTTAAATTAGTATTACTATTGGGTCCAAAATGAAAATACAAGCGCTATAGCGCGATGCATATAACCAGTCTCGCCGTAAATGTTGTTACAAGGAAAACAACGTTTTATTTCTATTACATAAAATAAATAAATAATAATAAATAAATATTTCCAGACAATCACACAGCGCCATCTAATTTCCGTGGTAAGCTGCGAGGCTTGTGTTACGGAAACTAGATGGTTGATAAACTACATATTATACTTTTTTTTTTTTTGTAAATATATACATATTATACATATAAACACCCAGACCGAGACAAATTATACAATGTACAATTTGCCCCCGGTGGGAATCGAACCCACGACCTCCCGAGTTTACGGCAACGTTTGTTACCACTAGACCACGGAGGCGGTAAAAGTGTATATTATAGCCCTAGACCTCCACTGTTGATAATGGGCCATCCAGACAAATATCTGGAGAATTTGGTCTACACTCGTCACGCTGGTCAGACATGTTGACGAGGATCTGATGTCAATGTTTAATGACAATTTATTAACAATTCCATAGTGTTATTAAAATATTATTGATTAAAAAACTAATTATAAATAAAACTAAAAATACCTATGAAATTAAAACTATTCTGATAAACTAAGGTCTTACCACCAGGGAGGGTACCTAAAACGCTCGCCGCATTTCCTCGTTGAATTATAATCGAAATATTCTGTTTTAGGTAGTTATGACATTTGGGATCGCCTCACCCTTAAAAAATTCGTTTACCCAGCTCTTTTATGAATTTGTCGGTATCAAGAGAATATACCCCCATTGTTTCAACCCCAAATGCCACAAAGTTATTCATTCATTCATTACAGCCCCTAGAACACAGCGTCCTAGACCTCCACTGCTGGAGATGGGCCTTCCAGAACTGGAGAATTTGGCCTACACTCGCCACGCTGGCCAGACGGCTTGGCGAGGATATGATGTCAATTTTTTTATGACAATTTATTAACGATGCCACAAGTTGGTATGAGTGGAACCGGGACCGACGGCTTAACGTGCTCTCCGAGGCACGGGAACGGTGGTGTTGTAAATCTATGACAAATGTACGTAAGAAAAGTGTATTTCTCATTGGTACATGCCGGGTGGGTTTGAACCGACCTTTGTAGGATTAAAGGTACGCGTTCTTACAACCGAGCCACCACCGCGCCTACCCACAAAGTTATAATTTTGTTTAATTAATTATATTTGATGTGCTTTCTAAATTCGGCTGTATTACTAGTTGGTATTAGTGGAACCAGGACCGACGGCTTAACGGCTTAGGCACGGGAACGGTGGTATTGTAAATCTATGACATTGGTATGATATGCCGGGGGGGGGAGGTTTGAACTGACCTTTGTAGGATTTTAAGCAAAGCGTTCTTACAACCGTACCACCACCACTTCATCCATGCATCCATGCTTTTATTACTGTGTAATTCGGTTTTAGATTGGCGCGATAATGAGAAAACACAATGAATTTTCTTTCTTTTCTTTTTTTTAATTGTCTTTAAAGGACATTGTACAGAATACATCAGCCCTAAACACGTAATTTATTTACATAATATATGTTTATAACAGAGTTCATAACCGAGTTCGGGATCATCAAATTCCAGATGCTGCAGAATTTGATGCTTTACTTGGAGTCACTCGCGGCATTATAGCCCAAACACGTCGGGTAAAATATGGGAGTCCACAGCGCGGGAAAACCGCATAAAATAAACTGCAACTTGTACCCCATATTTAAAGTCCAATTTATCGTTTTCCACAATGAATTTTCATATAAAAATTGACAGCTTCCAAATTCAAATGTAATATTATGTTTTTTTTTATATAAGAGTATTTAAGGCCAATGAAAGAGATAACAAAAAAGCGCGGCAAATTCTTAAAATAGTATGGTATCCCTCAAAGTACCTATCAAACTATTGATCATCTATGTTCGGATTTTTAAACTTTTAATACGGCAAATAAATAGAAACGAAAGTAGAATGCTTTCGTAAGTAGATTATTTGTTGCAAGAATCAAAATGATAAATCATACTAACTTAAAAAATTGAACACCACACGTAAACAATCTTGTTATTGGTTGAATTTAGTTTGTTTTTCTTGGAATTTGGAATTCATTATTTTTTTATTTTATTTATTTATTAATAAAACATTACATCATGTAAAACAATATCTTTCGGACTCCACTTTTAATAGTTTTAGTTATATTTTACAACGTAAATATAAAATATATGAAATTAACAATAAAACAATTCAAAGCAAATGTTTGACAACAGCCATTTTTTTATTTTATATAATAGCATTTGTTACAATTTGCCAATGTCAAAGTTTGGGAATGACGGGTAAAATAAATAGGTCTTGAAAATACAAAAATGGATAATTAATAGAAAAATACATCATTATATACAAAAATAAGAGAATAAGTAATGGATTATTACGTATATTTTTATTTTAATATTATTATCTACAATAAATAAACCAATTATAAACAGCCATATTTAGAAATTGACACTGTCGCAATAGTGTTGTTATTTGAAAGTTTCCAAATAATTTAATTATCTACTTTCCACCAGACTATTGAATTTTATGTTTTTCAATGATAACAACAGCGTGTGCATGGTGTGGACATGTAAGTATTTGAATTTTGGACTCATATATACATTCCAATGAAAATCTATGTGTATCTGTATTTATTGTGTTTGTGTATTATAGTGTTGCCCAAAGCAAGACCAAGAAGTCTTGAATCTTGGTCTTAGTCTTGCAAGACTGTTAGTCTGACTGAAAATATTTATTCGTTTCTAATTGTAGTAAGGAAACCTTGTCAGACTTTAGTGTCTGTCCGCAAACTAATATAGAGAACAACTGGTCTGATTTACTAGAATTTTGAAATAGTTAAAAGTATACATATATATCATCTACGAGGGGCGTTCAAAATATTCTCGGTATTGATACGTTACAACCTCTTTTATATATATATTTGTTACTGGCCGCTAAGATTCATCCATTGACATTAAAAAAAAGTAAAATTGGAACCGAGATGTTCTTTTGTTTTTCTGCAATTGCCGAACAAACATGAACACCATGAGCGAATTAACAATTTTAACGAAATTAGAGCACCGATCCGTCATAAAATTCTTGACAAAACAGGGTAAAAATCAAAAAACCATAAAAGAGGAAATGGATTGTGTTTACCGTGAGTCTGCTCCTTCTTTATCTACTATTCAAAAATGGTCAAGCGAATTTAAGCGTGGAAGGGAGAGTATTGAAGATGACCCTAGACCTGGCCGGCCTGTAGTGGCTACCTCACAAGAAAATATTGATAAAGTGGAAAAACTTATATTGGAAGACGGCCGAGTGAAGGTAAAATCTATAGCTCAAGTAACCAATCTCTCTATTGGTACCGTACATGACATTATACATGACCATCTTAATATGTCAAAAGTAAGTGCAAGATGGGTTCCGCGAATGCTGACGCTTCTTCAAAAGGATATGCGTGTGGCTTGAGGTTCAGATTTTATCGACCTGTGTGGTGAAAATCCCGATGAGGTGCTGCAAAAAATAGTTACTGGAGATGAAACCTGGGTTCATCATTATGACCCAGAGAGCAAACAGGAGTCCATGCAGTGGCACATTAAGGGTTCAGCTCATCCCAAGAAGTTCAAGGTAATCCCGTCAGCTGGCAAGGTCATGGCCACAATATTTTGGGATTGTGAAGGAGTTTTGCTTATCGATTATAAAGAAAAAGGTGTAAATATCACAGGGCAGTACTACGCTAACGTTATACGTCAATTAAGAGATGCGATCAAAGAAAAGAGGCGAGGAAAGTTAACCAAAGGTGTTCTGCTTCTGCATGACAACGCCCCTGTCCATACTGCTCATATTGCCAAGGCAGCTATTGTTGAATGTGGGTTTGAAACTGTTACTCATCCACCCTATAGTCCGGACTTAGCCCCAAGCGACTTCTTTTTGTTTCCCAATCTTAAAAAGGATCTGCGTGGAAATAAATTTTCTGACGATGAAGCGTTGAAGACGGCCGTGGAGGAGCATTTTTACACCAAAGATAAAAAATATTTTTATGAGGGATTAAAAAAAATAATTGATCGATCTTATAAGTGTATGAACATAGGGGGGGAGTATATTGAAAAATAAAAATATCAAACTTTTCGTACTTGTTTGTTTTTATCCACATACCGAGAATATTTTGAACGCCCCTCGTACTGTTTAAGTAAATACGATCACATCTCTGAATATCAGAATTCTTTGTATGCTTTTTTCAGTTTTAAACGAGCTTGCGACACCGCGATACCTCAAGGACGGTTTTGCCTATCTCTCATCTTTCCATGATAAAATTCTTCGCTCCTCTCACAACTCACTTCTTTCAGTCCCCTCTCATCATTCCGGATTTGTTTCAAATTCTTTTGTCGTTGTCGCCACAAATTTATGGAATGATCTTCCTGTAAACATAAGACAAGCAACTACCAGATCTTCGTTTAAAAAACTCGTATGTCTACACTACCTGAAAAGCTCCTCACAATATTAGTAAGTGTATATATGTATGTTTATGTATAGTATTATGTATGTATTAGTATTTAGTATATTGATATTATAGTATATATAACAATATAATATGTAAGTGTATAATTAAGCTGTTAATTTTTCTTCCTAATTTTTTAATATTTCTTTCATTGCACCTATAATAGTTCAAATTTGTCCCCAAGGTTTGGCTGTCAGAAAATGTCTACGGGCATTAAGTCCGCCTTTGTACTTCGTGCAATAAAGTTTTAAATAAATAAATATTTATTAAAATCTTTATTGCACAAAACATATAATGCCGCTAGACATTCTATCCTAGCCAACCATTGGGACAACTTGAGCACTTTATTGAAAGGAGGTGCAAAATTGTATTAAATTACTATTCCAAAATTATAGTAACCTAGTAAACTAGTACCAGCCTAGTTATCGGAGATATTTTAAGTCATGTACTATAAGGATTCGATATTTTTACCCCTAGGCCTAGAACCCTAAAAGTCTTAGACACGAAACAGTTTCTGCTGCCTCCGTGGTCTAGCGGTTAAGTCTTGGAGGTACTGGGTTCGATTCCTGGTTGGGACACAAAAATATTTATAAATGTAAATAAAAATACATTTAATTAATATTTAATTTATTTGTGATATTTCTCGAGTTTGGTACGCTGGAGACATCGACGAGCTTGCCACTTGTCATGATTGGCCTATAGTAAAGTTGGCTAAATGTGAATCCACTTATTCATAAGCGTGGTTTCGTGATGATACTACTACTACTACGAAACAGTTTCCAAATGAAAAAAAATAATAGTAATCACAAAAAGAATGTAAACCATTTTTTGCAAAAATTGGGATCAAATGTCTGAGCATGACAAATAAATACTTGCTAACGTATCTGTGGTCTTTCAAAAAATCAAGAACGAGACTAAGACTGCAAGACCAAGACCAAGATTGGACAACACTAGTGTATTAGTACATAATTAAATAAATTCTACGTTATATATGTTGTAATCGTGTAGTTTTATATACTTGTATATATTTAAACTATAATTATTTAGGTTTTTTTTTTGTGATATAAAGTAACTATTAAAAATAAATATAAATACTTTATAGCACAAAAAAATGTACGGTTTAAAATCCAGGCATTTTCAAAATCTACACACTAATTTGTTATTAATTATTTATAAGCACATTATTTTATGAAAAATCATTACTTAAATAATATTATATATATATTAGTCATATACAGGATGTGGCGTAGATAGTGGTCTAACGTTAAGGCGGCTATAGGGGTAACAATATAGGGTATTAACCTATAATTTAAAGAAAACATTTTTAACCATCGTATTTGGAATTTACATTTTAATTTTTTTTTTCGATATTTTTTCTATTATTAAAAAAAAACTTAAGTTAAAAATGGCTAAGAAAATTTACGTGATGCGTGAATACCTGTTCTATAGCCGCCTTAACGTTGGGCCACTATTTACGCCACACCCGGTATATATTATCTACTTTTTTTTTTTAAATAAGTATTATGTTATTATAATCCTGTGTATGTACTCGTAAAAAGTCTAATGTATTGAACGTAAATTTTACTATTTACTAAAAGTTACATGCTATTTTAGAATAATTAAATAACATTTTCTAGTCATTTTAAATACTTAGGTGGGTATGAGTTTTTATAAGTGTTATTATTTTGTAAGAAAAAATAGTTCTATTTAAACCTTTGTTATTTTTTTACTAGCACGACATGTGACCTTGCGGCCACCTGACGGTAAGTGGCGTTCAGGGTCCATGAATGTTAGCAACTGAAATGAGACTCATGACTGATATCAGTCCCTCAAAGTCAAAGTCAAAATATCTTTATTCACGTAAACCTATTACAGGCATTTATGAAACGTCATTAATTTAATTATTTTGAATGATTCTACTCCTGCTAGTGGAAGACTAAGCAGCAAAGTGGTCCAATAAGTAAGCTGTTAGCAGAAGACCAGCAGCTTAGCAAATTCCAGTGACCTGTTAATGTTTAATCTGACTGAGAAAGGAATCTGCAAGGAAAACTCAGCTATATCACATTTACAAAATAAAACATATACAGAACTGCACCACAACGATCAATTAATAACCTTTTAAATTTAGTTATCAGTACCTATGAAAATACAATACCTGGTACAGCAGTAACCCACCTGGCAAGTCAGAATTTAGGTAGACTACATGCCTATGTGCAACCCGAAAGTCGACAAAACACTATGCCGGTTTGACTAGATGGACCCACACAAGGCATTTTCATGCCTGACCAACTATGGGACCATGCAGTCGATTACCAAAATAGTTTACAAAAAGAAAAAAAAAGTGTTATTATGTTATTTTTGGTTATTATTTAAATTTTATCATCAGCCTGTATCTCTCCACTGCTGGATGTAGGCCTCCCCCAAGTCTCGCCACTGTACGGGGTTTTTTGCAACCCTCATCCAACCCCTACCAGCGATCTTCCTTAGGTCATCCGTCCATCTGCCGGGTGGTCGTCCCGTGCGTGGTCTCCACTCTAGAACCCGTTTGCCTTATCGGTCGTCGGTTCTACGGCAGATGTGTTCGGCCCATTACCACTTCAGCTTGCTGATTTCTTCAACGTTTTAAATTCTATCCATCAGCATAGCTCGCTGAGCGACATTGAATTTGCCCACCAGACCCACTGTCAGTATCCAGGTCTCTGTTCCGTACGACATTACGGTGAGGACGCACTGGTTGATGACTTTTGTATTCAAACACTGTGGTATGGACCATGAGGGAAGTGCCGAAGTATCCCGAATGCCGCCAATCCTAAATGAATGCGTCTCTGGGCTTCTTTGTTGAAGTTTGCAGCGCCTAGCTGAATCGTTTTTTTTAAACTTGTTCATTCTTGCGCGGTTGTATGAACGCAAAAGTCGGTTCAAACCCCCAGCATGTACCAATGAGAAATTCACTTTTCTTCGTGCATTTGTCATTGATTTACGTGCCGTTTGTCCCGGTTCCACTAACTAACTAACTTGTGGAATCGTTAATAAATTGTCACTAAAAATTGACATGCCTTCTGGCCAGCAGCGTGGTTGTAAGAACGCAAAAGTCGAACCCCCAGCATGTACCAATGAGAAATTCACTTTTCTTCGTGCATTTGTCATTGATTTACGTGCCGTTTGTCCCGGTTCCACTAACTAACTAACTTGTGGAATCGTTAATAAATTGTCACTAAAAATTGACATGCCTTCTGGCCAGCAGCGTGGTTGTAAGAACGCAAAAGTCGGTTCAAACCCCCAGCATGTACCAATGAGAAATTCACTTTTCTTCGTGCATTTGTCATTGATTTACGTGCCGTTTGTCCCGGTTCCACTAACTAACTAACTTGTGGAATCGTTAATAAATTGTCACTAAAAATTGACATGCCTTCTGGCCAGCAGCGTGGTTGTAAGAACGCAAAAGTCGAACCCCCAGCATGTACCAATGAGAAATTCACTTTTCTTCGTGCATTTGTCATTGATTTACGTGCCGTTTGTCCCGGTTCCACTAACTAACTAACTTGTGGAATCGTTAATAAATTGTCACTAAAAATTGACATGCCTTCTGGCCAGCAGCGTGGTTGTAAGAACGCAAAAGTCGGTTCAAACCCCCAGCATGTACCAATGAGAAATTCACTTTTCTTCGTGCATTTGTCATTGATTTACGTGCCGTTTGTCCCGGTTCCACTAACTAACTTGTGGAATCGTTAATAAATTGTCACTAAAAATTGACATGCCTTCTGGCCAGCAGCGTGGTTGTAAGAACGTAAAAGTCGGTTCAAACCCCCAGCATGTACCAATGAGAAATTCACTTTTCTTCGTGCATTTGTCATTGATTTACGTGCCGTTTGTCCCGGTTCCACTAACTAACTAACTTGTGGAATCGTTAATAAATTGTCACTAAAAATTGACATGCCTTCTGGCCAGCAGCGTGGTTGTAAGAACGCAAAAGTCGGTTCAAACCCTCAGCATGTACCAATGAGAAATACACTTTTCTTCGTGCATTTGTCATTGATTTACGTGCCGTTTGTCCCGGTTCCACTAACTAACTAACTTGTGGAATCGTTAATAAATTGTCACTAAAAATTAACATGCCTTCTGGCCAGCAGCGTGGTGAATGTAGGCTAAATTCTCCAGATATATATCATCATCATCATTACAGCCCCTAGAACACAGCGTCCTAGACCTCCACTGCTGGAGATGGGCCTTCCAGAACATATATCTGGAGAATATGGCCTACACTCGCCACGCTGGCCAGACGATATATATATAATATAAAATTATAAATTATTTTAGTGACATATGAATATTAAAAACAGACTTATGGATGTCAACAGTGCATGTAGTATGTAGTATTCTGTCAAAATTAATACACGTAAAACTTCAATGTTGCCAGAATTAAATTTAGTCGCGGCTCACTTTAGGAACCCCTGGGCTATTCTATACTTTATGTCTTTACTATAGCAAATATTAGTTAAGTAATTGTTAGTTATACAGGGTGTTGTTTTTGCAGTAACTAGAATTGAATTTGATTCCCCGTCCCATGTAGAATATTGTTAGGGTTATTTATTAAAATTAGTAAGTTACATAACTAATTATTAGTAAGAATGTTACTTATTAAAAGTTCTTGCTTCGACTATTCATTTTATAAAAGTTGATAATATATCTTCACGAACTTAACCTAAAAGTTACACAATACATCTAAATTTTTTTTTTGACTTAGGTCGTATACCGCACGTTGACAACAATAAATATTTTTAAATAAATAAATAAATATTTTAAATAAATAAATATTTCCAGACAGGTCACACAGCGCCATCTAGTTTCCGTGGTAAGCTACGAGGCTTGTGTTACGGAAACTAGATGGTTGATAAACTACATATTATACTTTTTTTTTTGTAAATATATACATATTATACATATAAACACCCAGACCGAGGCAAATTATACAATGTACAACTTACCCCCGGTGGAAATCGAACCCACGACCTCCCGAGTTCACGGCAACGTTTGTTACCACTAGACCACAGAGGCGGTCATGTTGTCAATGACCGACATGTTGAATTAATGAACCTAACGATTGAAATAATTTTTTTTTTTTTTTTTTTATATATAATGGCATTTGTTACAATTTGCCAGTGTCAAAGTTAGGGAAAGACAGGTTAAATAAATAGGACTTGAAAAATTTGGAACAGGATCAAAAGAGTAAATACAAAAATGGATAATTAATAGAAAAATACATCATTATATACAAAAATAAGAGAATAAGTAATAGATTATATATATAGAATAGGTATATTTATATATTAATATTATTATCTACAATAAATGAACCAATTATATTATATATAAATTTACTTCGTTTGTTATATACAAGTAGGGATGAAATATTAATAGGAAATGGAACTCGGTGTGAAATAAGGGAGGAGATGAACAAGGAACGGTCATATAAGGGACAAGAGAAAAATATATGATTCATATCCTCCACGTCCAATCCACATTCACATATGTCGCTGTTAACAATGTGTAGCCTCGCAAGATGAGAGGCAGTGCGAACGTGTCCAAGACGCATACGTATTATAATGCTAGTCACGATTTTGTTAAGTTTTAATTTAAAGAACCAAGGTTTCGCTAGTATTTTCTTTTGGATTTTAGAATAATAATTTCCTTTATAGTTACATCCTATGGCCCAAAGATCTTTCCAGTCAATCCGGAGATCTATTCGAGGAAGATCAAGTAAATCATGGCAATAATTTTTGTAAGGAAACATGTCCCCGCATTCTACAGCTTCATTGGCTAAAATATCTGCTTTTTCGTTCCCAGTGATACCACAGTGACTTGGTATCCAGGCAAAAGTTAATGTATATTCTTTTGATTGGCATTGGTAAATTAGATCCTTTAATTTTAGAATAACAGGATAGCATGAATTTGTTTTAGTAAAGAAAGGAAATCTGTCAAGAGCTTGCAGAGCACTTAAAGCATCTGTAAATATAATAGAATTTTGTAATCGCATTAAAAGTATATATTCTACCGCCTTTAGAAGGCCAAAACATTCCCCAGTAAAATTAGATGTTTCCGGTGGGAATTTAATTTTTTGTACTATATTATATTGGGAGTGGAATACCCCAATGCCTACACACTTCGCCGGATGTTTGGAGGAGTCAGTATAAATACGATGAGTATGATTCCAGTTATCATTGATTATATTTTGAAAATGAGTATTGGCATTAGAGTCGTTTTTATTAAGACCAATATTAAATAGAATTTTAGGCGAAATAATTAATGATTCATAACTGTGGCTGAATAGAGGATGATAAATTGAGTGATGGGCAGGTGCTTCCAAAAGAGTAAATTTATTATAGCTTTTTATTAAAGGAGGGAGTTGCTTATATGTCCAGTACGAGGATGACGCTATTAATTCCTTAAGTTTTTTGAGAATAGAATATAGGGGATGATTTGAAAATTGAAAAGATCTGTACAAGAATTTATCACATAAAAATTGTCTTCGTAAATATAAAGGGGGTTCTGAACATTCAATCTGCAATGCATTTATTGGGCTAGATGTCATTGCACCAGTTATGATTCTTAGTGCCTTTGATTGAATAAGGTCTAGCTTTTTAAATCCTGCCGCTGAGCCAGGTTCCAGTAGAAAAGTACAATAATCAAGCACACTTCGTATTAATGCATTATAGATTAACTTTAAGCAGAATGGGTGGGCTCCCCACCAAACTCCAGATAGACATCGCATTATATTTAAATTCCGCTCACATTTAGCCACTATATAATCGCAATGGATAAGACCTGAAAGTTTAGTATCTAATAATACGCCTAAAAATTTTACTTTATTGTGTAATGGAATAGGTAAATTGTCATATGAAACTGTAATAGTAGGTGGATATGTCATTCTTGTAAATAAAACTGCAGTACTTTTATTAACCGAAAGTTCTAAACCATTGCAATCAAGATATTTATTTAAAAGTTTTAAAGAAGATGTTAATGAATTGGCGGCCCTTTCTACAGATTTGTTATTTACATATAATAGTAGGTCGTCGGCATATTGTAAGATATTTGTGTTGTTATTAATTGAAGAATGAAGATCATGCGTATAGATATTATACAGTAGCGGACTTAACACAGAGCCTTGTGGAAGACCTTTCCAGGCAACTCTGGATAGTTTTGTATATTCATTGACATTTAAGTTAATATATCTTTCTGATAATATATTGATAATAAAGTTTGTTAGCATATTCGGAACCTTTAATTTAATAAGCTTTTGTTTTAACAGTGGTATAATAACGTTATCATAAGCTGCACTTATATCTAAGAATGCAGCAACAACAGACTCGTTTCGTGAAAAAGCTACTCTAACATGAGTCGTAAAGATACTAACATTATCTAGAGTGCTTTTTCCTTTTCTGAAACCGAATTGAGAATCTGATAATAGTCCACTACTTTCGAGATACCATTCCAGACGTATTTTAACCAATTGTTCAGCGGTTTTTATTAGAACAGAAGAGAGAACGATAGGTCGGTAAGACAAAGGATCGTTAGGGGGTTTTTTAGGTTTTAAAATAGGTATTATAGTTTGAGATTTCCAAGAAGGGGGGATATTGCCTGTATTCATAATTAAATTAATGAGATCTAAGAAATAAGAAAGAGAAGAATCACTAAGGTTGGCAAGAAAAGAGTATGGAATACCATCTTCGCCTGGCGCAGAGTCGACTACATGTGAAAGCACGCCTTTTAATTCTTTGAGTAAAAACGGTGAATTGAGACCTGAATCATTTGTATTTGAGAAGGAAAGATAAGATGTGTTTTGAGGTACAAAAGAAGGAGCAAGGCGATCCATAAATTGGTTGGCTATTGTAAAATTAATATTTGTAAAACTATCATTAAATGCAGATCTGAATCTCTTAATGTTTTGCCAAACGATCGTGGAAGGAGTGTCTGGCGAAAGTGATTCGCAAAACCTCTTCCAACCATCAGCTTTTTTCTGTTTCAATAATTTTCGTGTATCTTTTGCTGTTGTTAAGTATATGTCAAAGTTTTCAGTAGTCATGTCACGACAGTACCTTTTCTCAGCATCTTTTCTGCGTTTAATAGATGATGTGCAGTCTTTATCCCACCAAGGTGGAGACGGTATTTTGTTAGATGCGCTATTTTTTTGGGGAAATGATACATCTGCAGATGAAGTAAGAAGCTTTTGAAATCTTTCAGCGCATAATATTTCACTGCCATGTGTAATGTCTGGAAGTAAAGATATATTAGTATCAACACAACTTGTGTAATTGTCAAAGCTATCATTTGAAAGTTTATATTTCATGCGTGGCTTTCGTAGACATGAGGGCTTTTTCAAAAAAGGAAAGGATAGAATAAGTGGAAAATGATCACTACCGAAGGTTGATGAATGTGGATGCCAAGATATGGTAGAGGCAAGGTCTGGGGTGCAGATTGATAAATCCACAGCGCTGACATTTTCATTAGGGTTCGTTCGCCTTGTAGGAGCTCCCGTGTTTAAAATACATAAATTATGACGATCTATAATATCAAGCAGATCTGTACCATGAATATTTGAAAGTGAGCTACCCCATGATTGATGTTGCGAATTGAAGTCGCCTAAAATTATGTAAGGTTTAGGAAGAACGGATACAATACTATTTAATTCATTAAATATTTCTAAACAGGGATGTGGTATATATATCGAGACATAACATATTTTTTTTATACAAACAGCAATAATGGAAAAATCTTCATTATGAGATGGAAGGTTTATTAATGAAAAAGTAAAATTGTTTTTTATTAGAATGGCAACACCACCATAACCATCTGATCTGTCATCTCGGAGACAGGCGTATCCAGGAACTCGGAATGAGCGTCCAGGTCTGAGCCAAGTCTCAGAGATGGCAAATACAAAGGGGTTATAATGGTTTAATATATATTGTAAATCAGTACGTTTATTTACTATACTGCGACAGTTCCACTGTATCACTTTGGCGTGTGGATCCATTTCTTATAATATTTGTAAACAATTCGAAGTATGTAGCAACGTTGGACGGTAAAGTGTTGGACTGAGACAAAAATGTAGTAAGAAGAGTGATAATAAGTTCTGTAATGGATTGAGAAGAAGCACGGGTGTCATTGTTGGAGTTGGAAAGTGCACAGCCATCTCTAGGAGCTGGCATGTCATACTCTTTTATGAGATTATTATGAGCTGCACGGTCGTAACCGTGGGATTGTTTTGGAGGAGAGCGCGGTTTCAATTGTACTGTTTTTTTATAAGAAGTATTAGGAGATGGTTGAGAGTGGTGTAACCTGTTTGTAGTTGGTATGTTCTGTGTACTGTTTTGAACAGCTGAGACTATATCTGCATAGGGTTTTGTAGTAATAGGGTGTAGTTTAGAGGCTTCAGCATATGATATGCAGCTATTAGCCATGGATGATTTAATATTTTTTTGGCGGTTAAGTTCCGGACAACTTTTGTTTATTGCATAATGAGATCCTGAACACATACAGCAATATGCATAATCATCTTCATTATTATTGCAAGATTCTCCAGTGTGTTCATGTCCACACTTGTAACAGCGTGGCTTAGACCTACACTGTACTTTAGTGTGACCGTATCTACAACAATTATAACATTGGATAGTTGGATATGTGTATAAATCTACAGTGAGAGCAGTATAGCACATAAATACTCTTTTTGGTAAGACCTGTCCATCAAAAGTTAAAACAACTGTTTGTGATGGTTTCCAAATGGGTGAACCTTCTACTATAACTTTAAAATTTAAGCGCCTTATTTTAATAATGTCACCGCATCCTATTGGTACATTGATGTTTTCCTTAACTTCTTCTAGTGACCATTCAGCTGGCACACCTCGGACTAGACCCATTCGTGTAATGTGAAAAGATGGGATAAAAGCTTTAAAGCTATTTTTTTCCAAACCATTGTATGTTAAAAATGAATTAGCATCCTGATATTGTAAGAAAGCTAATGATAGTTTATTGCGTCCTATTCTCTTTAAACTACCATTAATTATATTATTAAAAAGATGTTTTTTTAAGAAATGGCCAAATATAACTGGATGTAAGATTGTCCCATCATTAGGTTCGCTTGAAATTTTCTGGATGTGAACAATATATGGAGCACAGTCAGTCTGTTCATATAACATTCTGCTAACTTGAAGTGGAGGCCGTGGAGGATCTGGAATATCATTACTGTTGTTGGCACTACTAGAGTTCGTATTAATAATAGTTTCTGTATAACACCCACAAACAAATGTGTTGGTGTCCTTGTCCTTTTTTGTGCGTTTGTTACACTTTTTACATATTTTTAACAACCTACTACGCTTACGCGATATAGACCGTACAGAGTTATCCGTGTCCATGCTGGAGTCATGAATGATATTAAGTGCTAATGGAGTTATACCTCCACCAGGATCGGGTGGTTCCCTATCCATTTTTAAAATGGACTAAAACTAAGACTACCAATAAATTTTATAAAACTTACCAAATATATCACTAAACTAAGCTAATCTACACTAAACTACTCATAAATATATACAAATCTGATCCAAAAAAGCTTTTATAATAATTGAGCCCAAAAATCACGACCGCCAATTTTAAGCTTTCCCGCCCTTTTTTTTCGATTGAAATAATGAATGAATGACAACTCTATTATTGCTGTGTTTGACTTGAAATCAAAGCAAAGCTTGCTTTTTTACTGAATTTTGCTTAAAATATATTAAAACCATAGAGCAACGCCAAGTCAAACAATTTTCTAAGCGATATAAAAAAATAAAAATAGCGCTTAAAGCGACAAGTATGCCTAGTGTGACAGTGAAGTTTCGTAAACGCAACTATAGTAGTAATTTTTTTACTGAATTTTCGAAGTTCATTGCCTGTTATTATAGCCAAACTTGCAATAACACGCAATGTAAAATAAAAAACGTAACTACAGCAGTTACGTTTTCATAAACTTGCATTTTACACTAAGCACAAAGTTAAAGACTAATGCTATGTTCGATTTGAAAGCAAAGCAAAGCGTTTAATCCTTTTTTTACCGAATTTGTCTAAAATGTATGAAAACCATAGAGCAACGACTTTTCAAAGCGAAATTAAATGAAAAAAAAAAGCATTTAAAGCTTCAAGTTAAACACAGGGAGCGTATGTTTAAACCACAGACAGCGTTCGTTTTATAGCATTACCAACATTTCGTAGCAACTTCATAAACTAGCACGAAATGTCGTTTTTGTTAAGAAATACCACTTTTTTAACAATGCTAACATTTCTTAAAAAAAACGTGCGGTGAGGCTACTTTTTGACAAGTATGACAAGTAACAACTAATAAGAAATCAATTGACAATGTATTATGGTCTTTGAAGTTAAACTATAAAATATATAACAATTTAAACAAACCATTTCTTATGTTAAAAGCCCAGTAGCCCTATTCTGTTACTTAGTCGCAAACATTATTAGCGGATTTCGTTATTTACGTCAGATGTTGCGTCATAATTACAAATTATTTATATATTATATATATATTTATTAACAACGGCCATGCAAATATCAACTTTAATAGCGTGATATTATATATTGTAAAATAATATTTAGAATTGTACAAAAGACAACTTGCGTCATGTGTTTAAATTAGAATTAAGATGTGAGGTTGTTGGCCTTTTGGCCTGGTAGTGTAACCGAGTTTGGTCAGATGGCGCTGCGGAACACAAAAAGGGGTGCACACAGGTGGGCGTCAGAAAAGGAGGCCGGATTATTTGGTGGTGATCGCATAATCGTATCGTAACGGAAAGTTAATATAAATATATATATATATATAGCTAATTTTAAGATTATAATTATGTATATTATATGCTCCAAATACAAGCTATTTCCCAGAAAATAAGCTTTCCGTTATATTAATTAATTTTTTGACATGTAAAAACGCAGAATACATTATATTTATTGTCCTATGCCTACTTACAATATATATATATATATATATATATATATATATATATATATATATATATATATATAGTTAACGGATTCCACTATATACTTAATGTTTGCGCTTAAGTAACAGAAGTAGTAACACAGTAGAAGTTTGTTGAAGTACAAATTTTATAGCTTCTCGTGACGGGTCCTAATATACTAATTAATATATTTTGATAAAACACTAGCTTTAAGTTGCCTTTAGGTTTATAATTCCTATTTCCCAAAACACCAATTAATATGTGCCCTTTAGTAAGTATATAATATTTAAAAATATGAGTCCTTATGATACTTTTATACTGCGGTTTAAAAATGGTATACATGTAAACCATCGATATATATAGATAGGCCCTTACTGATACAAAAACGTTCCCGCAAAATCAATCGAAGTCATGTAGCTGCACCAACAGTCGCGAGCGACGCAAAGCAAGCGTCGAGAGCGAATAATATTAATATTTATATCGAGTGAAAATAGTCTTTTTGTATGGATAGTAACAGAATTTTCATGAAATATAATTTCTTGAGAATTGGCCCCCAAAGTTGGTAGGTGGTTAGGTGGCAAGCGGCACGTTTTTAGAGTGCGTTTTGTATTGAATAGGTCTATCTATACACATCGATGATGTAAACTATTAAACTGAAAAAAAAACTAATATTTCACAAATCACGAAATCTATTCTTGTATCCATTTTAAACCTTAATAGTTACAATTACATGGAGTACCCGCTATCCAAGAACCCTCTGGGATTGAGCGGAGCGACGGCATGCGCGTTGGGCCGTGGAAACTTGAGCGGTCTCTGGTGTGGGATGCGACATGTGTAGACACATTAGC
This sequence comes from Tinea semifulvella, assembly GCA_910589645.1. Classification (NCBI taxonomy): domain Eukaryota; kingdom Metazoa; phylum Arthropoda; class Insecta; order Lepidoptera; family Tineidae; genus Tinea; species Tinea semifulvella. Next base: position 3,276,804 of record OU342600.1, read on the forward strand.
CCCATCTCACATCCAGGCGGGGAGTGCGGCGGTATCTGCTGAGAACCTCAAGCTGCGCTATACTTCAGTACAGATTACGAGTTTGCGCCGTTTGGGGTCGAGACGATGGGACCATGGGGACCCTCAACCAAGCGTCTGGCCAAGGAGTTGTCAAAGCAAATAAATCTGGAGACAGGAAGGCTGGCAATTATTTTTGCCTATTAATAATCTATTATCTATTAACTATCCCTGATGGATCGTCTCATTTTTTATTTATAGGTTATTTAATTTGAATATTTTTATTTAGGTACCTAGTTTGTAATTAAATTTTATATATTGTAAATATTATTTTCAATAAACATGCAAAATTACAGAGGCTCAGTTTTGGGTACAACCCAGCCTGATTTAATAAGTAATTAATATAATAAGGACCGATTGCCTTGAATGCTCACGAACCAGAACTTTTTTTTTTTAAAGAAGGTGAATCGATAAATCATCAATGATACGCCCCCTGCCTGAAGGGCCAACGCGGGTGGGGGTCGCATGCCCGACTCATCCGTGAAGCTTCCCAATGAAGCCACAGGGCGCCTACGGACTAAAACCCTATAAACCGTCTCTATATATACCTAACAGCTAAGTCTGAGTCGTGGCTACGGAGTGAAGGCACTCGTTCGCCGCGTAGGGTGCGCCAAGCACTTTTATACTTCCCCTACACTAGCGCCCTCTTCCCAACGGCTACGCCGCGCGTATTTCTACGTTAGCTATCGATGATCTTGGCTAATATTGCTCGTCGCTTTGCGAGCGACAACATAATAGTATTATACAATATAATTATTTGTGTTTAAATAAGTTAATAAATACTAAAGGTTTGAAAAATGATTATGCGATAAATGCAATGTGAATAAACATCATATATCCCTTTCAGCACGGATGATACGAAGCGTGCGTTATTACAAAAAAAACTAGCCGTGTCGTCAAATTCTGTTTTGAAGCTCCGAAACGCACTCATCTAGCTACTTAGTAATTATCTCTATTAAATTGTTAGGACTAGTAAAGAGAAAAATATACAAAAGTGGTTTTTCTTTTCACATATACCCAATACCCAACCCATGATAGTAACGTTATAGTTAGAAAGCGATAAATATGCGATAATTTATTTGCACCAATATTTATATAAGATATTTTAGACCTTAAGACTCTCAAAGTCATCAATAAACCTTTCAATATCCAAAATATTTTTTGTCGTGCTGAAAGGGATATATATATATATAATATCGGTTCTTTTAACTGTACACCAGCAAACGTGAAACAGCGTCTTCCCCATAAAAGAGGGACGAAAAATCGGAACATGGTCAGTCTACGAATAGCTGAGTCTTTAAGCCAATCCAAACAGCCATCTTACACAAAGCGAAACGTAGTGATTACCGCGTTTCAACGAAAGAGTGAAGTAACTAATGGGGTGTATCAGGCAAAGCTTTTTGTAGATGTCGCTAGCGGCAATGATACCTTATTTTACACCTATGTCGCATCATTTTTTAAATGTTTTTGTAGTTTTAATTTTTATGACAGAATAATGTACATATTTTAAATTAACGTTACCTTCTCGTACCTTAAAAGACGAATAAGTAAGAGAAGAATAAGTACAAGACTTTGTTTATTAATATTAAATACTCGTTAGTTTCATGAAATATCGCATACATTATGTCGTATAATCATTTACCAAATTTATACATAAAATATGATCTCATTTGTTTTAATTGTAGTTATCTAAATATCTGCTTAAGTTAATTTTTATTATATGAGAATGATTGTCGGTTATACTGCAAAACCGGGTAATTTCCGAATAAACAGTGGGTAAGTCGGGTAATCCTAGAAGAACACCTGTAAAAGAAAGACGCGCATTAAGCCGTCGAACACAGAGGTCGGATTCGCAGTATCACCGGACGATATTCCGAGATAAATGTCTATTTTATTAATACTCATTAGATAAGCAATTTTATCTGTTAATCGTTGTACCTTGTTCTAGTCATCATCTATTGTGTGTTTTAAATGTCTAATTAAATGGTATATTATTCCGATTATTATATTGTTTTTTATTTATTCATACCTTGTTTGACTTAGAAAATTGTTACCTCAAAGCGCTGACGTTTTAAACGAATCCAAACAGTAGTTCGATTTGCATAAAGCATCGTAATGACCGTATCCCTTTCGGGGTAGTCAGAAACCACGCTTATAAATAAGCGGATTCACATTTAGCCAACTTTACTATAAGCCAATCATGACAAGTGGCAAGCTTGTCGATGTCTCCAGCGTACCAAACTCGAGAAATATCACAAATAAATTAAATAATAATTAAATGTATTTATTTACATTAATAAATATTTTTGTGTCCCGACCAGGAATCGAACCCGGTACCTCCGAGTCTAAATCCACGGACTTAACCGCCACGGAGGCAGTCTTTGTAAAATAATTAAAAAAAAAACACAAAAAGTATTAAAAATTATAATTAATATGACCAATATAAGATTAAAAAAAAAGATAAGGCGTCACAACCTTGGATTAAGTCTACGTCCATTTAATTACAGAATTATCTGTCACATTTTTCTTAGAGAAATGGGCCCAATAAAATGTTCTCGTTTATTTGATAGTTAATATATTGTTTTCATTAATTTTATTTATTAATATTATTAATAAATAAAATTAATTACAGATTAACCGCATACGTAACGTCGAAATACGGAAAATGGTGGGTATAAAAGAAAGCATAGGGACAAAAATAAGGAAAGGCATGCTACGATGGTTCGGGCATGTTGAAAGGATGAGCGATGAAAGATTGACGAACCAGATATAATGCGAAAGTTGTGGGTGAAAGAGGCCCTGGCAGACCGAGACTCACATATCACGATCAAATAAATAAAACACTGGCTGAAGGTACATTAAAAAGCTTTCGTAACAAAAGGGCATGTATGAAGAGGATTATGAATGTCGACGAAGCGAAAGAGGTATGTCGTGATCGTGTCAAGTGGCGCTCAATTGTCTCTGCCTACCCCGCAAGGGATCTGGCGTGAAGATATGTATGTATGTATGTAATTTTATTTATTTTACCCTAGCATAACGACAATTGACAAAAACTTTTTTTTACGTTAATAATTATATAGTCCCGCCGATTTGAAATCCAGTGTTTTATCTATAATAAAGTACCTGGTCATAATAAAGAACCTAATCGTATAAATAGTGCTTTGTAACTATTTCATACATAAATTTTAACCAATTGACTGTTTAATTTAATTATATTTTAATGATGGGGTAAAAGAGATGTCAAATGTAAATAAATTTAAAGACAACCCAATTAATTATTATGATTATTGGATTGTATTTAGTTTTTTTTATTTAGTATTTTAGCGTACCTCACGCTGCAAAAAAGTTGGGGCCTGGTTTTGGGCAATCTTTTTTAGCGACAGTACCTATTTGACAGACCGCAGAGTTATAGAATATTATAGATAGTTTTTTTCTGTTTGAGAGCAGCCGGCTGATATTTTGACACTTTCTTCTAGTGTTGCAAAGGAATAAATATTACCGCCTTAAAACTAATAATATTGAACTAAGTTCGATTTTTAGATTTTGTAAATGGCAACTTTTGTTTTATGACTTACCGACAGAAATCGCCATCAAATGTCCAAAGTTGGTTTCACAGATTATATAGACATGTACTTGGTTTTAAACTGTGTTTTGTATTGAATAGAATAATACAATTATCTTGTAACCAGTACCCAAGTCTTCTTTCAAGCGGTGTTATTTTTATGACAAGCTTACAATATTTGAACAGACCTGCGCGAGGGCCTACGCTGATATTATCGATAATTGTGCTAAAAATTGTAGAAAAATAATAAAATAAATTTAGGAAATAAATGAAGAACACAGAATCAGATGGTTTAAGAGTTAATGACCTTCTCATATGGAAAACAGGACTCACCCCAAAGTAATCCACGTATCCACTACCCTAGATTTCTTGTCCACCACAAGCTTTATTAGACACGCACATATAGTTTAGATCACTAATATTCACCAAAAGCAATCGAATTATGATTTAAATTAATAAAATTGATCGTCATTGGCCCGTAGCTCGTGACGTCAGTCGCAAACGTTTTGGATGCATTTTTACTGGGAATTGAACCTGCTACCATGCGAGGCCGCAACAATATTAGTTCTCCTAAAGGTTCTCCTTAGGTGGTAGGCGGACTGATAGTGGTAATTTATCCAGTCTGCCGGGGCGGCGAAGTATCCACCGTTCGTGCCGATAAACCCTGTAGAGTGTATCCACACGTTTCGGGATCAGGCTCCAATTGCCGTCATGTCCAGTCAAGTCGGCATAGTGTTAGGGACTGATGTCAGTCATGTGTCTGATTCCAGTTTCTAACATTCATGGACCTCGCGCTCGCGCGTCACTTACTATTAGGTTACATGTCGTGTACATGTAAAAAAAACATCAATTTTTATGGTATCACAAACTGCCTCCGTGGTCTAGCGGTTAAGTCCGTGGAAAAAGACTCGGAGATACCGGGTTCGATTCCTCATCGGGACACAAAAATATTTAATAATGTAAATAAAAACATTTAATTTACATATTTGTGATATTTCTCGAGTTTGGAACGCCTGGAGACATCGACGATACTTGCCTCTTGTCATGATTGGCCTATAGTAAAGTTGGCTAAATGTGAATCCGCTTATTTATAAGCGCGGTTTCTGACCACCCCGAAAGGGAAAGGATCGTGATGATACTTTAAACAGTTTCAAATAGCGACCCTTAGAGTACGGTAAATGCGGTTATGGGATATAAATAAAAAACTAAATTAAATATATTCCTTTAATTTAATTTAATGTCATGTAAAGTTTACAAAATAATCCAAATACTGGGTTTTTTGTTTGGCACAATCATAAGGAAGCATCCTTAATTTTATTTTTCAAATACCTTTTATAGGAGTAGGTATTTTTTAAGGCTTAAGATTATCATGTATTAGGTACATTATCCATTACACATTGCGTACATAAAATATAGGTATATAAAATAAAATAATTATTTATCACATTATTTCAGACTATTGCAGATTGCTCAACAATGCTAAATTTTATTGTCATAAGTATTATTGCTCTTATTTAATTTAATATACTGTTTTACAACTATAAAAGCTCTAATAAATGCATAGGCTATTCTATGTACTATATAACTCTATAACAGTTTTATTTTCAAGGTCAGCTGTCAGCTGGTACATTGGACGCTATTTAATTTCAATCACAGAGATTTCGTTTTGGTAGGTTTAGCCCAGCCTTATTAATTATTCGGAGTTCAAATACAGCAAAAGCGCGCTTTTTTAATATTTTTTTTCTTTAAAATAAATATAATTATAAATAAATAAATAAATATTTCCAGACAGGTCACACAGCGCCATCTAATTTCCGTGGTAAGCTAAGAGGCTTGTGTTACGGAAACTAGATGGTTGATAAACTTCATTTTCATTTTTTGTAAATACATACATATTATACATATAAACACCCAGACCGAGACAAATTATACAATGTACAACTTGCCTCCGGTGGGAATCGAACCCACGACCTCCCGAGTTCGCGGCAACGTTTGTTACCACTAGACCACGGAGGCGGTCATTATTATTACAAGACACTAAAGCAAAATTTCGTAAAAAAAAGCGCTTTGTGCAGTACCTTAACAAATAACATTTCGGATCCCTCATTCCAACATTTACAAAAATAAATTTAGCTGAAAGTGTAAATTTAAAAAATCTGGTATAAATACAGCTTCCTAGTAACTAGAAAAACAGACATATTATATATTTTTTATTATGTTTAATATAATCGTTATATTTATCCTCTATTTTAGATATTTATTAAGTTGCGACAAGTTTTTTTGCTTGAATTATCCACTATATCTGGCATAAAGTCTAGACCATTCCAACTTCATAAACTGTAAGATTATAACGATATAGATTTATGATTTTATTTGTTATACGAACACTTAAATTATAAAAACATAAAACTATTTATAAAAAGTGTTACATATCACTTAAATATTTATCAGATACGAGATACCAACACTTATGCTAGGTATTAAAAATGCAGAAGATAACTACAGTTTTGGTCGATTATATGTTATTTAAATAATTTATTCTTAATTTTTTTTTTTTAATTGTCTTTAAAGGACATTGTACAGAATACATCAGTCCTAAACACGTAATTTATTTGCATAATATATGTTCATAACAGAGTTCATAACCGAGTTGGGGATCATCAAATTCCAGATGCTGCAGAATTTGATGCTTTACTTGGAGTCACTCGCGGCATTATAGCCCAAACACGTCGTGTAAAATATGGGAGTCCACAGCGCGGGAAAACCGCAAAAAATAAACTGCAGCTTGTGCCCTATATTTAAAGTCCAATTTATCGTTTTCCATAATTATTCACATTGCAGCACATTATTAAACAAAACAACACCACTTTTGACCAATAATATCCACAGCAAATTAATTTACAAAACAAAAACTAGCACTTGACATGTCCACGCAAAATGGCGCGAAGAACTCCCCATTTATTTTTAACCTACTAAACGATCTACATTTCTATATTGTTTAGAAAGTAAGAAAAGATTAATGAATAATAATTTATTTTTAATTGGCAGGCAAGGGATCAAAAGAAAAACTAATATCTTGTCTATGGCCAAGAAACCTATTTAGCCGCGTATAATCTTAATTGGCAGTCAAGAGGATAGTTAAATAAAATAAAACTATACTAACACTACAAATTTATCGGCCTTGCCCTTAACCCGGGTCAATTATTATTAATCGTAGAAATTAAATTTTATCTGGGTTATACCAAAACGAAGTCATTGTAATAACAACGTTTAATGAGTTAAAAATGTCGTCGAATTTCCCTGCTGATCTTTAAAATAAAACTCATACATTCTACGCCATATTTAAATGTAAAAAAAAACATTAGGATTCCTTCGCGCCATTTTGCGCGGACATGGCAAGTGCAAGTTTTTGTTTTGTAAATTAATTTACTGTGAATATTGTTGGTCAAAAGTGGTGTTGTTTTGTTTAATAATGTTCTACTATGTGAATAGTTATAGAAAACGATAAATTGGACTTTATATATGGGGCACAAGTTGCAGTTTTTTTTTGCCGCGCTGTAGACTATTATTATTATATTTTACCCGACGTGTATGAGCTATAATGCCGCGAGTGACTCCAAGAAAAGCATCATCATCTGGGATTTGATGTTAATGAAACTCATAAAAAAGAAAGATATATTACGTCAGACTTGGCTGTATGGGCTAGACCCTTTGCCTTCCCTATCACCTCATTCATCATCCATCGGGAGAAGAGAAAAAAAACATTAAATCATTACAATTACATATTAATTTTTGTGCAACCCAGCCTAAGGAAGGATTCAGTTACCGGCCCTTACTGCATTTTCAATACTGCATCTTCAAAGTTTAGCTCAGATGGAGTGATTGTAAGAACAAAGGTTCGAACCCCGGCATGTACCAAGTAAAATACACTTTTCCCACCTACATTTGAATAACACTAATACTTACTAACTTGTGAAATCGTTACTAAACTTATCAACCTGTCTGGCGAATGTAGGCCAAATTCTCCATATATACGTTTTGGAAGGCCCAGCAGTGGAGGTTTAGTGTCATCTACGGGCTGTGATGATGATGCTAATAACTTAGTTATATCTTAGACAGATTTAGAATGGCGTCCGAGGTCCCTATTATAGCTTAAAAGTTAACATGGCAAGCAACTTAAGCTTAAGCATTTCCAAATAATTTACTTAAATGCATATATTACTGTACATAATACAATTTATTCTTCTCCTTTTGATTACACCCAAATGTAGTCGTACTTAATAAGGAGATCCATAACCTCCTCCATTCTTGTAAGTGGTGGGTCGTTGTCATTTTTTTTTAAACTAGATGTGGAAACGGTTAATTGTTGCAACAGATTTTAAGCCGTTACGACGACGGGGCTGTCGTATTAAATTACCGTTGGGTATTAAACTAAACATACCTGATGAAAACGGTTATAAAAAATACCTACTACTACGAGAGAAAATTTATGAAACTGTAAACCTAATAGTTTATTTAATTTATATGTAATGAAGTAGGTTCTTTATAATTTAGAAAATAAACTAATAAACAATATAAAGACCGGTATTTCATTTACAAAAAACACGTGTACATATTTTATTATAGAACAGAACTATTTTTGGAAACGAAACGGAAGACAGTTGCGACAAGTACGACTGAATAGTTAGTTCGCGCAACGAAGACTGTTTTAGTCCACAACTAAAAATGATTCTATCGTTGCTGAATAAAACGGTATAAACGGTTTAGCTTTGCACCGCCCACCACTAATTCTCGCAACGTTACCCTCTGTCATAACAAGAACAATTTGTATTATGCTCAATTACAAATCAATACATTAATCACTGCAATCACAGCAATCACAGTCCAGTAAAAGGCAATCTCCACCGGCACACTCATCGTTGGCACAACAAGAATCGAAGCCATCGGTAAAACAGTCTAGACAATTATTGTCACCGCTACAACAAATGAACTTACAGAAGCTGAACCAACACTCGCAATCTTCTTCGTCACAAGAGTTGTCACATGTTACACAGCAGTTAGTGACGTCATCATTTTTCTCTTTACGCCGAGCTGCTTCTAATTGTTGTTCTTCTTCTGCTGTCAAAGGAATTACTTGAAGCAAATTCGCCGAAGCTTGATGCAAAACATCTTGGTTGTCGCCATTATCTTTTTCGATTTTTATTTCGTCTTCACTTGGTTCAGGTTTTGAAGGTTTTGGCTGGCATGTAATTACAGTGTTAGGAGCCATCTCTTATTGTTTATTATTAATTTTAGGATACGAATTGCTAGACACAGCACACAACCTAACGCGAGTCGATAAGATGAAAACCTGATTTTGCGAGCCAGACGCGCATGTTTACCGGCTCTCTTATGAACCCAGTACACAAGCCTTACAACATTTTTTATTACATATTGTTCTTTAATCTAAGCCACACTTTACATCCAACTAGTTAATAACGTAAAAAGGCAAATTCACATTTACCCAACTTTACTATCTCTACTATTCGTCGATGTCTATAGCGTACCGAACTCGAGAAATATCACAAATAAATTAATTTATTTGTGTCCCAACCAGGAAACATACCCGGTGCCTCCGAGTCTAAATCCACGGACTTAACCGTTAGACAATTGAGACAACCAACTCATTTTCATAAAATAAGTTTTACATATTTTTTCCACCTCTAACTTCTATCTTTTATAGAAGGTAACAGTTAAAAAAACATGTTTACTGAGGTAGTATTTGTGTGTGCTAATAATAGCTATGATCGAGTAGCGAAACTATTTTTACAACTTGTAGAATGTTCCGTGCAATATTAGGTCTTACGTCTTCAGTCTATTTCGACAAACCTCATACTTACACATTTTCTATGTATAAATTGTATCTAAAGATATTGTGAACTTTTGTTGAACTTTCTTTATACGAGTATGTCAATAATTGATCTGATCTAACGGAATAACGCCAAAACTGATCATTATTATGTACAAGGGTCATTACAAAATTGTTTGTCGGAATTTACGTCTTGGAAAATCCAATGCGCGAAATACAAAAACTGGTTTAGTCTATACTAAACTAAAATACTATACTAAACCCTAATTTGTGTTCAGCGATTGATTAGTATTTATATTGGCAATTTGAACCGCGTATCTGTCAGTCAACTAGTGATGAAATAAATGGTTATCGATAATAATATCACAAAAGACAACAGGTACATATAATAACTTAAGGTCATTCGCGCCATTTTGCGCGGAGATGTCAAGTGTAAGTTATTGTTTTGTAAATTAATTTACGGTGGATATTGTTGATCAAAAGTGGTGTTGTTTGTTTAATAATGTGCTACAATACAAAATGTGATTAGTTATGGAAAACGATAAATTGGACTTTGAATATGTGGCACAAGTTGTAGTTTATTTTATGCGGTTTTCCCGCGCTGTGATCTCCCATATTTTACCCGGCGTGTTTGATGATGACCTCATTAACTCATAAAAAAGAAAGATATATTACTTCAGACTTGGCTGTATGGGCTAGACCCTTTGCCTTCCCTATCACCTCATTCATCATCCATCGGGAGAAGTAAACAAAAAAAAGAATATATAATAACTTAAGGAATTTGTGTTATTTAGACGCAGACGTTTGTACAAAATACAATTTATCTCTATTAATTGACTGGTTAATATATAATAACGGTGGTGGCTCGGTTTTCTTTAAATAGGTTGGAGTTCGAACCTCGGTATGTACCAATGAGAAATACACTTACGTACATTTGTCGAAGATTTACAACACCACTATTATTATCCCTCAGAGAGCACGTTAAGCCGTCGGTACCGATTCCACTTATACCATTTAGAAATCGTTAATAAATTGTCATTAAAAAATTGACATTAGATTGTGGCGAGTGTGGGCCAAATTCTTTAGAAATATGTTTTGGAACGCTCATTTGCAGCAGTGGGGATCAAGGACTATGTGTTTTAGGGGCTGTGATGAATAGGTTTGTGTGCAGTAGTAGTTTTTCCTTGCCTGTAGTGAAGCGCCGCCGCGCCGGTCCAGAGTAAACCCTATTAAGCCTGCTGGTCTTACATTAAGATGTGGAATGCTCTCCCAGCTTAACCTATAACATCTTGTTAAGCCGGCATAGTGGTAGAGACTGATGCCGGTCGTTTGTGGCTAGGGTTGGTCCCATTCTTGGACCTCGCGTACCGCTTACCATCAGGTGGGCGCGATGTAACATGTAGTGTTCAGTATAAGAAAATATATATATATAAATGTTGTTTTTTTTTTTTTTTTTGGTTCTCTTCTCCCTATGGATGATGAATGAGATGATAGGGAAGGCAAAGGGTCTAGCCCATACAGCCAAGTCTGACGTAATATATCTTTCTTTTTAATGAGTTAATGAGGTCATCATCAAATTCCAGATGCTGCAGAATTTGATGCTTTTCTTGGAGTCACTCGCAACACCATAACTCAAACACGTCGGGTAAAATATGGGAGTTGACAGCGCGGGTAACGGCAAAAAATAAACTGCAACTTCGGCCCCATATTTAAATTCCAATTTATCGTTTTCCATAATTATTCACATTGTAGCACATTATTAAACAAAACAACACCACTTTTGACCAATAATATCCACAGTAAATTAATTTAAAAAACAAAAACTTGCACTTGACATGTTCACGCAAAATGGCGCGAAGAACTCCCATATATAAATGTTGTATACATAGTTTTCTTTATCGATATTTAATACTGAGCATCTCTTTAACTGTCATCGCTACTCCGCGTTCTTCTGAAGTGAATTATTTTATTTACATTATACATTGCGTGTTGACGTTAAACTAAAGACAAGCGTGGCACAAAATAACACGCAATGGACAACGTAAATACAATAACCAGGTTCAAAACCCTGAGAAAACGAAGTGTAACTGTCAAGTGTCATCACCGCCGAAAATAAACATAACCTTCAATGTAATTTTTGAAGAAATTAATGCAAAGAACAGGAACAATTAATGACTTGATGCTATAAAACTATTAACACATTAATACTTCGTTTCAAAACAACGAACGTTTGCTCAAAAATCGCTCATTTTAATTTAAAATGCTTCCAAAAGAAATTGAAAGTTCTTTACAATATATTGATGACGAGAAAGGTGCTTTAAAAGATGCTGAGAAGAAAAACGATGGTGGTGGCGAGGTGATAGACAAGCAGCCGGTGAACGAAAGCTGTAAAATGGAGGAAATTCCTTTGGGTTTTACCAATACGAGCCACACTAGTGGTGTTGCTGCCGAAAGTGTTTGTTGCGCTAACGCCCTGTGTGATTGCTTAGCAGAATGTTGGGGTGCTATTTGGGGGTGCTTAGCTGCGTGTTGTAGTTACCAGGGCGTGGGATGTCTCAACAGTATGTGTGAAGGGTGTGCGGAATGCTTGGATTCCTGCGGAGAGTGCTGTATTTTGTGTACGGAGTGCTGTAAGTAACGTACAACTAGATTGTAATCAGTGACATAATAAGAGTAGATGAAATGACATTACCTCCTAACTAATAACATTTAAAGTAAAATATTTCTTTTATTAAAAATAACGTAAAATAAATTATGTATGGACCTAAATTAATAACTCAATCTCAAAGATAACATGTTAGTTACAAGGTATTGTAACTTCAACAACGAGAAGCTTTCTGGTAGCACTATATTGTCAGTATAGCAGATGAGGAATCCAGCAGTTGCAATCTAGTAAAAAAAAATATAGTCATAATTGGACGAAGTTATGGAAAAAAGATCCAATCCACAATTTTTCTGAAATTATGAATTTTAATCAGGTCCTTAGGATAATATATCTAATATCAAAAACGATCCATATAAAAATACCGTTTTTGACAGATTCTAAATGTGGACTAATCCAAATTCCAACTTTCATGGCCTATAACTTAAAATTAACAGTGGAAAATTTGTAATTGACCCAATTCCAAATAATAAATGAATAAATTAAAGTTTTTATACTTTAAGAAACTGGCAGTATGTGTTCTATTTAAGCTTGACAATATTTTATATTGTGAAAATTATTAATGTGCCAAAATGATTTGTGTGTGCTTCCTTGATTATAGATATAGTGTTGTATTATTATTTGTGTAACATTTTTTATACAAAGATTTATTTTGTTAATAATTTAAGATAAGTCATGAAATATCGACCGCCTCTGTGGTCTAGTGGTAACAAACGTTGAACTCGGGAGGTCGTGGGTTCGATTTCCACCGGGGGCAAGTTGTACATTGTATAATTTGTCTCGGTCTGGGTTTATATGTATAATATGAATATATTTACAAAAAAAAAAAAAAAAGTTTAATATGTAGTTTATAAACCATCTAATTTCCGTAACACAAGCCTAGTAGCTTACCACGGAAATTGGATGGCGCTGTGTGACCCGTCTGGAAATATTTATTATTTATTTATTTATTATTATATATGAATTTGTTAACATAATAATGTACCGCCAGATGACTGTTACTTTTATAATCACCCAGTTTTTATGGAGCTCATTTTTATCACTTCCAACAAATTGTTTATAAGGAACAGTTCGTTCTACCAATATAATCATATATTAGTCTAAAGTAAGAGCATACAAAATCTGGTGGTGTAAATTTTCATAAGGTAAAAATTATATACATGTCTTGTTATGTATTTATTAATATAAATTAGTCATAGGAACCTGCAGCCCTACTCTGTTGCTTAAGCGCAAATGTTATATAATGGAATCCCTTAACTATATTAAGGGTTCCTATTTGCACGGACGCTGTCTAGGTCGAGCGCTTATAGAGTTGAGAATTAAATAATATTTTGTAATTACGACGCAAGCTCTGACATAAATAACTAATAACATTTGCAACTAAGTAACAGAATAGAGCTGCTGGAGTCCCAGGCTAAGCTTAGTTTTGTCTCCAGACTCCTATTGCTGTGTTCGACAAAGCAAATCATAGTGCACTTTTTTTTTTACAGAATATTGCTTAAAGAAAATTAAAACGCAAGTCGAATGTCTTTCATAGCGAAATAGAAAAAAGTGCTTACAGCGTTTATGTACCCTATGTTTACCTTATTTTGCTTTGATAGTTTTTTGACTTGCATTTTCCTTTGCTTTAACCAAAACAAAATCTATGCTCGAGTAGCGTTTTTATTAACTTTAAGCAAAATTCAGTAAAAAAAGAGCATTTTGCTTTGAAGTCGAACACGGAAAATATTGTTACCAATTTTAGTATTTGTAGGAGAAAATAAATAACTTTTTTATTAATGTATTGTCAATTGTGATTAATGTACGTTAATAATTATTGTGCATTTTTATGTAAGAAAACTAACAAGTGATATTGATTAATGATATTTTATAATAATATATTTTTTATATACTTTACATATATCAATAATCTTTTTATTAAGTCTGTTTGCTGAGAGTTGATAAATATTTTGATAGCATATTGGATAGCGACTGTAGCCTAATTATTGCAAACTGTATGACCGGCGTCATATGTTGCTACTCAAACCCTTTTCAAAGTATTGTTCCTTGTGTTGGACTGGTCGCTTTAAGAGCTATTTTTCACTTTGAAAGTAGTTCTACTTTGCGTTGCTCTATGGTTGTCATACAATTTAAACGAAATTCGGTAATAAAGCTTTGAAAGCTTTCAAGTCAAACACAAGTTGGCACGAGGCATGCAGTTGTTGTCGAGCTCGGGGCTGGGCGAGCGAGCAGCATCAATAAAAACAATTAGCGGGCCGAATAATTAAAGAATCATCAACATTTGGCGAACAGACTGTATTTATTAAATGTTATTTTATATGGATCTGACAGCTATTTTTATATTTAGTCTTAAAGACAATTTTATATTTAATAGATACCTTAGGTACTTAAGTATTAATACTCAACATAATCCCTATTGGGATTCATACATTTAAAATAGTTATAGGAAAGTTTTTTTTTAAAGGTTTAATCTTATTGCACTGGCATGGAAAAATGATTTTTTAAATAGTTTTTTATACAAGTTATAAGTAATGTTTGAGGTCTGTAAGTTTGAGTTTAAAAATTATAGCGATTATTGTGTAAAAATATACAGCGTGTCCCAGAAGTTGACATCAAATGTCATGTATTTTCTTTTTTACTTTACAGGCTGCAGCCCTATTCTGTTACTTAAGCGCAAACGTTAGATAATGGAATCCGTTAACTATGTATATCAATATATCACGCTATTAAAGTTGATATTTGCATTTTTTGCGTAACTGCGTTCAATTATGTTCCGGTAACGTCTCGGACCGACGATATTAGCATAGACATGATTGCCTTCATTAATCATGGCCCAAGGTTGTACTTTACGGAACAGTCAGTACAGACAAATTAAATAGTACTAAATTTGATGTACATTTAACGATATTTCCACTTTATTCAAGCATTATTAATCGAATAATATCCATTTTTTAAAGTATAATATTTACATCAAATAAAAACATACTGTATTATTACACTAGCCCAGGGGTCGGCAACCATTTCGGAGTCAAAAATTACAATTTACAAAATTTATAAGTTTAGATCCTAAATTTTATAATTATTTTAAAAACACCGACTGCACTTGTTTGGGTAAACAGCAGCCATATTCTGTTAGTTAGTGGCAAACGTTAGATTGTCAAAATAGTAAATTTTAATAATTATTACCACTTTTAGTCCGAGTTTCCCCGATCATAGCCGACCTTACGTCATATTAGTTCCACTATTTCAAAGGTCACCCATGGGGTTGCAACTTCAAAATCATTAAATACTTAAATTGTCTCCCGCGAATTAATTTTTAAGTTAACAACATTTATATGAATTAAACTAAGATTATATATTTACATTAAACATAGTTTTATAACAAACATTAGGTAATAAATCAAAAACATGGCAAATACTAAAATAAAAATATAAAAGTTTTTTTTTAATGAACGCATCGTAACGTTTTGCTGTCGTCTGTTGTGGAAACCTTTATACGAGAATACCAATTTTAATAGCGTTTTACACTGACAGTTCCGTTATTTAAGAGATTCCACTATTCAACGTTGGCGCTTAAGTAACAGAATAGGGCTACTGTCCGGACTCCGAGACGAAGGCACACTGCCATGGTATTTCGGACAATATAATATTTGTATCAAATACAAATATCGATCCTTTGAAAACAAATGGAATTATTAAATATCATAGCAGCATAAACACAATGATATAGATACCGCATGTTTGACTTGTCGCTGTGAGCGCTTTTTTTTTTACTTTATTTCGCGTTGAAAGTCGTTAAGACTTGAGTTTTCATTCTCAAAAAAAAAAACAGTAAAAAAAGCGACCTTTGCGTTCAAGTTGAACACAGCAATAGATTTACATGTATTAGTTTTCGGCTTGCGTAAGTATGACCACGTCTCCCATTTTCGTACACAGTTAAATTGGCTCAATATCCGCTTTCGCAGGTCAGCACATCTTCTATATTTTCTATACAATATTATTTACAACCCTATAGCTCCCTCTTATCTTAAAACACACTTTGAATTTCTTTGTGATTCGCACGACCGCCCTCTTCGTTCTTCTCATAACAACCAACTTAAAATCCCACCCCACACTTCCAGCAGATATTCAGATTCATTTACCGTATCGTCTGCTCGCCAGTGGAACAAACTTCCACTGACCATCAGACAAGCTCCTTCCATTCACATCTTTAAAAAACTACTTAATACTTTCTTTTTAAACGAGCAGAACAATATATTTTAACTCCATAAATTTCTACTTCCTAATAATATATTATCCTCATATATGTATATCTTCTATAATACTTATATATAGATGAGTATTTATGTAGTCTATGTATTCATACTATTTATGTAGTTTATTGGTTAGAATTGCACCCCACATATTTATACTGTCTCACTCTCCCAAAGGTTAGCTGGTAGAAAAAGCCGAAATGGCTTTAAGTTCGCCTTTGTACATACTTTTAAGTAAAGTGCAATAAAGTATTTAATAAAATAAATAAATAAATGATACCTATATCACCTAACACTATATATACTCGTACATATTATTTTAGTTGTTAAGAATAATGTTGCTCTCAATTTTATTGTAATTAATATTAAATAATATAAAATATATTAAAACTGCGTTCGTGGTCTAGCGGTTAAGTCAGTTTCGTACGCTAGAGACATCAACGAGCTGGGCATGATGGGCCTTTTAAAAAAAAAAATGTCTTTACAAATAAAAGCGTGGTTTCTAGGGATACGGTCCTGATGATAATTTACTAATATAAAAGTGACTAATATTTTTGTACCTGAATGTTATTTTAAATAAATTTTATATATGAATACATTTTACTTTTAATTTGAATCCTGTTCCTTAAAAGGGGTTTAACGCCGTTCATCCCTCTCGCTCGCACAAACCAACATTTTCAAAGATTTCTCAAGTATTGTACTTTTAAGAAATGTAGACTACCAACTTACTAGTGCTGTTGGACTTAACAGCATATAAAGCAAAGCTTGCCTTTTCACTGAATTTTGTATGAAAAAACTTCCAAAGCAAAATTAAGCGCTAAAGCGACAAGTCAAACATAGGAAATGTCAAACCATTTTCAAAGCGAAATAAACTTAAAAAGCGCTTAAAACGAGAAGTCGTGCTGAAAAACTACACTCGTACTTGAAAAATCTTTTAATTGTTTGTTCTCTTCTCCCGATGGATGATGAATGAGGTGATAGGGAAGGCAAAGGGTCTAGCCCATACAGCCAAGTCTGACGTAATATATCTTTCATTTTTATGAGTTAATGAGGTCATCATTAAATGCCAGATGCTGCAGAATTGTAGCTTTTCTTGGAGTCACTCGCGACACCATAGCTCAAACACGTCGGGTATAATATGGGAGTTGACAGCGCGGGAAAACCGCAAAAAAATTAACTGCAACTTGTGCCCCATATTTAAAGTCCAATTTATCGTTTACCATAATTATTCACATAGTAGCACATTGTTAAACAAAACTACACAACTTTTGACCAATAATATCCACAGCAAATTAATTTACAAAACAAAAACTCACACTTGACATGTCCACGCAAAATGGCGCGAAGAACAGATGCAAAAGCGTTAAACCCACAAGTCCTAAATACAATATATTATCAAAATAATTAATAATAATATAAAATCTAGTGAATAATACACAGAAGGAAAAAAAGCAATAAAGTGGAATAAATATCTTAGTAGTTCTTTTTAGTAACATTTACTATACTTTCTGATCGCCAAGATTTGATAAAAAAATAACCAAAGCCGCAAGCCCAACGGGCCTCGTACCACGAGACTCGGTAGGCGCGGCGATAAGCGACAACGCCCGTCATACAGTTGGCGATAATAAAGCGACAGTCGCTATTTGAGACGTTTATCTTAATATTTATTAACTCTTGGGTATCATCGCGACCTTCTGGGGTGGTCAGAAATCACGCATTTGTAAAGAAACGATTTCACATTTAGCCAACTATACTACAGGCCCAGCATTACAATGTCCATGACTAGCGTACCAAACTCGAGAAATATCACAAATTAAATATCACTTTGTGTCCCGACCAGGAATCGAACCCAGTACCTCAGCGTCTAAATCCACGGAGTTAACCGCAAGACCACATAGGCAATGCATGCAAATTTATATCATGATTTGGCCTCCCCATATAACAAAAATATAATATGGGTTTTAAATAAAACAAAACATTAATCAGTAACAGTTAATTTATTTAAAATTGATTTACAATTTTGAGCATTTGAAATGTTTAATAAATTTACAAATTATATTATCCGATTTAAATAAAACAAAACATTAATCAGAAACAGTTACTTTATTTAAAATTGATTCACAATTTTGGTCATTTGAAATGTTTAATAATTGACGTTTCCCAACAAGGAAGAAACTCAAACTAAATAAAGATATCTTTATTTGTCGGCTTTCTTTAAAAAATGATTTTTATATTTTTTTGATGTAACGTTGCAAATTCAGTTCAGTTAGTTCATGTATGGGCGCTCGTCATTATTCTTTGATTAACCAACCTTTATCAATATAGCTACATAAAAAGGAATCCGATTTCCTAACTTGAATTTAAATAAATTGAGATTTCGTATATATTGCGTGGAATATGGTAAGAGAAAATATTTTTTTTTGGAAAACTACGTAATAAAATTTCAAGTTACGATGCAGTTTCCTAAAAATATCGCAACTCATACTGAGCCTAGTCAAGTAGGTAGCAAGAGGTCGACGATCGCGCGAACGTTGACTTTCGTAATTCTATCTCTCTCTAATTTCGTCTCTCGGCTGTTGGCGAGATCAATTAACTCCCCAGCCTTTAGGTATTTATCACGATGGATATCGCGATTTGCAGACGCTTCACCACGCAGTAGTGTTTTCAGAAAAAAAAAAATATATATATTTTAAAAAATGTGCACTTTTTTATAATAGAGGTTCTACTAATGACATCTGAAGCCTAAAAAAAATATTTGCTCTTTTCACAATTACACGCGGTATTTTGACATTTTAAAAAAGATGGTCGACAAATTTTATACCCTGTTAAGGCACTGATTGAAAAATAATGATTATTGTCATTCCTTATTAGCTGTGGGACTACTGTTGTCATCCGCTTTCCTCTTACTTCCAGCAATCTGAGATTTTTTATCAGGTTTGTAACGCTCCCATTTTTTATGATTTAAATCATCAAAATTATCGCAATACTTTGCTATATCCTTTAGATATGTGGATAGGTGTAGCAATTCCCGGTCTTTATCTCGGTTTAAATGCGCCTGTCTGAAAGGCCGGATTTTGAGTCCAGATTTCGGGTTCATGATGAAATTTCTACGTATATCGTCAAACATTATTGTGTTTTTAGCACCGTACTGGGGATATTTGCCCCATATTACTCCCAGCGGTTTCACCTGCAAAGAAATGTATATGTTACCAGCTGGTTGTCCATGTAATATAGCAGAAAATATGTTCAAAAACTTCAAGTGGCAGATATGTCACACAATGTCCTCTTTTTTCTAATATAGAATAAGCAAACACCCCTAATAGATATTATTTACAGATTGTATTTTATTATAGCTTGGCAATGATGGATGAATGTTCTAAAGAAGTATGCTGGTGGATTTGTGAGGTGTGGTACTTACATCAATAGTTCCATATTTGGAGGAATGTACAGTGATCATGGCAAGGTAGTCCAAGTAGAACATGATCTTGTAGTCGCTGTGTGTGGAGACCCCCAGTAACCTCATCTTCTCCTCTATCCACTTCATGCCCGTAGCCGACCAGATTACAATGTCGTAGTGCTCATACGCAGATGTTAGGAATTCATGCAGATATGGACGCATTAGCTCATAGCCTAGAAAGAAAATATATTTTTTTATTGTGCAACAAGACACTCATCTTCCACCATTGTGCTCCTCTCCCTGCCAAACAAAATACTGTATGACTCTTACATGATTTTATTATTAACAGGTAAAATTAATTTGCTGCTGTAATCTTAATAATAACTAAATAAACATACCAGTTTCAGCTGCAGATCTATGATCAAACAGAGTATAGTCAATATCCAATACCAGCAGTTTCTTTCCTTCCCGTGGTGCATTCAGTACTGTAATCTGATAGTCTTTTACTCTCTTGTTAATTTTAGCTAGATATACCTGAAATTTAAAAATTAAAAATTTTGAAGAGACTTGTCATTGGCCAGCAAAATTTGGGTTTACTTTTGGGACCTTTGGTCAAAGCTGACAAGACAAATTTCTTAGCATTTCATAGATTCACCTGGTGCTGGGTCCATCAATAAAGAGAGAACAGTGTCTCTAACAGAATATGGGCTGGATTAAAACCTCTTTTTATTGTAATTTACATATAAACGTCCTGTAGCTATCATGAATGGTGATTGACAATTTGATACCTATGTTAACTATTATCAAGACATCGCTCAAAATGATTTAGTGCAGAAACCAGGTTTAACAGTTATCATAATCTGTCCTACATGGCATTTATTACGCCCTAGGCACAATGTAAACAAAACCGGTGGTACCCAATCTTTAACAGAAGAAAATGGGCATGCACCGCTTGGTCCAGATTTGCTAATAAGTCATAGAAAACAACAGACAATCAGTAACAACTTAACATAAAAACACAACCATATTAACAAATAATTAAAAAAAAATGTTTTAGTGATTTACATGTGCGTCAACATGATCAAGATTGAGAGTAAAAGTGGTGGTTGTAACCCTGCTAAATACAAAACAATATATTTCTACATAAAATAGTCACACAGAGGTACACCTCTATTTGTCAGTATTAAAATGCATTTAATTACTGTATGTTTTTAGCTAGTAATATTATTAAATAGAATTTTCTCATTACCTCCTGAGTTTCTACCTCTGCTTCTTCTTCTTCCATGTCCAGATCATTAATAACATCATCAGCAGCATCGGGCTTGGTCTGAGCACCCTGTATAGCTTCCTCCAGAGACCCCATCATCATAATCTTGAGGTTCGGCTTCAAATTCAGCTCCGATAGGGTATAGTTGTCTGTTGCTACTTTTCCTAAAAATCAATAATAATAAATACTATATTTACTTAAAATATGTACAAAGGCAAACTTAAAGCTATCTCAGCTTTGTCTACCAGCTAACTACAACATCGGGAACAAATGCAAGACTTAACTTTAGGCAGTGGAAGTTGATGCAAAAGGATTTGTGATGGCCTTCCAGAAATTTCTGAAGAATTTGGCTTACACTCGCTGCACTATGTATGCCAATAAACCTAGTTTGTTATGTATGTTTCGGGATCAGGCTTAAATTGCCATCATGCCGACATAGTGTTAGGGACTGATGTCAGTCATGAGTGTCTGATTCCAGTTGCTAACATTCATTGACCTCGCGCTCCACTTTTAGGTGGGGGCAAGGTAACATGTCATGCTAGTATAAAAAGAAAATGTTAGTAAACAATATATAACATGCCGAATCTCCTTCTTTTGTTTAATTAAAGATTAAAAAGAGCTTTGTACCTGCTCCAGTTTTTTAATAGCTAGTCTGTCTCTTTCTTACAATATTAATGATATTACTTAAGAATAATTTGAATTTTTGTACGAACTTGAATGAACAAAAGGTTATAAGTTTTCAAAGTGTCAAAAATTTGCATACGGCTAGTGTGAATAAAATATGATGCTATTACTTGAATTGCATTTTTATCATGTTTGTATTGCATAATTTAGCGGAAATTTACCTTGATGTTTTACGTTGAGCAATTTTTGCCGTTCGGGCCGCACACCAGTCGCATTTTCGATTGCAATTTTGAGCATCGCAACGGAGTCTGAAGTTGAAAACTCCGGTATTTCGTATTCCTTGCCATTCCATTTTACACTTAATTTAATACAATTTTCATTTATATCACACATATTGTCATGAAGATGTTCGCAAAAAACAGAAAAATACCACAGCGACCGTGTGACACATAAACAAACTTTGACAGGTTAGTGATGTGCTCACTGAGTAATAATCTTAAAGTAATCAATTATTAATTAATAGTATTGATTTTACTTCTCCAAAACTATTAATTACTTGAAGACTAATGAATTACCTACTAATAAAACAAGTAGCAGTTTCGTATATTAATTTATTGAAGTATTTTAATTTATAGTGTGACAATTTGAGGAGTAACATCAACGTAGATACAATAGCCGATTTTTGGGTCATAAACCGGTAGTATCTGTGCGCGATATTGTAGATATGGCCTAATCTTAATCGATTATGCATTATTATTTCATGCAATATTCTTTTTTAAACCTTACTTTTTTATCATTACTACTACTATTAGTAACAAGAGGAAAGTAATCAACTATACTTTTATTGTTGTTAAATTCACGGTTAGTCTTTTGTTTAAAATTTAAAACGCAAGGGTTGTTGGCCTTTCTTTCAAATAATGGACTCCACCAATCAGATGATCTAGTTAATGATGTGCCACTCTCATCGTTATAAGAATTATTGTTGGATTTAAAATAACCGTTTTTTACCGTATCATGTTTAAATTTTAGGCCTGCTTTTTCCGAAATGTAGTCTAACTTTAATCCACACTCTTTATTCATAGCTTCGCTTTTTATTTCTAACATCATTCCAGTTATTTTCTTACTGCCAGCCAACTTTTCAGGATCTTTATCCGGACTTTTATCTAAAATAAAAGTAGGTAGGTTGAGTGCGGTTAGATTATTACAGGGACGTTAATATTTTGAAACATCATAAACTAATCTCTTACATAATTCTAATCCAGGACGAATAATTTCATTATTCTTCGTTTGTTTCTTTCGTTGCGAACATTTCATTTTAGCTGCAATGATAAAAATAATAAAATGTTAGTCATAACTTCATGATTAACATATCCATTCAGGACGGGAATGCAAAATATTGCAACTATACAAAAGACAAAATGAGAAATACAACTATTCGTAGATCCTTACATGTTGGAGATTTCTGCTGTACTCGATTTGAGTGGTCTTCTGACGTTCCTTTGCAAGGACAACAACGCCTGAAAAAACATTAGATAGAGATACTCGAATAATTTTAGTCCGCGAAAATTCTTTACTTTTACCAACATATATAAAACTTGCGGCACGAAAGTCTAGCGATTAACGTTAATCGAGTCAAAAATAAGCGGGCATATCATACGCGTTGATTGGCTCATCGTTCGCGCTGATTGGCACTCCAGTCGTAAGCATGCGCAGTAATTCCCTTCACATCACTTCGTCGCTAGACTTTCGTGCCGCCATCTGTACTAACCCATAGCGTAGTGGTGTTTTTGTCTCTTGAACATCTAAAAAGTAAAAATATTGTTAATACTACTGCCCGCTCAATACCCCGAAAAAACGGCTACCAGAGTACGTTGATAAATAAGTAATAAAATATGTTTTTTTTTTTTTTTTTTTTTTTTTTTTTTTAATACTAGCACGACATGTGACCCTGCGCCCACCTGATGGTAAGTGGCGCGCAGGGTCCATGAATGTTAGCAACTGGAATCAGACCCTTATATCCGACATCAGTCCCTAACACTATGCCGGCTTGAATGATGTATAGCGACGAAAAATATTACCAAGCGATGACTTCTTTTCTTCAATTTGTTCTGTACTAATTGTTTCAGCGTCTATTGGATCGGTCCACTGACTGGATCTAAAATCAGAAAATTATCGAATCGGATTCACACCAATAAAATATTAAAAAATATGATCTCTCCATAATACAATTGAATTGTACATTAATTTATACATGCTTTTAAACAAGTGTACCATTAAATATATAAATATTAAAAGTCTATAAAATAAAAATATTCAAAAAATAATTAATACTAAACAATATTTGTATGCTACAAGTTTTTCTCAGTTTTCCATCGTATTTTCTCGAAGCATTGATTTTTAGAAACTGTTATTATTGAATTTGGGACACTCATCAAATCGACGCGTTTCGCTCCCTATCGCGCTTTTTCCTCCCACTATCAGAATTTGGTTCAGTGATAAAAGTCGGGTGTAATGTATAAACTTTCAGCCTGTTATTAATCACTGAAATCCCTTATATGTGGCCCCGTGGACTAATAAATTTATAGCAAACAACTGTTGTAGTTGCAAAAATATGATTAGAATTATAAAACATAACTTACCGAGTGTGATATATTGGTTTCGCTTCAACTTCTTTTTCATAACCTTAAAGCAAACAAAAACAGTAGAAAAATGTACTTTATGAAATGACTGAGTCTTTATGACATTCCGATAGCATATAAAATACTAACCAGTATCGACACCAAACAACCAATCACAGAGGCAATGCAGTTTTCTTCCTATACTGAAAAGAATAAAACATAAATATTTGCAGTTAGGAGCTAGATATGAGACTAACAATAATATAATTTATAGCATCACACGGTACGCTTTTGTTTTTTTTTTTTCTTAATTGTCTTTAAAGGACATTGTACAGAATACATCAGTCCTAAACACGTAATTTATTTGCATAATATATGTTTATAACAGAGTTCATAACCGAGTTGGGGAGATGTTGCAGAATTTGATGCTTTACTTGGAGTCACTCGCGGCATTATAGCCCAAACACGTCGGGTAAAATATGGGAGTTGACAGCGCGGGAAAACCGCAAAAAATAAACTGCAACTTGTGCTCCATATTTAAAGTCCAATTTATTGTTTTCCATAATTATTCACATTGCAGCACATTATTAAACAAAACAACACCACTTTTGGCCAATAATATCCACAGTAAATTAATTTACAAAACAAAAACTTGCACTTGACATGTCCACGCAAAATGGCGCGAAGAACCCCGTACGCTTTTGAAATGAAACAATACTATTTTTTTTTTTTGGTTCTCTTCCGATGGATGATGAATGAGATGATAGGGAAGGCAAAGGGTCTAGCCCATACAGCCAAGTCTGACGTAATATATCTTTCTTATTCATGAGTTAATGAGGTCATCATCAAATTCCAGATGCTGCAGAATTTGATACTTTTCTTGGAGTCACCCGCGGAACCATCCACTGCTCAAACACGTCGGGTAAAATATGAGAATTGATAGCGCGGGAAAACCGCAAAAAATAAACTGCAACTTGTGCCCCATATTTAAAGTCCAATTTATCGTTTTCCATAATTATTCACATTGTAGCACATTATTAAACAAAACAACTCCACTTTTGACCAATAATATCCACAGTAAATTAATTTACAAAACAACAACTTGCACTTGACTTGTCCACGCAAAATGGCGCGAAGAACTCGAAACAACACTATTATCCCTATGTTCGACTTGTCACTGTAAGCGACACTTTTTAAGGCGTTCGGATGCAGCTAGTGTCAGTGTAGTGTTACTTTTTTAATAAAACACAACTAAATTTGGAAGCTTGTACTAAAAAAAATATATAATAATTTATTCAACAAGACCCTCTTATAATAAAATAACATAAAGGTAAAACAGTAAAAGGTGTTAGTAACAACAATATAAATTTCTGTTGCCCTATTCTGTTACATAGTCGCAAACGTTATTAGTGGTTATTTACGTCAATTTTTTTTTTTTTTTATATTTATCGCCATAGGATCCTATCGGAACACTCGGTTAAGTCAATTTTTCTTAATAACAACGCTAAACAAAATACCTGGCCAGATTTGGTGATACAGTATGGCAAGGAACAGCCCCAATTTCCATTATTATTATTTTATTATTATTATCTCTATCTCTTCCACTTCTAAGCCTAATAATTATTATAATTTATAATAATTTAGGTCTAGTTTGTGGCTGTAAAGGTTTCTCGTCGGGTATTTTAATAAATAGTACTTAAAATGTATCATAATTACAAAATATTATTCAATCCTCAACTCTAGCGGCCGTGCAAATATCAACTTGAATAGCGTGAAGTTAACGGATTCCATTACATAACGTTTGCGCTTAGCTGTGTGCAGACAGGTTTGGAATCACAGGTAAAAATTGCTCAAATCTAGGCTTAAGTGAGAGCAGAAACGTTTGCAAAGATTTGTTTGCTATAGAACTGCAGCCCTGGTTCTGTGTGCTTAATGTAAAATGCAACTTTTGGAAAACGTAACTGCTGTAGTTACGTTTTTTTGTTTTACATTGCCTGTTATTGCAAGTTTGGCTATAATAACAGGCAATGAACATCGACAATTCAGGAAAAAAACTACTACTATAGTTGCGTTCACGAAACTTCACTGTCACACTAGGCATACTGTTACTTAGTCGCAAACGTTAGATTGTCAAAATAGTGAATTCTGTTATTTACTCCCACTTTTAGCCCGAGTTTCTCCGATCATAGCCGACCTTACGTCAAAATAGCGTTTTCCACTGTTTTAAAGATCACCCATGGGGTTGCAACTTCAAAATCATTGGGAAAACGTGAATTAAATAAGTTGTCCGCCGCGAATTTATATTAAAGTTAACAACATTTATATTAATTAAACTAAGATTATATATTTACATTAAACATAGTTTTATAACACACATTAGGTAATAAATAAAAAAAATGGCAAATACTAAAAGAAATATATAAAAGTTTTTTTTTAAATGAACGCATTGTAGCGTTATTTTGCTGTCATCTGTAGTGGAAACCTTTATACGAGAATACCAATTTTAATAGCGTTTTACACTGACAGTTCCGTTATTTAAGGGATTCCACTATATAACGTTGGCGCTTAAGAAACAGAATAGGGCTACTGACTGGTCAATTAAGTATTTCATACGAGCAGAGATGCATTAGGCATTATACGAGTATTTTAACGCTTCACGTAGGTACATAGGCACTATACCGTCTGTCTGGTACATAATATATTTGTCGTCATATTAGTGTCGTCTCCAGTGTAAATAAAAGGGAAAATTTAATAAAAATACTTATAATTGTTTCGTCTTGGTGAAGTCTGAGTAAAAAGTCGTCTGTCAACGTCATACTGTCAAATAAAATAGTCCTCCAATATTGTCAGTAAAAAAGGAGGTTATAGTCTGTCAAAAGAGGTCGGGCGCGCCGCTACAGGCACATTGCATTACATATCTTATCAACATCTTAAGTGGGCGGGTGGAATCTTCCAAACTTTCATATATTCTATATGTAATAGTAGGTTTGTATATAAAATTTATTGTTAATAAATTTAAGATAAATAATAAATAAGTTGACAGAATGAGGAGAAAAATATAATAACGTTTTATCCTTACATACATACCTGCATATGCCAGAGCTTAAATTAGAAGCATCCATTATTTTATTATCAGCTTCTCCTTGTTTTATTTTACTATCAAAATTCAAACTATCAATGTCAACTATAGTATTGTTCTCATTTTCTTCAGAGGAAATATTGGATTGAGTTGAACTGGCAAGAGATACGCCGTCTGATAATGGTTTGTCTTCAACTAGATCTTGGAATGAAGCTTCGTCGATTTTACGTTTGGGTATAAGCTATAGTAAAAATACTATTAAATTAATTTAGGTACCTACCATAATATATGTTTAAATGACCGCTTTATCAGATAGGCGGATGAGTTAATGAAGGAATCGCATGCAATTGCAAGAAAGTCATATATCAAGCGAAACATAGGCTGATGAAAATGATGATGATGACAAATATTGATAATGGTATAGAATTAATCTGGATTTAGATATACCAAGTCTAAATGTTACGCTGGAGTTGACGAGCTTGCCACTTGTCATGATTGCCCTATTGTAAAATTGGCTAAATGTAAATCCGCTAATTTATAAGCGTGGTTTCTGACCACCCCGAAAGGGAAACGGTCGTGATGACACTTTACTTTTTAAAGTCTAAATGTTACCTACAGTTTTCTTCTTAATTTCCTTCTTTAATTCTTCTATTAATCGGTCACAGCTATCATGATCATTTAATTCGTTATTTTTTATTATTATTTTACTTTCATAGCTTTTAATCTCATCTTCAATTTTTAATTTTCTATTAGGATCTTTTGTGTAATTGTTTGCTGCTTTCAGATTATTAAACTTATCTTCAATTTCTAATTTTGATTCGGGAGTGTTCGTTTTATTATTAGTTGCTTTAATTTTATTTACTTTATCTCCATTTACCAATTTTATATTGGGAGCTTGTTTGTTATTATTGTTAGCCTTAAGTTCATTAAACTTATCTTTTGTTTCTGATATTGCCTTTTGAGTTTTGGTATTGTTACTTTTTGCTTTAAGTTCATTTTGAGAAACTCCAGCATGTTTCTTTTCAATTTTAATTTTCGTTTCGTATTTTTCTGTTTCCTTGACAACACCAGTCTGTGCATTATTATGTTTTCGTTGTATTATGTCTTTTATTTTATTTTGTTTACCTTGTACAATTTCTTCTGTTTTATTTTGTTTTTCTTGTTCTTTAATTATTTTTTTGTTATTTTCATTTATTGCGGTGTGTTTTTTGGTTATAAGTTTTCCATTATCATCGGATTTAGGTCTGTAAATAAAAATTACTAATGTTTTAAGTTTTTTTTGTGTATTGGGATAATAAATCAAGGAAACACGAAATAAAGGAATGAAACTTTGTAACTATTAAATGATACGGATTTATATTATGTACTTAGTGCTATGATCTTCTTTTCTACGTCTACGTTTTTTTTGACAAGGACGTAGACAAGGGCAGTCCTTAATGCAATCTTTATACAACTCTTCTGGCTGAAACGACAAAACAATATAATGCCCTTCTACAGTTACCCCTTTACAATTGTTGTGTATTTTAATTGTTTCGCTTTTATTTGGAAACACGTAATTAAATTAAATTGGGACAAAACATTGTAGTGGTTATAAAGGATATTTAGTGCGAAAAGATCTAAGTTTATTGGGTATATCATATAATAATAAAAGCATACATGTTTAATTTTGTTTGACTCTGAAACAGTTAATTCTTCATCTATATTGTTTGGAATTAGAGGTTCATCAACAGTATAGCTTGTAACTGTTTTTATTGGTTCTAAAATATCATTTATTTTATGTTCAGTTGCTTTTTCATCTTCGTTTATTTCTTGGTTCTTTTCTGCACCACTGTTATTAAAAAAATATTAATTTAATCTTTTGAAGAATACATATTTCTTAGTTAATTCTTGAATGTAATTTGATTCTTTGATCAAATTAACACCCATGTGCCGGGTCATTCGTGTGTGGGCAGAGAGTAGAAGTATGTTATGTCGGGCTTGTGACCGAATATATTATTAAGTATATACTAAACTAGTTTAGAAAAAAACTTACAGTTTAAAGAACTTGAAGCCTTTTTTAGAACTTTTTTCACTCCGGTAGAAATGAGGACATCGATTGAGACAGTCTTCTGGACCACGACTCTCCACTGTTAGGGCAAAACTTTATTTAGGGTTATCTAAATTATTTCTGATAAGTGATGAGATCTTTAAATCATGGTTGAACATTGCTTAGTCCATTACGCTTATTAAATAATTTACTACAGTACTTATTCCTTGTCGCATGTTTTGGATATTGATTTACTGATCGAACTATTGTTTAACATTATTTTTAGCAACACTATCAACTATGTATTACTTTTAATATTGTTGTTGCATGGAAGAACATGAGCAAAGTTTAGACAAAGCATAAGAACGCTTTATCGATTTTAGCGTAACTTTAATCTACTTTTACGTGTTTATAAATCTTACAGATCCGTTCCTTATTCCACTGGTTGTATGCTTTAATCTCTTCATTGATTGTTGCCTCGAATTCATCTATAAATGTTCCATTGGGTGGTGGAACATTTTTTCTTTTCCAAACGTAGGTGAGAATATACTTTACTATACCTCTGTATCTGTTTTTAACTGAAACATTATAATTTCCAAATAATAAATTATTAAACACATATTCTTTTTAATGTGGTAGTATTAGCTATAGTCAGAAATATTTCCTTTAGTGGTGTATCTTTATAAGGCTGGTTTGGACTTAAGAGTATGACTAGTTTAATCCAGGAATAGTCCTGAATTACTATGCTTAAAAATATTTAACTTTTAATCGAAAATATGAAAAAGCTTCAACGAAAACTAAATATCTTTTATCGATCTAAGCCATAATTCCACAATACACAAATATCAAAGCAAGTTTGATAAATCGATGTTATATCAAAATATCAATAATGTTAGTTCTTACATTTAGGCAATCTTTGGCCCGGACTTTGCAAATATTTTCCAACGCAGTAACAATGTGTTGCTGGACAGGCACATCTGATTGGTTTTGGTGCACTATGCCAATGTAAGTTTCGAGCTTTGGATTCCTTTAGTGGTTTACCCTGTAGAATATGAATCTGTAGTGAGTTTTACTTTCAAATCTTTATTACCTAGTGGCTAAGAAAAAGCTATGCATGTATTTTTAATATTAAAACTCGGTTTTAAATAGAGCTTAGTGACAAAAATAAGGAAATGCATACTCTAAAAGTTCGGGCATGTTGAAAGGATGAGTGAAATAAAAAGTCTACGCAACATAATAAACATGTACAGTTTTACGAACTTAACTGAACCGCTAAAAGGCGTCGCTGTTATCGCATTTAGTGTTGCCAATATATTTTTTACAAATAATCAGGTGACCCTTATAGTTTGGTTTGAGTTTAGCTTAAGTTTGTTGGACTGTATGAAAAAAATATGAATGTGAAAGAGCCATTAAAGGTAACCGTAAAGTGAAAGATGATCAATTAGTCTCTACCTAACAAGGGACAAATTATCTAAATTACCTTAAAGTTAATAGTAACGTATTTGTTTTTTTTTAATTTTCCACGAGCGTCTTTTAATTCTTTGATAGCAGCTTGAAGTAATGCATCCTTTTTAGCTTTATTAACTTCTTCCAATCCCACTTCTTTGTCGTATTGTTCTCTTATCCATTCGTCTTGAGTCATGTACTGGCGATCATCTGGGTCATAGTCGTCATCATTATGAATAAGTTCAAGTAATTTAAAATGATTTTTCTCATTTTTTAATGATAATTTACGATGCTTTTTACGACCAATTGCCTTGGTATCTTTTTCTTTGGTATTATTCTCTAATTTATAATCTTGGGATAAATACACTTGAATTGAATCAGTACATCTCATTTTTTCATTTTCAATGTTTTGAACGATATTGTTTAGCCGTTCAAAATCATTATTACTAATACACCTTGCAATATTTTTTAAAATATGGTGCTTTCTGTAGCGTGAGCTTTTTCGATACATGCGGGTTCTCTTACTTTTTAATGTTTTAAGGCTAAGGTAGTTTTTCTTAGGTGTTTTTAAATGTAAAAAATTAAACATGTTTTCAATAAAATTGTGCATCTTTTTCCGTTTCCGAAATTTGAAATTGGATATTGATTTGGAAAGGATTTTATTATTATAGCCTCGACAGTATATTTTCTTAGAACCACTGTTGCTTTCTTTAAAGCAATAATTTACAGCTTTGGTATTTTGTTCCTGATCATCACTAGTATTTCGTTCTTTACTATTGTCTTTGGATTTATCACTAAGTTCACTGTCAGTAGTATCACTTTGTTCAGAATCTTCTTTATTAGACGAATTATCTTCGTTTGTATCATCGCTACTAGGGGGTGTGGTGTCGTCCGTTTCAGACTTTGTGTGTGACTAAAAGTAAATAAATTAACAAAATTATAAATAGTTACATACAACTGCAAGTTACAAGCTGCTGGTCTTCTGCTAATAGCTTACTTTTTGGACCATTTAGGTGCTTAGTCTTAGTCATTCCCGCAAAAAAAATAATTTAAATAATGACGTGTCACAAATGCCTGCAATAGGTTCACGTTAATAAAGATATTTTGACTTACAGTTTCAAGTAAACTTGTCTCTTCATCAGCAGATGATTTAGTCAATTCCAGATCTTCATGGTCAGTTGAGCTATCTTCTGAAGAACCCCTAATTTAGACAATCGTTATTTATTTATTCTAAGAGAAATTAAATTGTTAAGTATATATGCTAGTGTATTATTAAAAATTGCTTTAGATTTATGAGTCAGCTGTACACAAGATGAGTCGGTTTTAGCTCAAGCAAAGCCTATACGTATACCATCGCACTAGATTGTAGTACAAATGTATAAATACGCCTATTTATTACGATGTATAATAATATAATATTAACTAGTATAGTATGCTTTAGTAATATTAACGGCGAAAATAGAATGATTAATAATCAGTATAATTTTCTTACTTTTCCAAGCTCACATCGCTGACATCACCGTAATCAACTGGCGATAAACAAATAGTACAAAGCTGTCCAACATCAGCAAAGCAGCTAGTGCAGTAAATTCCTGGACAATTTGGTGTTTCACACCTAAAAAAGAAAAAAAGCAATATCTTAGCTGACATCGCTTAATCTATTAAGAATCAACCTCTGGTTTAACTCTGTCTTGGTCACCCTAATATAGAATTAACAGCTTAGTATTGAAATACGTAGAAAAGAAATATCTATTATTTAGATAAATTACTTGATAAGTTGTGTATCAGGGTCATTGGGTTTCTCAAAGGTACCACAAAGAAGACAATGAGGTTCATTTGGTGCAGTTCTTAACAGCATTCTGAGCCACCAGCATCTAAAAACAAATGATGTAATGACATTTATTCTATGGTGAAATCGTGAATGTTCAAAAAGTTAAAAGATTAGCCAGCATTTAAAGGGTTTTTAGAGCACGTTTCATCAAGTATAAATATTTATCTTTCGCAAAGAAAGAGATACAGCCTTATGTAAGATTGTAGGTGTTAGAAAAGGTTGCTGTTATTCATTTATCTGATGGAACCTAATCTAAATGTATTGTTATAAAATAAGACTTGGATGTTGTTTATTTTATTATTTATTAAAAATTCTACTGGGGCTCCAAACTAAAACTTATAATAAGAAACCAATAGAATGTATCTTACGGTATGTTAGCATCTAGCCATTGTCGAAAGGTGAATTTTTCTTCAGACGAATATTTATAATCTCTATGCAATTTTCTTCTAGCCAGTTTTAGAAATCCACCTAAAATTATAGACAAGATATCAGTAAGAGCCCTTCTTAAGTCATTTATTTTATTAACCCAAAATTTTTGAGAATTACTTAATATATATTGACAAAAAATTAATATTGATACAAAAGATATGGGTGATTTGTCATCATCATTAGCCACTGCTGGATGCAGACCTCCCCCAAGGCTCGTTACTGCACGCGGTCTTTCGTGGTCTTCACTCAAGAATTTGTGTGCCCCAACAGTCGTTGGTTCTTCGGCGGATGTGTCGGGACCATTGCCACTTTAGCTTGCTGCTTTTGAATGCTATGTCAGTAACATTAGATCTCTGACGAATATCAACGTTTGGAACTCTATCTATTTATTTATTTTAGAAAAAATCACAGCTTATTATATTAAACATATAGACAGAGTAGCAATAGTGGAACACAAGCCAAAGAGATTTTATATTATTTAGACAATACAATTAAAACAGAAATAAGAGTAAAATATAGTTATTAGATTTAAATTAATAGTGCAATTGAATTGTGACTAGCAGAAGTAAAAGAATAATAATAATAATAAATAAGTGAAAACCAATAGGTTAATGATTATTTACCTAAGACAAAATGAATGAATGAGAGGCAGGAGCAAAATTATACTATATATACGTGTATAGTAGTATTCGTATATTAGCAAGCGAAGTGTATTTGTAAAGTCAGTCCGGGATAAGAGTTGTCTTGATACTCTATCCATCAGACATATACCAGGCAGCAGCCCTATTCTGTTACGTAAGCGCAAACGTTATATAATCCGTTAACTATATAAGGTCGAGCGCTTATAGAGTTGAGAATTGAATAATATTTTGTAATAATGACGCAAGCTCTGACGTAATAACGAAATCCTCTAATAACGTTTGCGATTAAGTAACAGAATAGAGATGCTAAGCTCTTTCCATAGCTCCTTGAGCGACCTTAAAATTGTAGGACAGACTGTCAGCGTCTCTGCTCCGTACGACATTACGTGGTTGGTTAAAGACTTTTGTCTTCAAATATTGTGGTATGGATAATGAGAGGATTCGCCAAAGTCTATGGCTATTATATAATTATAAAACGTTTATATTTTTTCTTAAAAATAATCTAAACTAGAAACTACAAAACAATATACAAAACTTATCTATAAATGAAGCACTTATAAAGCCTGAAGCCAAATAGATTGATGAAGACGCACTTGAGAGATTAGGTTCAGAACAACTGCTAGAGTTTACCATGAAATAAAAATCGAATTAAATTTGATACTTATGTCTTGGAAACAATTTATTTTAAATAGTAAGATGAACATGAAGTGAGGATTATGGACTTACCTCTTGTTCTCAAAATATGGTTATAGAGCCAGATAGCGCGTGCTTTTGCTCTGGCTGGTCTATAATGACCCATGATCACATGGCGAAGTCGTAAGCCGTAGGGTTCAAATAAAGCAAAGAACCATAGAAGGAAAATTAGTACACCTAAAGAAAAATAAACATGTACAGAAAAACTAGAAGAGAAGAAATGCTTTAGACTTAAGCGTTTTGCGAAGGTAAATAAATACATACAAACCGTAAACTATAGGGTGTAAAATGCCAGCTATATAATGGGTGTTCTTAAAGTTGCATGAGAAGTTTCGATTGTTGTTGCTATGGTTTAAGAGTTGAGAATATCAAATTGTGTTGACAAATTATTATGAATCGTTTAACGCCAGAAAAATGGTCGGAAATTGTGGAATTTACTTTAAAAAAAACTGTTCGCGAATTTCGTCTTCGTCAATTTTACGGTCAACATAATCGGCATAGTGAGCAAGCAATTTCGCACTAATTTAACTGTTCTCGATTGAAAAATAAAAAATTGGACTGATCGAATGGACTATGTAACTCGTAGCCGCGGCCGACTAGTGCCGAAAATCATATTTAAAAAATAAATTCTGGATTTATCTACCAGATTATAATAATAAATATAATTAATAAAAATAAATTACCAATCTGCGTATATCTTTGTAAGTCCGGTGGGTATGGGTTGGGTAGGCAAGGGACTGACGATGGAGCTGGTGTTGCCAGCGGTAGAGTCAAAGATCCTACGAGTGATCTTAACATTCCAGCAACTGGTCCTCGACCTGATACCTGTACTCCAGCGTCGGGAACTCCAGCTAAAAAGAGGATTACTACTGGAAAAGGAACGCAATAGATAAAGACATTGTGGGTGGACATAATTCAAATGAACTTTTCTATAAGTACGAGAAAGTGAGCCATTGCAACAGCGGTTTACAGTTTGAAAGAGGCTCTCTAGGAATTTATGAAATAGACTAACTTAAAGAACCACATAACCAGATGCAATTGAGCATAAAATCACTTATAACCATACACGAATAAAATGACACTCTTCTGTTTTCGCCCCCGGCCTGGAAACGGGCGGGCGAGGGACCACAGAGCGAAAAGTGGCCCCAATGAGGCCACCATCTTCAGCCTCCGACCTGAGGGTGATCAGAGACGGCTCTCCATCCCCGGCCTGGAAGCGGGCGGGGAAAGAGTCACTAGGCATATATTACTAGCGACCGGGAGGAGGGGTGGGGTGGCACTGTGTGTGGGCCCTCTAAGCTCATCTTCTTCCCTCGGCTGGTAGGGCGTCTGGTCCCAGAGTCTCCCGGCCTTCCGGTGGCCGTGCGTGGAGCAGGCCAATTCCCTGAAGATGGAGTAGCGGCTACAACAATCTTCAATCTTGTCTCTATAATACATGGAAATAATTATTTTTATACTCACGCAATTGAGGTGACTGAAACCGTCCATGATGACGTATAGTCATTAACACCCAGTACAAGCTGTAATCTGCTACAATGTGGATCAGCAATTTGAAGGTAGTGATACACATGAAGACTATAGACCGTGTAAGATAAAGCCTCTCAGTTGCTACAAGTCTAAATGATGTTGTCTAAAACAAGTGTTAAATGATTATAACGATACCATACCGATCGATACGATATAGATAGACAAATTTCTAAGCATTCATTCACCGTGCGGGTCCATGGTGTCTCAGGCTTGCAACCGACAATATTTATTTATTATAAACTTTATTGCACAAACTACAATAGGCTGGTTTAAAAATGAAGGTCTCCATTTTTATTTTATTGCGCGATAATACGCTCACCATCCACCATTCTACTTCTCTCTCTACCCGAACAAATACTGTATGATTCCGTTAATTCCGTATCGGAAGCTCTTTCCATAAATGTATTGACGGCAGACCTGCTTAGGCCCAATTCTTTCAGTAAGTGATGCAAAGATTTTGCTGGAACTCCTCTAGCTCCAATTTCCACTGCGTAAAACTGAGTCTTGAACCCGTTCCTGATCATTTCTTCTGTGCGATCATAATATTTATTCGACTTCATGTTGTGGTCTTTTGGAATATTTGATTCCCACGGAACGGTAAATTCAATAAAGATAACTTTATTCAAGTTCCGAGAAAAATTATAATCTCCAAAATTCTCTAGTAAGTTTATAGGCTACATTTGTCAAAAGTACTCTAGAAAATTCTTTGAAAATATTCGGTTGTGCGAGAGAGAGGGATGCAGAAGCGTTAAACCCTTTTAAAGAAACATTATCTGCAGTATATTTTATTTTCTTTTATTTAAAAACTTTATTGTAATTTATAATCGGCGAACATAATGCCTTAGCATTCTCTGACCGTTGGGACAAATGAGATTTTTTCATTAGATCGAGGATAGTGAAATGATATTAAGACATTATTTTTATTCCTATTAAATGATATTAATATACCTACATTATTTGTACTCGTATATGCCGAGTTCGACTTTGCGCTTTTTTTACATGACGTCACCGATTATACTGTGAATTATTTTTTTCGAGTAAGCACTAATACAAAGGTCGAAAATGTTATCAAATTTTGCAGTCTTGTTTTATTTTTATTATTTATATTACCATAGTCGTTTCATTTCATTTCATTTATTATTCACCGTAGGGACCGTCTGGAACACTTGGTTAAGTCAATTTATAATACTCTGTAACTAATATTAGTTACCTTAAGTAAACGATATAACACAACCATGGTCAGACAGCTTAATACGAAACAACACAAAGATCAGAAACAGCCCAAACTATCAATACAATTATGGAAGAGCAGTAAGAAATAAGTAGTAGTGGTGTTTAATTTTTTCATTGTAAATATTTCACATATTAGTCGCGATTACAGCGACATTATTGCCACTCGGCGAATACCACCGTTGGATCGGTGGCCAGCGCTCCGAGTGGCGCCCACGAAAGTGGAATCAATGCGCGCATCGAGCGGTCACACGTTTTTTCTCTCACATTTTCATAGCTTTTTTACTCACGTAATTAACTGGAATTTCTACTTCTACAATAAACCATATACAGTCCGCTAAACACTCTTTAATTGAGCCATCGAAGACTTGCAGCACTTTATACATATCGTTTATTTTAATTGTTATATTTACCCTGTGTTTGAATTGTCGCTGTAAGCGCTTCTTTACTTTATAACGCTTTGAAAGTCATTCCAATTGGCGTTGTTCATTCGATTTAAGCTAAATTCAGTAAAAAGCGAGCTTTGCTGTCAATTAATATTTTTTTGGGCTTTTCAAATTTAGAAAGAAAAAGAAAGAAAACGTTTATTTATCAAAAACAGCTAAGACATAACAATGGGGTGTATCAGGCAAAGCTTTTTGTAGATGTCGCTAGCGGCACTGGTACCTTGTTTACACCTATGACTGATATTTTTTAAAATTTATTAGTAGTTTTACATTTTTGTAAAAGAAAAATGTATTTTAACTTAACGTTACCTACCTTAAAAGATGAATTAAGTAAGCGAACACCGTCTTTAAAATAAAAAAAAGGTTGAATTAATAGAACGGAAATTTTGAGATCACCATATCTTTGCTTTCGCTTGGAAATCTCGATTTGTACACTTAAAAGCTGCTCACTTCGGCATAATATCCAGAAAATAATTAATTTCGTAATAAAAATACAAGTTTTCTATGCAACTGACAGTTATATAAGGTACCATCTATCATGCGCCATCTATCGTGATAAAAAGTTAGTGACACACCCCATTACAACACGTCATTAATAAATTTTTGGGCTTTTTAAATTTAGAACGTAAGAAAGGTAACGTTTATTTATCAAAAACAGCTTAGACATAACAATAATTTTTTTTTGGGCTTTTCAAATTTAGAAAGAGAACGTTTATTTATCAAAAACAGCTTAGACATAACAATAATAACAAAAGAAAAAAAATAAGTATAGTAAAAACTTAAAATAATAAAACTTGGTAAAAAGAGGAAAAGAAAATGCTTTGCTTACAAAGTCTGTTTTTGGTTGTTTTCTGTAGTTTACTGTTTTTGTCATTCCTATATTTAAAAAAAAATTGTACTAGGTACTTAATTTTTGTGTTTTAGTAAACGATGTTACCTACTTTTTGAATGCAATGCTGGTCTGTAAGCATAGCTGGGCATTAACTCGTTAATCCGTTAATCGTTAATTAACGAAGTTAACATTTTGATTAACGGGTTAACTTTTAAGTTAACTTTTAAAAATGTTATCGGACACGTTAACTTCCGTTAATATGCAGAAGTCCGTTAATCGTTAATCCAATGCCACTATTTACCGCACGTCACCGCGGTGTGGCGCGAAAAACCGGTTCAGACAAGTATGAAACGACAAATGCCGGGCGCGGCGGCGCGTGAGACAAAAACAAAACTAGATATATTTTGCCGGCGCGTGCGAGTAAGAAAACTGCGAAGTACTAGCGCCAGTGCTTAGAGTGACGAGTGTTGTGTTTGTTGTTATTATAAATTACTGTCAGTGATAATTTGCGTGTTAATAAATAAAGTGCAGTGTAATTAGTTAGATAGAAAATTGTAATTAAAACTATATCATGGAAGACATGGAATCGGATTTCAGCGGTCCTGATGAGAATCCTTGGCCACATTTGACTGAGTATGTGGAATTTGTATCCAGATCGGGCCAGCAAATACTTTTTGCTTGAATGCGTTGCCTTGCCGAAAGACACCAAAATAAAAGTTCATGTATCAAGCCTGAATAATTTGAAACAACATGTAAGAAGGGTACATGAGTCACAATACGTACAGTTTAAAGAGATTGTTAAGGCGGGCTCTAACCGAGGCAACACAAAAAAGAGAACTCATTCTGACAATATTATATATTAACCTGTTAACTTACAGAACCTAAACCAACAGGTTTTATAAGTTCACTAACGCAACGATATAAAAATGCAATTTTAGACATATTAACGGATTAAGGATTAACGTTAACTTCCGTTAATTCTTCCGAAATGTAACGCTTTAACGTTTAACGAAGCTAACTTTTTTTGTAGCGGATTAACGATTAACGAAGTTAACTATTTGATTAACGGTGCCCAGCTATGTCTGTAAGTAACATGTTTACTAAACTAATAAGATACCTTCTACATTGTATATTGTATAAGATTTTGTAAACATGTTGTTGACTTGCTTAATTAAATAAATAAATAAAGAGAAGACAGAAGACTGCACACGTAGTTATCTAATCGCTTTACTTCGCTTTGTGCGAGATGAACTATTATTTGGATTGACTTAAAGCGCTGCAAAATAACAAAACGCCAAGACGAACACGCCCATAGTCGTCTGTATTTGGTACTGAATCTACTTACATTGATATATTTGGCACGTTCACGTCTATTGAGAGGAAGGATTGTGTCTCGATTTTCACGCACTCGTTTAAGATCTAGAATTCTTAGTTCCTTAGTCACGTACCGATTGTCGTAGCGTGATCGGGTGTCGTACATGTGTTGGTAGTATTTTGCTCTTAAAGTACAAAAAAACAAGTTGTGGATAAAATAGTAATTAAACTAAAAACTTAAAACATTAATTACTATTATTAAAAATAAACCTAATTAAAAAATAAAAATATAACTAAAAACTAAAATGAAGAAAAAACAAAATAAAAATTATTATAAATAAAAAATTTGCTCCAAATCGCTGCCAATGGGTAAAGTGCCAAGGATACTGGCAGCATTGCCACGTTGAATGGCAATACTGATTCTTTGGCCCAAATATTGCCCTGCCCTTTTGTCTCCCGAGGTGTTGACGAGCTGTTTTGACAAATCATATATTTTTTAAATCATTGTACCTTATATCCTTCGAATAAATATTTAATTAGTTGTGGATTGATATTTTTTTATTTATTTATCCGAAGTAAACCACAAATAACAGCTAACAAAAAAAACAATTATTGAAATCATAGACAAACAATCCTGTCGGGTTTGCTAGCCTAAAAAAATGTACACAACATTGAATAATACAAAAAAATGGTAATAATAAATATAAGTTAATAGTAAAAAAAAGTAAAATATCACCACAACCGTTTCCTTTCCGGGATGGTCAGAAACCACGCTTATAAATAAGCAGATTCACATTTAGCCAACTTTACTATAGGCCAATCATGACAAGTGGCAAGCTCGTCGATGTCTCTAGCGTACCAAACTCGAGAAATATCATAAATAAATTAAATATTAATTAAATGTACAATTTATTTACATTAATAAATATTTTTGTGTCCCGACCAGGAATCGAACCCGGTACCTCTGAGTGTAAATCCACGGACTTAACCGCTAGACCATGGAGGCAGTTAATAGTAAAAAAATATATAAAACATGCAATTAAAAGTAAAACCTATAAAAACTAAAAGTAATAACTGATAAGAATATAAAAGTAAAACATAATAATAACAAAATGAGATAATAACATTAAACAAAATAACTTTTTCCTTCCTAACCCGTTCCACAATTTATTATGCATACCTACCGACAATCAATGGGGTGCATCACTAACTATAACTGTCAGTTGCATAGAAAACTTGTATTTTTATTACGAAATTTATTATTTTCTGAATAATATGCCAAATCGAGATTTCTAAGTGAAATCAAATATATGATGATCTCAAAATTGCCGTTCTATTAATAAAACCTTTTTTCTTTTTAAAGACGGTGTGCGCTTTCTTAATTGGTTTTTTCAGGTAGGTAACGTTAATTTAAAATACATTATTCTGTTATAAAGATTAAAACTATTAAAACATTTTTAAAAATATGCGATATAGGCGCAAAATAAGGTACCATTGCCGCTAGCGACATCTACAATATGCTTTGCCTGATACACCCCATTTAGGGAGATTCTTTTAAATGAGTGTTTTTTCATATTAAATACGAGTATATCCATCTCAGGATCTGTTAGATAAAGTTCGTTGCAACTTCGACACATACGCGAACTGTAGCACTAGTATAAGCTGTGATGGTCGAGTATTTAGAACACCAAAGAGAAATACAATTTTAAAGAAAGTAGAGTATCATCACGACCGTCCGGGGTGGTCAGAAACCACGCTTATAAATAAGCGGATTCACATTTAGCCAACTTTACTATAGGCCAATCATAACAAGTGGCAAGCTTGTCGATGTCTCTAGCGTATTAAACTCGAGATATATTACAAATAAATAAAATGTAGATATTTATATAAATTAACAAATATTATTGTGTCCCGACCAGGAATCAAACGCGGTACCTCCGAGCCTAAATCCACGGATTTAACAACTAGACCACGGAGGCAATTATATAATACAATTTTCTTACGTTTATTTGCACGTTACGCCCCGTCGCGTCGTCGGTCCTGTTCCAATATATAGCAACTTGTGGAATTGTTAGAAAATATACATCAGACTCTCGCCAACCCGTCTAGCCACCGTAGCGAGAGAATAGCAAATTTTTCATCAGTGTATCTAGGAATTCGTGTTCCAGGGAGTTGTGATTATACCACTACTGTATTGTCAAGTTTTATGTTATACAGGGTTACCGGTAATTCGATGTATATCCGTCATGCTGATGGGTGGCCAAAATGGAACAAATAGAACCCCCCATATGTATGGCCGAAATATTTAGCTTTGATATATTTCAATTTTAAGTTTTTTTTTTCCATATTTACCCTTTCCAAAACAATGTCATATCTTCAGTGACACTCGCGCATGTTGGAAACGAATCGATTGACGTAAAAATCATCAAAATAAGCCAACGCGTTTGCCTCCAATGTGCCACAAAGGAAGATACATACACATATAAATACATACACACATAAATACATACACACATAGGCTAATAAATACATAACCCTTCTTCGCGTCGCGCAGTCGGTTAAAAAAAAATTAGCAAAATACTAACCTGAAAATGATAAGCAGTAGAAACAGACTAGTGACACAAGAACTCCAGGATAGCCAGGTAAGAAGAGGATCTGCTCTATGCCGGATCTCGGTAACAATGCCGGCAGCTACCTGACTGGCAGACTTACTGGAGTTACTACTAAAGTAGTACGAGTGGTGGACGTGGACCGATACGTACAGCATTGTCTTGATATGGTTTGAAAATGTTTTTAGTTCTGTAGGAGAAAATAGGGGATTTACTGTCAATCTTCACCAGCATAGAGATCTAGAAAATCATTTGATATTACTTAACTACCAGAAGCAAGGAATCAGGTGAAAACGCTGAGCTGATTGCTAGTGAGATATAACAGAGAGAATTTATTTATTATTTATATAGTACACACAGCAGTACATATATTATCACACACTTAACATAGTATAATTATAACTTATCTAATATATGTACCAATTAGGTGTCACAGCATTCACCAATATAAAAAGAAGAAGAAATTAGAAACTTATTACTGTTAAAACAAAAAAATCAATTTAACAAAAACTAACAAATTTACAAAATATAATATTAAAATATGACTTCTAAAATAAAATTATACATTTTTTCTTTTTTTAGAATAACAGATACAAACGCACAAACTCATTTATATTGGTATTAGTGGAAACGGAAACGGTGGGTTAACGTACTCTCTGAGGCACAGAAATAGTGGTGTTTTACTCGTAAATCTATTGCAAATGTACATAAGAAAATTTCTAACGAAGAAGGTTCGAACCCACCTCTTTGAGATATTAAGGACAGCGTTCATACAACCAAGCCACCACCGCTTGGGCATTTAATGCACGTTAATTTAGTTATCTAAAAGAGTAGATATTTCAAGTTTTTAATGCCAACTATCACACCTAGGTAGTTCAGGGGTGAAAGCTGCAATTGTACACATAATGCACCAAGAGAGCAGAAAAAAAAGGAAAAGAACAAAAGGTTAATCGTTTTACTAATGACGGCCACTCTGCTAAGAAGAAAAGTTCATACATAGCTATTGTCGCATAGTTTGTAAACGATATACTTGTAAATAGGGAACCACTTACTTCGTTTTATAGTAGCAACAATGGATCCGCTGACAAATTCGACCAAAATGCAAATAAAATCCAAGGGTTTGACAGCTAAGCATGCGGCATTAGCGACATACGTCACGTTGCAAAGCCAGGAGAAATATGGACCAAGTTTAGCCCGGCAATCCAAAACGCCGTCAGACAGCGCCGTGGTGCATCGAACGTATGGTGTGCCGAGTTTCTTATTGCATATGCTCACTATTGACGATAGCCACGAGAAGGCTGATTCTAGGACTCGCACTGAAAGAAGTTTAGGAAAATGAATTTAACAACGCCTC
This sequence comes from Tinea semifulvella, assembly GCA_910589645.1. Lineage (NCBI taxonomy): Eukaryota > Metazoa > Arthropoda > Insecta > Lepidoptera > Tineidae > Tinea > Tinea semifulvella. Next base: position 3,320,549 of record OU342600.1, read on the forward strand.
CTCCACTCAACATTCAACTTCCAGCTGTCAAACTAATATTAAGTTTCTGTAATAGTTAAAAATAGAGCCGATCCGACAGTTTTGTTTTGAAGGTCAGCCGTAATCTGGTACATTATACGCCATTTTTTTTTTATTTTAACGCCTCAATTACAGATAATGTCTGATTCCAGTTGCTAACATAGGCGCAAGGTCACATGTCGTGCAAGTATTAAAAAAAAAATGTTGAGTGGAGGAGCCGTTGAGGAAATGTCCTAGAATACAGTGTTAGAATGCAATGAAAGAGAGAAGATGGCAAAAACTAATGGTCAGTTTATAGTTCAAAATATTTAAGTTAAGCATATACTAGACAAAGGAACTAGAGATAGGATAGCGCCTTTCCTCAATCGTGCAATCACGCATTCTCACTTTCTTTGGACACGTGTCGCGGCGTGGAGATATATCCATTGAGCGCCTTGTAGTTCAGGGAAAAGTCGATGGCAAGAAAATGCGTGGTAGGTCTCCGATGAGATGGACTGACCAGGTTAAAGCAGCAATGGATCACCCCCTACATAAGTGCTCCAGAAAGCGACGAGTGGGCGTGCTACTGACTCTCAGGTGACGACCACGAACACTCTGCCAAGAGTGTAGCGACTAAGAAGAAGAAGACAAAGTCCAAGCTTATTAAGTATTAGCCAAGACATCACGATGTTCTTGCTGCTCTTTACAAGTCTGTTGGAAATTACAAACTGGTATTACAATAGTATTATCTCACCAATACTCATAATCAATCGATGGACTGTCAGCAAAGTCTCTTTGAATTTAACAGCTACTTGTTTCACTTTCTCTATCATCGACTTGATGGTGTCCTTCATTGAATTAAATGGCTTCTTTATCGATTCTGTTATTTGACGGACACTTGTCTTCACTTGCTCCTATATAATTAACATAATTATATTAATATTTAAGTTAGGGTTATTATTGCAGCGTGGTATGTGTTTGGGACTTTCTTTGGGAAATTGATAATTTTGTTTTATCATCTCCTAGACCACGCATTTCTAAATCTACAGCATGTATATCTGAAGAATTAGGCATATTTTCACCACGCTCTGGATGGGTAGCCGATGGTCTAGTGTTGTGACTGGCCACGTCTTGGTCTTGCACTCCTAATCTTGGTCTTGCTCTGACAGAAAAAAAATATCAAAATAGTGAATTCAGTTATTTAATATCAGTGTTAGCGAAATACTATCTACTCTAGTCCTACTATCAGCCTCATTATTTATTATTTAAAAAAAAAGAAGAAGAAATTCGCAAAATCGTCTGAGGATACGACCCCAGCCTGAACCCGGGAGGTCGCATGCCTGAATTGCCGTGGGTCCTCATAAGGAGACCTCAAGGCGCCTACGTACTACAACCCCCTAAACTGTCACTCTTTCACAGTTGGCCCTGTGTGCCTTTACAGCTGTCTGGGTCGTGGCTACGGAGTAATGGCACTAGTTCGCCGCGACAGCCTCTTTAGTTAAGCCCTAAAAGAAATTCTTTGGCCGCTCTTGTTTTTCAAAGACATACCCTTGTTTAGAAGTTGTTATGGGTTAATTAAAAATATGATGGTGATGAAGGTGATCATCAGTACCTGCCCACAGGCCATAGATTCTGATAAAACTTCGGAGTTTCTCAGGGTATTCGTGGCTGGACCTGTTAGTATCAAAACCAGAGCGTAACATGTCAATGTGTACCTTCCCACTCTGGAGAAGAACTGGGGAATGAGGAGGAAGACCAGGCAACTGTAAATGAAAGTTTAGTTTTTAATATTGTGTCGGTATTTGATCAATTTTGCAGAGTTAATGTGTATCTTAGTATCCACAGCTTAGTACTTTTCCAATTCGTACATTAGTATTGTGTTGTTCAGTTCATATGGTGCTTTTTATGGTTGCTTTGCTTTAATTATTGATTGCTACTATTTTATTGATAGTTTTCTTAATAAATAAATTGAAATTTATTCTTTATTCTTCACCGTATCACCGTACATTCCCACCGGAATTTGGTTAAGTCAATATAATTTAAACAAAATTTTTCACAATATAAATTTAACGTTAAAAAACCTGTCTTGCCTGGAGAGTGCAATGTGAAGACAAGGAACAGAACTGGTAGTGTCAAAGGAACATCATCACAATAACATAAAATAACCAAACATATAGGTACCTATATTAAATGTAAATATCTACCTACCTTTAGTAAATAAATTAAGCTGTTGTTTCGGCTGTATATGGGCCTTGTCAATTTTAAATTTAATAAGAAAATCTTTCTTAATATTATTTCTTAGCTTATTGTATATAATACCTATCTATTAGTTAGGGTGTTTATATGTATAATATGTATATATTTACAAAAAAAAAAGTATAATATGTAGTTTATCAACCATCTAGTTTCCGTAACACAAGCCTCGTAGCTTACCACGAAAACTAGATGGCGCTGTGTGACCTGTCTGGAAATTTTTATTTATTGTGTTTATGTATTCATACATAATATATATTAGTAAAAGTAAAGTAAAGTATCATTACGACCGTTTCCCTTTCGGGGTGGTCAGAAACCACGCTTATAAAGAAGCGGATTCTCATTCAGCTAACTTTACTATAGGCCAATCATGACAAGTGGCAAGCTCGTCGATGTCTACAGCGTACCAAACTCGAGAAATATTACAAATAAATTAAATATTAATTAAATGTATTAATTTACATTATTCAATATTTTTGTGTCCCGACCAGGAATCGAACCCGGTACCTCTGAGTCTATATCCGCGAACTTAACCGCTAGACCACGGAGGTAGTTTATTAATTATATTATTTTGATTATACTCATATATCATGTAAGTATTTAATTATTTTTAAGTAATTGTATTTATCTTAATACTCCTGCAATCCTCTGCCACACTTCCAAAGGTTTGCTGTTATAAAATTCCGGAAGGCATTAAGTTCACCGTGTACATTACCTTTTATGTCATTTTGTACAATAAAGAGTTTATAAATATAAAGTCATATAGTTTTTTTTAAGGTTAAATTAAGTTTTTATTATAATATATATATATATTATATATATATATATATATATTTATATATATATATAAATAAACTATATTATAATAAAAACTTAATTTAACCTTAAAAATATATAATATATATCATATTATATAATTACTAATTTCCAGTCATTATAATCTTAAATAGGTAATATTTTTAAGTTACGCTTATAGTACAAGATACGCAGAAAGAAGAGCGACCTCCATCTGCCAACGATCAATTAAAAAATCCGACACATTCCACAGTCTAGCCTGCCTCCGTGGTCGAGCGGTTAAGTTGGTGGATTGAGACTCGAAGGTACCGGGTTTGATTCCTGGTCGAAACACAATAATGTTTATTAATGTAAATGAATACATTTAATTTATTTGTGATATTTCTCGAGTTTGGTACGCTAAAGACATCGACGAGCTTGCCACTTGTCATGAGTGTCCTATAGTAAAGTTGGCTAAATCTGAATCTACATACATATCTTCACGTCAGATCCCTTGCGGGGTAGGCAGAGACAATTGAGCGCCATTTGACACGATCACGACATACTTCTTTCGCTTCGTCGACATTCATTAACCTCTTCATACATGCCCTTTGGTTACGAAGACTTTTTAATGCACCTTCAGTCAGTCTTTTATTTATTTGATCGTGATATGTGAGTCTCGGTCTGCCAGGGCCTCTTTTACCCACAACTTTCGCATTATATATCTGGTTCGTCAATCTTTCATCGCTCATCCTTTCAACATGCCCGAACCATCGTAGCATGCCTTTCCTTATTTTTGTCCCTATGCTTTCCTTCATAGCAACCCTTTTCCGTATTTCGACGTTACGTATGCGGTCCGCCAAAGTGACGCCACATATCCGCCGCAACGACCGCATTTCTACTGCATTAACCCTACTCTCATGCGTATTCTGACGTATCCACGTCTCGCTTCCATACATCAGTGAATCTGAATCTGCTTCTTTATAAGCGTGGTTTAATATATTATGGGACTTATTGTTTACTTTTCGTGACAATTTTTTAAGAATGGAACGATGCCGGCTAAAGAAGTTGCTTTTCTCCAACAAAATCAAATATAAGTTAGAGCGGGCATACGAGTATAGCATATTTTTATACAAAATGTTTGTTACATAATTTTTTCGCCACCTAACGTCCACTAGTAAACCTTTTATAGATAAGTTTTGAAAGAAAGCACAAATGGAGCCAATGTCAACCTTATGGCTAGTGTTTTAAGATTATAATTGTGTGCAACTGTAATAGCGCCATCTATGATCGATTAGAGGAACTTTTTTTTAAATGGTAAATTGAGCTTCACTGCGGTGTATCAGGCAAAGCTTATTGTAGATGTCGCTAGCGGCAATGGTACCTTAATTTTTAAAATTATCGCATCATTTTTTAAATGTTTATGTAGTTTTAATTTTTATAACAGAATAATATATTTTAAATTAACGTTACCTATCTTCCTATCTTAAAAAACGAATTAAGAAAGCGCACACCGTCTTTGAAAAGAAAAAGGTTTTATTAATAGAACGGCAATTTTGAGATCACCATATCTTTGATTTTGTTTAGAAATTTCGATGTGTACACTTAAAAGCTGCTCACAAAAAATAATAAATTTCGTAATAAAATTACAAGTTTTCTATGCAACTGACAGTTGTATTAGGTATCATCTATCATGCGCCATCTATCGTGATTAAAAGTTAGTGATACACCCTATTGGACACCCAAGTCTTTTACTATGATCTGTAAAACAAACATGGAGCTACAATGTAAACAAAAATATATTTACCGAATCCGATAGCTAAATGCCAATCCCAAAGTCAGTAAAACTCCAATAATGCTGCTCATAATAGTGGCATGGACTAAGGATATAGCTAATTGGAACACAAAAAACATGAAACATAAATAGGTCAAGATAATCCCGCCAACAAAACCCAAAATGCTCTTCCATACAAAGTTAGGAAACGTCTGATCAGTTTTTAAATAGAGAAAAAACGTTCCCAGTGAAGATCCTTCGGGACAACATTTCTGAAATAATTTCCCTGCTCGTTTTCTCGTATCGTATCTGTAATGCCGCAATTTCTGGATCAGCGAAAGCCTTGGCGTCTCCAAATTTGTCAATCGTATGGAATTCAACTTTTCTTGTTCGTAATTTAATCGATACTTCTCTATTGCTCTCGCTTTCCATAACAAGGCGAAGTAGGCCATTTTTTTACCATATTATTTTGCTATTTTTTGTCATTATTTATTTATCTTTGTTTATGTGTCGAAAGGAGTCAAAACTGACATAATAGAGACAGTTGAGGAAATTTATGATTGATTTTATATTTCCAGTCATATAGTTTTTTTTTTTTGTTAAATTAAGTTATTATTGAAATATAGTTTTTTAAATTGATAAATATATATATATATATCATATTATATAATTACTAATTTCCAGTCATTATAATCTTAAATAGGTAATATTTTTTAAGTTAAGAGCGACCTCCATCTTCCAACGATCAATTAAAACATCCGACACATTCCACAGTCTAGCCTGCCTCCGTGATCTAGCGGTTAAGTTGGTGGATTGAGACTCGAAGGTACCGGGTTTGATTCCTGGTGGAAACACAATAATGTTTATTAATGTAAATGAATACATTTAATTTATTTGTGATATTTCTCGAGTTTGGTACGCTAGAGACATCGACGAACTTGCCACTTGTCATGATTGTCCTATAGTAAAGTTGGCTAAATCTGAATCTGCTTCTTTATAAGCGTGGTTTCTGACCACCACGGAAGGAAAGGTACGTGATAAAACTTTACTTGTTTTTTAAAATTCATATCACTATCCCGATGTTCGCTGTTAGAAAATGTCACTAGAATTAAGCTTGTTTATTGTGCAATAAAAAAATATTCCTCTAACAAAAGAAATAATCATGGGTTGCCTAACGAAATATGGTCATGGCTATTTATTTATTGAGAATCCAACAGCGTTTCAACTTTAATAAATTAAGTACTTACAAATTAACAATTTTAGGCCACTAACAGGATTCCACATAGAATATTAAAAACTGTGATAAGTGATACAAAATAAAAGAAGTAAAAATTCAAAAGTTAAAAATACATATTTAAAATGTAAAATTGATTGCATAAAATTTAAAAAAATAAAAACTAAATCCTAAATTTCAGTTGAACAGTTATGATAATGTAATGTATTAACTACTCCTACACGTATTAATATTATTTTTAATTATGGTGCATGCATGTTTGTGTATGTGAGTGCATGTGTTTGTTTAAATGAGTGTGTGTGTGTGTGTGTGCGTGTGTGTTTTAGTATGTTTATTTATTTATTTATTTAATGTTTATTTGCGATTATCTCCTCCTTTAATTTATATTTAGATATATTAAAAATGTCAATTTCCGAGTACTCCAAGTTATATGTACGCGCGGCTCTATACAGTACGGAGTGATATGCATAGTTCGTCTTCGCGAAAGGCACAGCAAATAACGATGTGTGTCTAAAACGTCGAGGGGGCACACATAATTGAATCTTAGCTAGCAGCTCTGCTATACAGAGCTAATTATTCAAGTGGACCTTCGTATTTACTGTCTAAACTAAGAGGAGTATCTAAAAATGCTGAAAGGAGTTTCCGACTGTCCGGGCTGATTTTATTAAAGAATAACAATGCATCATTAAAAAAAAAAAACTCTTTAGCCGAGAATCAGACCCGAAGATTTTAATTGGTTTCGATTTGTTTTCTGTTCTCAGTGTCCCTTTGCCCGCGGACTTAAACGTTAGATTACAAAGGCAGATAAATTGACAAGCTCAACATATCATAACTAAATAAAATATATTCATTTATATTAATAAACATTATTGTGTCCCGACCAGGAATCGAATCCGGTACCTCCGAGTCTCAATAATAATAATAATAATAAAATTCTTTATTGCACATAAAATATTAAATATAATAACATGTACATAGGCGAGCATAATACCATAAAGGTATTCTCTACCAGCTAACCTTTGGGAGAGTGAGAGAAGAATATTATGGGTGCAGAGTAAGAAAAATTAAGCAAAAAGATCAAAATATTATAATAAATAAAATCAATAAATATATATATGGGTACGTAGGTAAGTATATGGTTTGAACATCTAAGATGATAATAAATATATACTGTGTATAAATACAAACAATCCACCAACTTAACCGCTAGACCACAAAGGCAGGCTAGACCATGGAAGAATGTGTCGGAATTTTTAATTGATCGTTGGAAGGTCGCTCTTCTTTCTGCGTATCTTGTACTATAAGCGTAACTTAAAAATATTACCTATTGAAGATTATAATAACTATAATTTTAGTTAATTATTTTATTATTATTTTAAGTCGTATTTTCCATAATTACTTATATCCTACCTATATTAGTTACTATAACATTAACCTTCCCAAATCGACCAGTATCTAAATATAGCACAGACAGACCTTAGTCTAAGTTTAGTGTGCGACAGAGTTCATTCACTTTAGAAGAAAATTGTCAATAACAAAATTGAACGCGAAGTTAGCTTCAGGCCGCCGCACCATTGCGCAGATTTGCTGTACCATTATACATGCGCAAAAGGTTATCCTGCAATGCTACAGATTTAACCAATTCACATGAAATAATAACTAAATAAACGCTTTTTGTGGTAATAGTAACGATTATATTGTAAAAGTTCTGAAAGTTTGTTGAAATGAATGCCAAATCAAGTTGAAAACATCGCAAAGGTTCGGAGCTGTTACGTTACGGGTATTGGATGTGAGTGTTCGTTTTATAGATTTTTATTGTTCTGTATGACTCGTCTAGACTGTTGTTTAAGTTTGATTTAAAGTTAAGTTTATTGTAACGTTAAGTTTAGTTTTAAATTACATTTAAATTTTAGGATTAAGCAAATATTATTTAATAACGAGGTTTTGTTTAGAATTGAAACTACCTACCTATTTATTTATTTAAAACTTTTTTTAAATTTAAGCATGTCTTATTAATTCGAATACAGAATGTTTGTATTATCAGTTTAGGTAAATTCACATTTTATAATTTGCATAAATTTTATTTTTTTAACCTGCATATTTGATGTTTTTTTGTGCGTTGTCATTGCATGAACGTATCGCTATTCGGGTGTTGACACTTTAGTTGTAATTTATTATTGAAAACCTTACAATGATTAATCTGTTTTATAAAATATTTAGGAACAGGTTTACCACTTCGATTATTTGCCCTGATTTGAACATTAGACTTATGATTAGCTATATAGTCTGTGGACTTATGGGTGTTGGACCTAAATATGCGTTATAGAGTAATGAATGCCAATATCCTAGTAGGTATTAAAAAATAATAGTTTATATTTAGGTATATATTTATTTGTTTATTTAGGATGTTTATTTATGTATATTGTATTGCATATAATAAGCACTATATGTATGTAATTTAATTTAATACCTTTAATTAAAATTATACATAATGAACTTTTACATTCTAATAATTGTGCTGAACAGGCCCGTTTATTAGCTGTCTCTGAAGAAGAGTCAGGTCTTTGGTTAAACGCGCTTCCCTCCAAAAACATAGGTACTAAATTAGACAACCACACGCTACGCATATGCGTTTGTTTAAGACTCGGGCTTAGTGTGTGCGAACCTCACTATTGTCCATGCGGCAAAGACGTCGACTGCCTGGGGCGCCACGATCTATCTTGTTTTAAAAGCGCCGGCCGCTTCTACCGCCATAGCTCTATCAATAATTTGATCCGCAGATCTTTTGCCTCCATCTCTATTCCAGCCACCTTAGAACCCACGGGCTTATTTAGAGATGATGGCAAGAGACCTGACGGTATGACCTTAGTTCCTTGGAGTTTGGGAAAATCACTAGTGTGGGACGTCACATGTGTAGACACGCTAGCAACTTCCCATCTTCAAGGAACTACTGTCAGAGCTGGTGCGGCGGCAGAACAAGCTCAATACGTCAAGCGCCGCAAATATATAAACATTTGCAATGATTATATATTTGTGGCCTTTGCCGTTGAAACCATGGGACCGTGGGGCCTCGAGGCAAAAACTTTATTTAAAGAAATATCAAAAAAACTAGTCGACGTCTCTGGTGACCCACGGGCTGGCAGCTTCCTCGCTGAAAAGATTAGTATCGAAATTCAACGAGGAAATGCTGCCAGTGTTTTGGGCACCATGCCACTGAACAATGGCCTGGAGGAAATTTTTATATTGTAAGGTTAAGGTTGCAAAAATTTTTATTATATTTAATTTGTTATTTAGATTTTTTTTTTTTTTTTTTTTAGGTTAATTAATAATATTGTCCTCGCCAAGCCGTCTGGCCAACGTGGCGAGTGTAGGCTAAATTCTCCAGTTCTGGAAGGCCCATCTCCAGCAGTGGAGGTCTAGAACGCTGTGTTCTAGAGGCTGTAATGAATGAAAAAAAATAATAATATTGTAATTCTTTTATATTGTTTGTATATTACTTCATATAAAATTTTTATAGTCAATTGGTTAAAATTTATGTATGAATTAGAGTTACAAAGCACTATTCATACGATTAGGTTCTTTATTATGATTAGGTACTTTATTATAGAAAAACTAACTAATCGTATCAATAGTGCTTTATCCCTATTTCATACATAAATTTTAACCAATTGACTATTAAATTAAATTATATTTCAATGCTGGGTAAAAGAAATGTAGTAATTAAATTAAAAAAAAAAAACAAAAATAATATTTTTTCAGTTGTTTTATTTTTAATGACTTCAGATAATGGACAACGAGCAGCCTCATCAGGAGCTGGTGAAGTGCGTCGTGGTTGGCGACACAGCCGTCGGGAAAACTCGTTTGATCTGCGCGCGCGCATGTAACAAGCACGTCTCACTTTCCCAACTACTGACAACCCACGTACCCACCGTCTGGGCGATCGATCAATACAGGATTTATAAAGACGTGAGTTTTTGAAAGATTTTGTTTGAGACTTATTTTTTGAGTTTATAGTAGTGCTTTTGTAAATGGTGATTGGTGAATGAAGAAACGCTACCTCATCACACATCAACACAAAGTCACAGACCTCTACTGTTGAAGATGGGCATACACCTTAGTTGAAGACGCATGTTCAAAATTAAGATCTGATTTGGGAAAAATATATTTACTAAATTTTGCTATTGACAAATGTACACTAACTGTAGTCGATCATGAATACACCTTAGTTGAAGAGGCATGTTCAAAATTAAGATCTTATTTGGGAAAAAAAATATTTACTAAATTTTGCAGTTGTATGTACACTAACTGTAGTCTATCATGCGCTGGCGGATTCTATCCTGAGTTATGGGTTGGGTGTACGAGTATAAATAAATATTAATAAATAAATATTTCCAGACAGGTCACACAGCATCTAGTTTGCGTGGTAAGCTACGAGGCTTGTGTTACGGAAACTAGATTGTTGATAAACTACATATTATACTTTTTTTTTTGTAAATATATACATATTATACATATAAACGCCCAGACCGAGACAAATTATACAATATACAACTTTCCCCCTGGTGGGAATCGAACCCACGACCTCCCGAGTTCACGGCAACGTTTGTTACCACTAGACCACGGAGGCGGTCAAAGCAAACATAACACTAGATCTGTAGCTCCGGGTAGATTGTTGTATCCCACAGCTGTAAAACAATACATGATTTCTAAAATCTGGCTGCACTAGCACTAAGCCAGTTGTTAAAAAATACTTAAGTAAGTTTTTCATTGGTAATAAATTGTCATTAACATTGACATATACCCTTGTTAACCCGTTTAGCCAGCGTGGCGAGAGTAGGCCAAATTCTCCAGAGATGTATTCTGGCCAATCTTCAACAGTGGAGTCTCTGATTGTATTATTGGTCCCGTTAAAGGTGTTTGGATTTTTCTTTCCACTCGTGTTTTTGTGTATAGACTTTTTATAGAGGTATAACTAGAAATATTATGTTTAGGTGCTAGAAAGATCTTGGGAGGTCGTGGATGGTGTGAATGTCTCTTTAAGGCTCTGGGATACATTTGGTGACCATGAGAAGGACAGGAGATTTGCTTATGGCAGGTCAGTGAAAAATAAATTTATATCGTTTTAATGAATACTCAAACTAAATATTTATGACATTCATAGGTTAGTAACAATGGTCTTCTTAAATCTACATATGTTAGTAGACAACGTTCTCCATCCGCCCCTATTAGGCGTGCAAATATTCATTTTTAAGTATTTCATAATTAAAGCTATTTTTGACATAAAGTCGTTTGACCTTGTAAAATCTATATTTATTTAGATTATAGTATAGAGTTTATAATTATAAAAAAAAAGTTTAAATTTTGCTGAAATGCTGCAGAATCAGCCGCATGCCTTAAGCGCAACAAGCACGCGGAGATCATCATCAATCACCATTTCATTCCATTTGCAGTTGAAACGATGGGCCCGTGGTCCGAGGAGGCTCTTGTGTTCTCCCGCTTGGTGAGAAACTCCACTTGGCGACGGGTGACCCGGGCGAAGGGTCAGCCTCGCTGTTCAACGGGGGAACGCAGCGAATTTTTCTCAGCCCCCTATAGACTCTTTTAGAGCCTGCTATATCTATTCGTCTTTGAATCCTACTAACTGGCTGACATAGATTTCTCTATAAGTCACTTGGGGGCTCTAGATCAGTGTAAAGGGCTACGAGTGTAATATACATATATGTATATATATTATCCTATTTGTTTCTGGTATTATTTTCCTGTTTTTCTATAGAAAATAATGGAGTACAATCGTACGATAATTTCAATCGACAATAAAACGGCAACTGCCCCCATGTATTCTGCCATTGCATGATCCCTGGCTACGCCAATGAAGTAGAGTTTAGTAGTAGAGTAAGAAGAAGAAATTTCTAAGCACTCCATGGATTCGACGTGCGGGTGCCGGGTCCATCGGGTGTGGGTACGAGATGAGAAGAATGCTGTGTCGGGCTTGCAACCGACAATGCTTTATTGCACGACAATACTTCCACAATTCTACTCCTCTTCCTACCCAACCAAATACTGTATGATTCCGTTAATGCCGTCTTGGAAGCTCTGTGTGTTTTTTTATTATTTGGGAAATTTCAGGTCCGACGTGGTGTTGTTATGCTTTTCGATAACAAATCCAATATCATTAAGGAATTGTGGGGCGATGTGGTATCCTGAAATCAGGTAAATAAATAGTCGTAGATTCATTTTATGCTGTCAATAAACATAAAGCATGAAATATTCTTTTCTACAACAGAGTATCAAAGTCAAAGTCAAAATATCTTTATTCACGTAAACCGACATGATGAAATTATAATTTTATTTTAAATGATTCTACTCTTGCTAGTGGAAGACTATCGCGCTCAGAGCGCTTAGAACGAATACCTATGACATTGCCGTCGTTCCGAATCAAATATCGCGATTTGGATGCTCAGAGCGTGATATCAATTCGGAACGGTCTAAATCACATTTTCGTTCATAAAATGTTAGATTTTTTTTAATGCATGGAAGATAAATTGCGGATTCCACATCTTTGAGTATGAATACTAACAAATATACATCTCTTGGTTTATTCATCTTTATATGTGTAAAGTTTAATATTATTAACTTATTTTGGTAATTTAAAATTACTTGCCGTGTTACAGACAAATTTTTTTTCACTTCCTACTTAAATATTAATTATAGATTTGTTTAATAAGTAAAATAGAAACAGTATAAACGAATTACAATATTAAATAATTTAAAAGAAAACCTAATATTAAATTAACTTGAAAATGGCGTTGGACATTATGACAAACAACTGACAGCGCTCAGAGCGATCTAATATTTAATTCGTCTCCTCGTGACAAGAGGGCTGGCTCTTTCTTCGCCCAGAGAATCAGTATTGCAATTCAGCGGGGAAATGCAGCCAGCGTTCTTGCCATCATTCCATTCGGACGGGACTTATATCCCTATCCTTAATATTAATTTTATATGTTTTTTTTTCGAATAAATGTATTTTACAATAATAATAATAATAATAATATTTAATTTATTTGTGATATATCTTAAGTTTGGTAAGCTGGACACATCGAGGAGCTTGCCACTTGTCATGATTGGCCTATAGTCAAGTGGGCAGACTATCCAATTAGGAGCAGCCAACTTCAGCAAAGAAGCCGACAGACGCATTCAGCTAGGATGGGCGGCATTCGGGAAACTCCGGCACATCCTCTCATCATCTATACCACAATGTTTGAAGACTAAGGTCTTTAACCAGTGCGTCCTCCCGGTAATGTCGTACGGAGCAGAGACGTGGACACTAACAGTGGGTCTGGTCCATAAATTCAAGGTCGCTCAGCGAGCCATGGAGAGAGCTATGCTCGGTGTATCTCTGATGGATAGAATTCGAAACGTTGATATTCGTCAGAGAACGAAAGTTACCGACATAGCTTTTAAAATTAGCAAGCTGAAGTGGCAATGGGCCGGACACATCTGCCGCAGAACCGACGATCGATGGGGCAAACGGGTTCTAAAGTGGCGAGCCTTAGGGGAGGCCTACATCCAGCAGTGGAGAGATACAGGCTGATGATGATGATGATGAAAGTTGGCTAAATGTGAACCCGCTTATTTATAAGGAAAACAGTCCTTTGTCATTGACTTTTTAATTTTGGAAGGATATTCTAGCTCTAATTCTTGCCCCACATTGATATAATTTAACGTATTTGTTTTCGACTAATTTTTATTTCCAGACGTTTCTGTCCAAACACTCCTATATTATTGGTCGGTTGTAAGAATGACCTCCGCTATATGTACAGAGATGAAACATATTTAAATTACTGTAAAGATCGCAGTCCTTTTATTCGGTAAGTACTAACATTTCTGATAGCCAAAAACAAGCGGGCGATTCGATATATTTATTTTATTTTATTTATTTAAAAACTGTATTGCACAATAGTACAAAAGGCGAAGCTTAATCCCGTTAGGCATTCTCTGATAGTCGACCTTTGGGACAAGAGAGAGATCAACAATTAATCTAGGAGTAGGTGCAAAAATAATTACATAAAGAGAATAAGTTAACTTGACGTAACCTAATATATAATACATATATGAAATACATATTATATATATACTGATAATGATTATTACATACATAATATGATAAATATATAAATAACTACTACACAGTAAAAACAATAACACATTTAAAATGAACTACACATAACCATAAAACAAACAAAAAAGAAAATAGTTAAGATTCAATGCGACTTCATAAAATGTGTGAAAACTGGTTTCCTAAAGGTGGCTTTGCTCGGTGCTTGTCGGATAGCAACAGGCAGGCTGTTCCACAGGGATGATGCTGTGACTACGAAGGATTTGAATACATACAGTGTAAACTCTATATAACGACACTGAAGGGACTGTGCATTTTATGGAAAGTTGTCATTAAATGGAGAGAAAAAAAAAACAGAATTGGAAGACAAGCAAAAATAATGTAGGATATTACTTCATGAATAACAGAGTTGTAAATATGTGGAACAAAATACCAGAAGACACAAAGTCCTCAACTGTAAAAACTTTTAAAAACAAACTGGACAAGTGGCTAGTGACAATTGAAATAGACTATGGTGATAACTGACAATTTAATAAACTTTACACCAGTGCTTGATATGGGCATATCAGCAATGCGCTGCGAGCCTATTAATATAAATAATACCTATAAAAATAATACCGCTTGAATCAAGACTTACTTACTTTTTTATACATTTCTCTTTATTAGGGCTACAAGGAAGTGTGACCTGGTAATGCCAGATCAAGGCCGTGCCCTTGCCCATGAGTTTGGTATATATTACTATGAGACATCAGTATTTAGTTACTATGGTGTCAACGAAGTGTTTGAGAACGCTATCCGTGCTGCTCTGATGGCCAGACGGCAGCAACGGTTCTGGATGACCAATCTGAAACGTGTGCAACGACCATTATTGCAGGTAAGTCTAGTTGATAGTAAATTATTTATGCATTATTTTGTATCTCCTTTTCCTGCTCGGTCTAGGTTTTCGGGTTCGATTCTTGGTCGGGTAACTAAATATTATTAATATTATATAAATCGTCAGTATTTATAAAATTAACTTGTGCAAGATATTAGGAATAAAAAAAAATAAAAAAATATCCTAAATTCGCTCTCTATAGTGGATTGTTTCTGGCCTTTGGCAAGGAGTAATTTGCTGTGGACGGCGAGCAAACTAAATTAATATTTATGAACTACTCACTGTGGGTATTGTATTGTTATTTTTATTTTATATATATATATATATATATATATACATGTTTGCATTATTATTATTGTAAAGATTGTACCTAATAATAATAAGTAAAAAAATAAATAAAAAAAATGTCTTAAGTTTGATAGTGAGCGACGAGCTTTCCCCGCTCTATAGTAAAGTTGGCTAAATATGCATCCGCTTTCTTAAAAGCGTGGTTTCTGACCAACCTGAAAAGGATACGGTCGTGATGATTTTACTTTTCTTTAGATACGATAGCAAGTTACGTTATTACCTTAATTATTTTATTAGATACCTTCACATCAGTTTTTTTATATAAATTTTACTTATACCTATTCAAACATATATATATATATAATCATAAATAAAAATATTTAAAAAAAACTATAAATAAATAAATAAAATATTCACCCATGACTTGATCATGTGGCAGTGTGCCAAGAACACTCGCAGCATTCCCCGGCTGCACAGCGATGCTGATTTGCTGCGCGAAAAAACTGCCAGCCCTCTTGTCATATACAGCAGTAACCAGCCATTTAAACAGTTCTTTTAAAGAACCCCATGGTCCCATTATCTGAACATCAAAAGGCACAAAAACGTAGGCATTGCTAACAGACTTGTTTTTGGCCTTGTGACCAACACCGCTGCAGTACCAGCTCTGACAGATGTGCCCGAGATTTGAGACCGAGCGAAGGTGTTGACACAAGTAGCGTCCCACACCATGCTCGACTCACGAACCACGATACCAAGGTTAATCCATCGGGTCTTTTACCATGACTGCGAGAGATCCCGAAAGGTTCAAGTCTCTGTCCTTTCTCTTCGAATAAATAAAGAACCGATGGAAGAACCTATTCAATACTTATGCGCCTACCTATATATATATTTTTTGTAGGCACCATTTAGACCACCTCGGCCATTAGAACCAGAAGTAACAATCGGACCATCGAGCTATTTGGAAAATATGGCTACATTGCTGCATGAACAGGTAAAATAAACATTCACAATTCATGGTCACAGTGCTGGTTTCGGGCCATATACAATACAACGAGGTCAAATATAAGATAGAGCGTTTTTTTTTTATAGACGGTAGTCGCAAAATCATCTGATGTTATGAACCACAGCCTGAAGAGCCCAATCCGGGTTGTGGTTCACATGTACGATTTACCGTAGGGCCTCCTAAGGAGACCTCAACTAGTGAGCTTTTACAGCTGTGTCGTGGCTATAAGTGACTCAGATAGAGCGGGCAATGTCACCACTTTTTTACAAAATATTACATTATTGGTGCGTAAAACTTTTAAAGATATAGCGGGCATAGGCTGTTATTTTCAGACAAAATTAACAGAAAGTTTATGTAATGTAGTTTTTTTTTAAAATTACTTTGTCTAATGTTGGCCTTCGCGGACAATGCACATATCGAGCCTTTCGAGGAAGTTTTAAATTGCAGTCTTCAGGTCATTCAGAATCCTTGAACGACGTTTGGAAACCACAGCCTTGAGGTACGAGTAACCGTAGATGATAATCATATGGGCTTAAACCGGGAGTAGCGGGGGCTGAACCGGCTCGCGCAAGGTAATCATCTGTCCGGGGGAAATCTGGAGAATAGCTCGTGGACTGTGTGCGCTGCAGCACCGTCTCACTAGAACCAGAAGCTCTCTGGATCTGCTCTTCACCAAACTCATCAATTGAACCGCGTGCGGAATGACCTTTATGTTGCTGTCATTCGCCATTTAATTCAAAGTATCGAACAAACGCACGTTGCTTTTCTGACCACAGCATAGTAACGACTGGAAGCTAATCATTCATTCTTCCAAACGATACCAACATTGCCCGTCTAAGACGGCACATTCCCCCCTGCGTTTTTTTTAAATGTGGAAGGTTTCCGTGCCGTGCCCTTTAATTAATACACTATAGTGGGGGCAAATAATACTTTAACACCATAAAGAAGTACTTATAATAGTTGAAAATAATACGTTTGTCTGGCTGAGGCGAGGTTACACACATTCGCGTCTATATAATCTGTGATATTCGCGAACGCGGTTCGGGCTCGACTGATTCGGCACGCTCCTGTCGGACATAGTCCGCCCGAAACGCGTTGCTATTGATATCGCAACGGACGTGTGCCACGACTAATTCGGGTAGGTAGTCCACTATCCCTCGCTATAATACTTTATTTTTACAGTATTTTACGGATATGGTTATAATATGTGGCCCGAAAGGATTCCCAGTCCATCGGTTCGTTCTTGCCGCTACATCTGAAGCGTTCCATCGGCTTCTGTCAACTGATTTTGTCAATCAAAGCTGCGAGCTTGCCAGAAGCTCCAGTGAAAGTAGCATGGTAAGTAATTAATTGATTTGAGATTTAACTTACCGTTGGCTAAAATCTATACAACACAGGCAACGCTTAGTAAATAAACTAATTTATTTTAGGTGAGCAGTATGGGAGAAGCGACAGCAGGAGAATTTAATGAAGATACGGAATATCTTATTCGTCAGGATCAATCCAAACATAATTTAAGGTAAGAAAAAACTATAATATATATTCAAATAATAATTGTATACTACTAAAATAAAATAAAAGACCTACATATATACCCATTATATACCTAATAATAAATAAAACTATCTTCACGCCCCATCAGAGATAGTCCCAAGACAATGGTCCCATCATCTTGATCCCAAACGGCCCGAATTCGTAGCCTGTAACCGGCGCACTTTGCGCTGGACGAGGTGATTTTTAGACGCGGCCTTATTCACCATGCAGTAGTATTGTGTTTTTCGGACATTGATTTTTATCTTTAAAAAAAAACTTTATTTCAAAAAGGAGTTCTACTTATGACACCAGCAGCCATGTTCTGTTACTTAGGCCGCGTTCGTTTTAAGAAATGTTAGCATGAAAATACCACTTTTTTTAGCACAAGTCGTTCGTTTAATGAAAATTATAACATTTGATGGTAATTTCGTATGTCAGTAGGTACCGTGTTGAAAGGAGGGTTATTGATGTTACTTTTTGACAGATGTCATTTAACATAATGGTTTATTTACAAAGTGGTATTTCTTATCAAAAACGACATTTCACACTGGTTTATAAAGTTGCTACGAAATGTTGGAAATGCTATAAAACGAACGCGGCCTTAGTCGCAAACGTTATTAGTGGATTTCATTATTTACGTCAGAGATTGCGTCATAATTACAAAATATTATTCAATTCTCAACTCAATAAGCACTTGACCATGACAGCGGCCGCGCAAATATTAACTTTAATACCGTGATATATTGTATATATAGTTAACGGATTCCATTATATAACGTTTGCGCTTAAGTAACTGAATAGGGCTGCAGCAGCCACATTATGTTACCTAGTCGCAAACGTTGTTAGTGGATTTCATTATTAACGTCAGAGCTTGAATAATAATTACAAAATATTATTAAATTCTCAACACTGTAAGCGCTCGACCTTGACAGCGGCCGAGCAAACATCAACTTTAATAGCGTGATATATATTATATATTGAACGGATTCCATTATGTAACGTTTAAGCTTCAGTAACAAAATAGGGCTGCTGAAGCCTAAAAATATTTACTCTTTTGACAATTATACGCGGTATATTTACCTATTTTTTTTTAATAATTCCTTCGAATAAAGTCTACTATAAAAAAAAATGTATTATTATTGATTACGTTTACAGAGTCTGGGATCAAATCAAACGTCGTTCATCTTGCCAGATATTACCGCTGTCAGACTGTCACAGAAAGCCACAAGATTTGTACAGAGAAGTCAATCATCCTGCATTCCATTCAATAAGAATTATTAAGGTAGGTTTTATAAAGTATAATATATATATATATATATAAAGAGGTTATATGATCAATTGATGAATATTTAACAGCCATGAGTTTATAAGTAAAATGGATGAATATTTAACATCTACGAGATTATATTACAGATATAGTGCATAATGTATTTGCATCGGGAAAACAAGGGTCTCAATCGGAATACGACGGCAACCGAAGTGTCAATCAATTATTGTATTAAATGAGTGACATTTTCATATCCGTTAATATGGAACTTTATTATTTAGTGTCAAATGTCAAAATAAAAAAATATATTGTATAATACGACCTTTTCCGACAAAATACGATGGATAACCATTATCCACTACATCTGTACCTATATAAAATAATAAATAAATATTTCCAGACAGGTCACACAGCGCCATCTAGTTTCCGTGGTAAGCTACGAGGCTTGTGTTACGGAAACTAGATAGTTGATAAACT
Source organism: Tinea semifulvella (assembly GCA_910589645.1). NCBI lineage: Eukaryota > Metazoa > Arthropoda > Insecta > Lepidoptera > Tineidae > Tinea > Tinea semifulvella. The sequence goes on from OU342600.1 coordinate 3,340,139, forward strand.
ACATGTTATACTTTTTTTTTATTTGTATAAAACCCAGACCGAGACAAATTATACAATGTACAACTTTCCCCCGGTGGGAATAGAACCCACGACCTCCCGAGTTCACCGCAACGTGACTGATATCAGTCTCTAACACCGATCCCGAAACGTGTGGATACACTTTACTGAGTTTATCGGCACGAACGGTGGATATTTCTTCGCCCTGGTAGACTGGGCAAATTACCACCATCAGTCCGCCTAACACCTATTTGTTGTTCTCGTTGAAAGTATGTGCCATTTGCAATGATGTCAAATGCCAATTTGTACTTTCAAGGAGATCTAATATTGTAAGCTTGCCATTGTGATATTTATATAATAGTAACACTGCTTGAAACAAGACCTACTGTAAACGGTGATGAAAACATTTATGCTTGTTTATTTTAATAGTTTTTTTTTGTTTAGTGTGAAAAACTTCAACACGGCACATCTCTTACTCAAACGATAGTTACGATGAGCAAACTTATACCCCAGTCAGTGATGATGGAGATTATCAACTTTGTTTACACGGGAATCATCGACCATTGCGCCTTTAAGCAGGTGAGCAACCATGTATTTGTTCAACTGTACTTGTTTTTTACTTAATTTATTATTAATGACAGTGTAATTAGTTCTTTACCGAATTTGTATAAAAACCATAGACAAACGAAAAAAAAGAATTTTAAAGTATTTTTTTCGTTTTCAAATCCGACTTTGTAAGCAATAAATAATTATCTTCTTGTATAGCTATTGTTTGTACCTACCTTACTTTGAATAGTTAGCTATTTATTACCGTTTACTTTGGTAAAAAAACTACAAATAAAAAATACACGAAAGATTGTCCAAAGAATTAGTTACATTGTATATTTTATCCTTAAATCAAATTTTAACATTGAAGCCAAATAATGATATAATTTTAAGGTAAATTAGTCCTTGCAGCCTTATTGGTCTTCTTAAAAATATTTTATTGTTAAAAATGTATTTTTCATAACAAATACTTGTATTATAGCTTTGCTCTGCACTTAGATTTTTAACTGCCAGCGGCTTTGCACGCGTTATTGTATATTCAAAACATCTGTGATTGTGACATTGCAGAGATTGTCATTTTGATATTTTTTTATTCTATACATAATTGTTGCCAGAAAAAGTGTAATTGGAGTTTTCTAAATTAAATATCAATTATATTTTTCTGAAGACCATTTAATAAATATACTTACTTAAAATAAGTTTATTTTCTAAGCTATTTATTATTTAAAAATAATAATAAGGAATTATTTTGTTTATATATTTTTTTTTACAATACAATCTGTTTCGCAGTCTGCGCCTATTGGAATGCTTCTGGTAAAAAACTAGATCATAAATTATCATTAAATTCATTCGAAAACCACTATACTACTCTGTGTTGTGTCTCTACCCAAGAAGTATACAAGGTGGCCTTCTTTTTTTATTTCTTTTTTTTGTTCTCTTCTCCTGATGGATGATGAATGAGATGATGGGGAAGGCAACGGTATCTAGCCCATACAGCCATGTCTGTCGATTTTATTTTTATTTTTTTATGAGTTAATCTTTAATATCCAGATGTTGCAGTTTCTGTGAGTCACTTGCGGCATTAGTTTCTGTGAGTCACTTGCGGCATTATCGCCGAAACACGTACGCAGCGCGCGAAAAGCTTAAAAAATTATATACTGCAACTTGTGCATCGGGCACAATTTAAAGTCCAATTTATCGTTTTCCGTAATTATTCACATTGTAGCACATTATTAAACAAAATAACACCACTTGTACGTAACAATATCCACAGTAAGATACTAAAAAAAAAACAAAAAATGTTGGACTTGACATGTTCGTGCAAGATGGCGGGAAAAATCCGTTTCTACTTTATCGAACACATTTTTATTATTATTTAATATATAATAAAAAATATATAAACTAAAACAATAATACATCGGTGTCCGTAAATAAATGTAATATATTAAATGCTTTTTTTATTTAAAAAAACTGTTTACATACCTACTAAATAGTATATTACCTAAATTAATTATGTACCTAATCTAACCTACATCAATTCCATTGATTTTAATTTAATTTAATAATATTGTTATTTTTACTGCTTAAAGCGTACTGCAGTACCTGAACTCGGGGTTATGCAATAAATACTTACTGGAAGAAAATTCCCGCGCTTTCGATAACTGCTGTGATTGACAAAGCAAAGCGTTCAACGTTTTTTTTACTGAATTTTGTTTAAATTGTATGAAAACCATAGAGCACCACCAAATCGAACGACTTTCACGAAATAAAGTGCTTAAAGCAACAAGTCAAACACATGGAACATATTGCATGTCGACTCTATTGATTATCTAGGACATCTGTTCTTTTCACTCGAATATATCAAACCGACATGCAAGTCGACCCAATTATTTATTTTAATGGGGTGTATCAGGCAAAGCTTTTTGCAGATGTCGCTTGCTGCAATGTAACCTTAATTTATATCATCATTATTAAAATATTTTCGTGGTTTTATATGTTTATAACAGAAAAATGAATTGTAAATTAACGTTACCTACCTTAAAAGCAAATTAAAAAGCGCACACCCCGTCTTTAAAAAGAAAAAAGATTTTATTAAATGAGCGTCAATTTTAAGATCACCATATCTTTGATTTCGCTTAGAAGTCTCGATTTGTACACTTAAATGCTGCTCACTTCGGCATAATATCCAGAAAATAATAAAAATCGTAATAAAAATACAAGTTTTCTATGCAACTGACAGTTTTACTAGGTACCATCTATCATGCGCCATCTATCGTGATAAAAAGTTAGTGATACACCCCATTATGTTTTATATTAGCGTAACTACATCTTGTATGCTACTTGGGATAGTCAAAATTAGTAAAAAATATTTTTTTATTATAATATTTATTATTAAAGAAGGTTTCTTATATTATTTTTTTGTCAAATGCTTACATAATCTTCAATAAATTAAAAAATCTATGCAGTTACAAAAATATTATATAAAACCTTTTTTAAATACACGATTATAGTTTATCATTGCCATAATGCACTATTAACTTTAATTACGAACTTAGCAGCTAGAAAAATGCTTTTTTTATACCTCGCGTAATTGTCAAAAAAGCAAATATTTTATTAGGCTTCAGGTATTATTGGTAGAACTTCTATTTGAAATAAGAAAAGGTGACTTTTATAAATATCATTATCAGGAAACAAAATGGTGAATAAGGCCGCGATTGCAAATTCGTTTATTATTATTAGTTCTCAAACAAATCTATAATTAATATTTAAGTAGGAAGTGAAAAAATCTGTAACACGGCAAGTTATTTTAAAATACCAAAATAAGTTAATAATATTAAACTTTACACATCTAAAGATGAATAAACCGAGAGATGTATGTTTGTTAGTATTCATACTCAAAGATGTGGAATCCGCAATTTATCTTCCATACATTTGAAAAAAAAACTATCATGTTATGAATGAAAATGTGATTTAGACCGTTCCGAATTGATATCGCGCTCTGAGCATCCAAATCGCGATATTTGATTCGGAACGAGCGACGGTCAGTGTCATATTCATTCTAAGCGCTCTGAGCACGATTCGGAATGAGAGGCATAATACGAGTTCTATGTTCCACTTGAAAGCAAAGCAGAGCGAAAAAAAGTGCCTAAAGCGACAAGTCAAATACAGGGGAGAATACCGATTTTAATAGCGTTTGACACCGACAGTTTCCATTATAGGGATGACATTATAAAACGTTTGCGCTTAAGTAACAGACAACAATCAAACTCGTAAAAGTATTTTAATTTGCGCTATTAAGTTTTATTTTATATTATTACTAATTACGTCATCTGCAATGTCAAGAAATAGCAATGTTTTATTAGTTATACCATCTCTACTTTTTTATTGATTAAATTATTAACCGATATACTGACCGGGTGTTTTGGCTGTAATGTAACATGCAATGAGGTCAAATGTAAGATAGAACGGGCATTGAACACATTTTCGTACAATGTTGCATTATTTTTACGCCACTTAACGGCCACTAGCAAAACTTCTAACTTATACAGATAACACTTTTAAAAATGATGCAGTTAATTTATTTATTTCAAAACTTTATGCACTAGGTACACAGGCAGACTTAATGCCGCTAGGCATTCTTACTAGTCAACCTTAGGGACAATTTAGAGCATTTGTTATGTGAGGCAGGTGCAAAATATAATAGGAGCATTAAGATTTGTGAAAAAATAAACAAAATAAATCAAACTTAAATACTAAATCTAATATACTTACTATATACAAAACTATATATTAATCAGTAGGTATACACTAAATAGACTACATACTATCATTATACTCGTATATAAATAGAATACATAGGTACATATAAATAATAATACATATATATGTAATGTCGAAATTATGGCTAGTGTTTTTAAGATTGTGTGCAACTATAATGGCGCCATCTATATTCAGCTAGAGGAACTTTTTTGTCTATTGGTTAACTGAGTAATTGGAGCCGATGTCCATCTTATTAGTGTTTTTAAGGCAATAATTGTGTGCATCTATAATAGAGCCATGTATGATCGAGTACCGTAGTTTTTTTTGCTAATAAAAACTTCTAGAATGTGCCGTGTATTTATATTGAAAATTTAAATAATATTAGTATAATCAATATTTGTTAATTTACGATAATAAAAATACATGAGGTTCTCTTGTCCAAGAAGAACGTATTTCACACTTCCGTAGCACGCAGCTCGGCATATTGTCCGTGAAACAACGAAATAATCAATTTAAAAGTGCACGACCATAACTGGCAATGACTGTCAAACATTAATACTTTCTGTACCGATTCGCCTGGCTTTGATTCTCATACCGTTTGATATCTTATATATTTATATGTCACTAGTAACATGATATGTCATTTTCACTCATTCACACTTACAATTTACACATTTACAATTACATAATGGTGCGTAGATGGATTTTTTTTAAAATATTGTCTCTTTATTTTTATTCTTATGTTTATTTTTAATAGTTTAAATTGTTAATAATCCGTTCATGCTATATGTTTAGTGAAAATAATGTTATTCCGTAATTGGCTAGGTGTTCGGTAATCATTTGAATGTAAATATTTATTTGTAAAATACAGCTGTGGAATAAGTAAATAATAAATAAATAAATAAATACAGGCCAAGAATGTCTGCAATGTAGTCAGTACATGGAAACAAATGCAAACAAGGGAACAACGAGACTCGCTGATGTTTTTTTGACACATCGTTTGGGTGTTACGCGTTTCGGTCAGTGCGTCGCGAACATTTTAGTTTATTATAGTTATTAGTTTATAGTTGATTACTATTTTATTTTTTGTTCTCTATTTTTGTTTACTTTCTTTATATTGTTGTATATTATGTTTATTTGGATAAAGAAGAAGGAAGGAGATGGTGTAGAACAAAGGAAATACTCTGTAAATATTTCATAGAAACATATTAAGAACACCCTACTCTATGGAGCCCAACACATCCAGAACATTATATATACAGACTCTCAAGAGTCCTAGACCTCCACAGTCCACCAGAATTTAGAACGAGCAAGTTACATTAAGTAAAGATTTTAAGTAATGCGTAATGTAACATGCTCGCTGTGAATGTTACATTACAGCACGTAACGCTCCGGTCAGTATCCATCTTTAGGTTTAATAAGTCCAAGCTATTTACTAAATATATTATACACATAATACGATAAAACGATTAAATTTAAAAATATCGTCAAATATTTTGAAGGTACAATCGACGCCATTTTTAACATTAATCGTTACAGCTTCGTTTTTGTATAACCCAGCCTAAGCTTCGTGATTTAATTTTGTCGAATAATAATAATAGTTTTATTTGTTTTTGTATAGGAAATCCTATCAGCTTCAGAGTTACTAGGATTTCATGAGCTTACAAAGCTGGTCAACACCATTCTGGAGAAACATCACCTCATAGATAAGGATAGCATGCAGCATTTCCATAAGGTACTTTATAAATAACAAGAATGTACATTAGAATTAAGCGTGTTCCAGACGGATGCAATCCAGCGTCCCATCAAAGGTGACGTTGCCTGTTGCCATCTAACTAGAGTCTAGCTGCTAGACGATAGATGTAATACAAATTTTGATTTGAGTTTTAACGTCCTTGGATACATCCGTTTAGCCCGCGGATGTCATAAATAAGCGGATTCACATTTAGCCACTTTACTATAGGCCAATCATGACAAGTCGTCGATGTCTCTAGCGTACCAAACTCGAGAAATATCACAAATAAATTAAATATGAATTAAATGTATTTATTTACAATAATAATTATTTTGTTGTCCCGACCAGGAATCAAACCCGGTACCTCTGAGTCTAAATCCACGGACTTAACCGCTAGATCACGGAGGCAGTTGAGATTTCTATATTAATTAATATTAAACTTTACTATTTTTAAATTATACTAAAGCTAACTGAAAGAGCACGATAAACACGAACTTTTCCGATAAAAATGATGGAAAAACATTATGTACTACATCTGCCATCGTTAATAAATGGGGTGTGTCACTAACTTTTTATCACGATAGATGGCGCATGATAGATGGTACCTAATATAACTGTCAGTATTGCATAGAAAACTTTTATATTGGTACAGTTTTATAAATGCTGCAATCTTTCAAAACAATAAATATTTATTTATAAACAAACAGTATAAAATAATTACAATATAAATTAAAACTAACTACTTAAAAGTAAAAATTAAAATAAATATAAACTAAACCTAATAAAAAATAAACTATAAGTAAAAAATGTCCTCTAGAGACGACCCTTCAGTGATAGTCCCAAGAAGACTGGCAACATTTCCCCTCTGTATAGCTAAGCCAATACGTTGGCAGAAATAATTGCCAGCCTTCCTGTCTCCAGACTTTTCCAGAATAGAAAACTTGTATTTTTATTAGGAAATTTATTATTTTCTGGATATTATGCAGAATTGAGCAACTTTTAAGTGTACAAATCGAGATTTCCAAGCGAAAGCAAAGATATGGTGATCACAAATTGCCGTTCTATTAATTCAACCTTTTTCATTTTAAAGACGGTGTTCGCTTACTTAATTCGTCTTTTAAGGTAGGTAACGTTAAAATACATTTTTCTGTTATAAAAATGTAAAACTACAAATAAATTTAAAAAATAATCAGTCATAGGTGTAAACAAGGTACCAGTGCCGCTAGCGACATCTACAAAAAGCTTTGCCTGATACACCCCATTGTCTTTAAAATTGACCGAAGACCCTCGCCGACTCGTCTGGCCAGCGTAGGCCAAATACTCCGAAATATTCTGGAAAGCCCATCTCCAACAGTAGATGTCTGTGACTTCTAGGGGCTGTGATAATGATGTTCTTACAACCGATCCGAATGAAAATATGCACCAATCACAGCTCATCAAATTTTCAGCCAATCTCAGAGCGTCTTCGCGACATGTATATCGAAAGAAGTCTATTCGCTGACGTCACATTTGACTTAGATGACGGTATTCAACTTGCTCACAAATCCATTCTGATGGCGCGTTGTGATCCAATGAAAGCGATGTTTCAAGGACACTTTAGGGAAAGTATGGCTAGAGTGGTAAGTTATAATGACGTTTTAACTAATAGAAAACTAATAAAAAAAAACCATAAGTAAAATATGACCTCTAGGATCGCTGCAGCTTCGCCGAGATGTGGCCTCCCTGAGCGTGTTCTACAAGCTATACTACAGTGAATGTTCTGAAGAGCTCCACAACCTTATCCCTTCTTCTCTATTCCGCAACCGAACCACTCGCACAGGCCAAAATATGCATCCACATACCGTAGCCACTATCCCTACGCGTACATACAAATTTGGAGACTTACATCTGTCGTACGCTGAAGATGTGGAATGCTCTCCCAGCCAGTGTGTTTCCCCACTCCTATAACCTGGAGTCCTTCAAACGAAGTGTGAAAGAGCATCTTTATAGGCCGGCATAGTGGTAGGGACTGATGTCGGTCGTCTGAGGCTGGCGTCAGTTGCTCCCATTCTTAGACATCGCGTACCGCTTACCATCAGGTGGGCGCGGTGTCACATGTCGTGCTCAGTATTAAAAAAAAAAAAAAAAAAAAGGCTTAAGAAGGCTGGCAATATTTCCCCTCTGTATTACAGGCGCGGTGATGGCTCGGTTATAAAACGCGTTCCTTAAATCTTATAAAGGTCGGTTCAAACCCACACGGCATGTACCAATGTGAAATACACTTTTCTTACGTACATTTGTCATAGATTTACAACACCAACGTTCCCGTGCCTCGGAGAGCACGTTTAGCCGTCGGTCACGGTTCCACTAATACCAACTTGTGAAATCGTTAATAAATTGTCATTAAAAAAATAATTAACATCATATCCTCGACAAGCCGTCTGGCCAGCGTGGCGAGTGAAGGCCAAGTTCTCCAGATATATGTTCTGGAAGGCCCATCTCCAGCAGTGGAGGTCTAGGACGCTGTGTCCTAGGGGCTGTAATGATAGCGAGGCTAATACGTTAGCAGAAATAATTACCAGCTTTCCTGTCCAGACATTTCTGTTAGCTTTTTGGACAAGTTGTCCAGACACTTGGCTGAGTGTCCCCATGGGCACATATCGTCTGGAACCCAAACAGTGCAAATTCGTAACCTGTAGCGAGGTTGGCGTATTTGCGCAGCTTGAGGTTCTCAGCAGAAACCGCCGCACTTCCCTAAGCACCCACTTATATTTAAAAAATTACCATCCTTTGTAATATTGACCAAATCGATTGTTTGATTTTGTAAGTGGCAACTGTCGTGACTGCCGGCCCAGCGCGGAAAGTGCGGCGATTTCTGCTGAGAACCTCAAGCTACGCAAATACGCCAATCACGTACAGGCGTAACCTGTATTAATTATTGTTATTAATTTGCGCCGTTTGGGGTCGAGACCATGGAGGCCAAGGAGTTGTCCAAACGGCTGACAGAGAAATCTGGAGACAGAAAGGCTGGCAATTATTTGCTAACGAGACTACTCGTATAGTGGTGGGTCCAGTAGACTAACTGGCATTTTTTTTTGCAGATATCATTTCCAGGCGTGACAATGTACACATTTCACAAACTTCTGTGTTATATTTACACCGATACAATTCCAAGTGTTGACGCTGGACGTTGTTTGGAACTATTAGAATTGTCAAATCGCCTGTGTATGAGTCGACTCGTGACGCTCGTTGAGGCCAGAGTAATAGATGATCTGCGACATAGGGATAGAGATCACGACTATGTTGTCGATAAATGCCTTGCACTACTTGAGCCTGTTAAGGTAAGCTTTATACCACCGTTCTCGTGCCTCGGAAAGCACGTTAATAAATGAGGTGTATAATAATAATAATAAAAAAGAAATATTGCACACAAAATATACAAAATAAAAATATGTACAGTATTCCCAAATTAATAATGCACATACAGATCTTCGCTAATTGTCGTATTCCCGGAAACACCCGAATCATTGAATCGTAAGAGCCTAAACATTGCACTTGCATTTTGCACCTTGTTCGAAAGAAATAGAAGTCAATATCATGTGTACACAATCGAAAACAATTCGGGCGGTCGGTGACTGCATGTGTTCTCTCTGAGTGGAATTATATAGAGCTGATATTACACACCGTTCTTGGTTTTGTTTTCAAAGGTGAATTTAATTTCAACTTTAATTATCTTATTCAACTTTAAATAGTTTATTAACTTATTAGTTTATTTATTAGTTTTTATTAGTTTATTACACATAATTCTACTAAATTATGCATGAAGAAAATGCACTTAACCACTCTATATACATATCGTCTTCCGACGCTCGGGGAATACGACCGTTGCCGAACAGTGATGAAGATTTCTATGCGCATTATCACTTTGGGAGAACTGTACATAGGCGAGACCATGAAGGTATTCTCTACCAGCTAACCTTTGGGAGAGAGATAGATTTATATGATGGGTGTATGAGATTTTTTAGGTAAATGTAAATATATTAGAATTAAATAATTAAGTACGTAAAAATATAAATACTTTATTTAATAAATATTACATAAATTCGACCTACACAAATACTTATATATCTAAATACAATCTATATAATACTTATAAAATAAATACTAATATGTCAAGATGTCGAGATTAGGGTTCATTTTGTTTTTTAAGGAAGTGTGAAAATAATAGTTTTTTTTTAATATATTTAAAGACTGTCTGAAAAAAAAAGATAAATATCACTAACTTTTTATCATGATAGATGGTACCTAATAGAACTGTCAGTTGCATAGAAAACTTGTATTTTTATTACGAAACATATTATTTTCTGGATATATTGCCGAAGTGAGAAGCTTTTAAGTGTACAAATAGAAATTTCCAAGCGAAATCAAAGATAATATGGTGATCTCAAAATTGCCGTTCCATTAATTAAACCTTTTTTTTTTTTAAAGACGGTGTTTGCTTTCCTAATTTGTCTTTTAAGGTAGGTAAGTTAAAATACTATTTTTCTGATATAAAATTGAAAAAAACTACAAAAACATTTAAAAAATGATGCGTCATAGGTGTAAACAAGGTGCATTGGTACCTAGCGACATCTACAAAAAGCTTTGCCTGATACACCCCATCGTCATTAAAAATTGACATCAGATTATTGCCAACCCATCTGGCCAGCGTGGCTAGTGTATAAGGCCATATTCTTCATATACGGTCTGGAAGGCCCATCTCCAACAGTGGATGTCTAGGACGCTGTGTTCTTAGTGGCTGTAATGAATGAATTCATAAATATTTATTGTGTTTTAGTTTAGCTTCCTTTTCGGCGGCAGAGCCTAGACAAATTCTTGTAGAGTCAATATGTGTTGCAGCTAAAATATCCACACCAGTCGTATCCTAGACCAATGATATGCCGTTAGACCAAGGTATTAACGTTATACCATCTGGACGTTTTCCGTCATTGATGATGATTAATAGAATGTAAGCTGTCGTTTTTATCCGAAGTAATATACAAACAATATAAAAGAATTACAATATTAAATAAACTATATTACAACAAAATCTAAATTTAACCTTACATAATAATAATAATACATATAAAATTAAATACTTACAAAAAAAATTGCTCCTCCAAATCGCTGGCCTGCGCCATGGTGCCCCATACACTAGCAGCATTTCCCCTTAATTTTTGAAAGAAAAAACTGCCAGCCCTATTGTCACCAGAGACGTCAATGAGCCTTGGAACAATTTCTTTATAAAAGGCTTTAAGTACCGATCCCCCGTGCCCATCGTTTCTACAGCAAACGTCGAAAAAAGTAACTATTGCAAATCGTTTCATATTTTCGACGCTTGCTGATCTGCTACAGTTTACCATACGATACATAGGCAGGTACAGTACTCCCAAATTAATAATGCGCATGCAGATCTTCGCTAATTGTCGTATTCCCGGAAACACCCGAATCATTGAATCGTAAGAGCACTAAACAATGCACTTGCATTTTGCACCTTGTTCCAAAGAAATAGAAGTCAATATCATGAGTACACAATCGAAAACAATTCGGGCAGTGTTTTTTTGTTTTTGTTTTTTTTGGCGGTGACTGCACGTGTTCTCTCTGTGTGGAATTATATAGAGCTGCTATTACACAACCTTCTTGGTTTTGTTTTCAAAGGTGAATTTAATTTCAACTTTAATTATCTTATTTAAATAGTTTATTTGACAATTGCTTGTCTGTCTGACACAGGCAGAGATTTTATATTTAAAGGAGGCCACTACAGTACTATAAAATTTTCGAAGTAAATCAATCCAACAAAGATTGTAGCATATTCTCAATCGTATGGTTTTCCTCGCTATTTACTTTGAATCAAATTTCGTTACTGATAAATCAATATTTATCTCTTTTAGCACAAAACACATAATTCTACTAAATTATGCATAAAGAAAATGCACTTAACCACTCTATATACATATCGTCTTCCGACGCTCGGGGAATACGACCGTTGCCGAACAGTGACGAAGATTTCTATGCGCATTATCACTTTGGGAGAGCTGTACTAAAAGTTACACAATACATTTAAATTTAACTAAGATTGTATAGTTCGCTTGTTGACAACAATGGCCGACATATTGAATGAATTAATTGAATTAATGAATTGATGACAACTCTATTATGTTGAAACCACAGACATTAAATTTAGTACCCTCTATCGTCTACTAGGTGGCGCCACTTTCTATGTGAACGAAATTTGTCAATTGCTTGTTATAAGTTTTCACCTAGGTGACCTAGACGAAGAGCAATTTTTAAAATGTGATGATGAATAAGTATTTTTTCCATTTCCAGTTGCACAACGCCCATAACTTAGCTGACTGGTGTATTTGGAGACTTTGCGGTGCTTATGACCGTGCGTGTCGCGCCAGAGCTCTGCGACAGTTGCATCCGGAAAACAGGGATTATCTGTCAGAAAACCGATGGCCGCCTGTATGGTATGTATATACCTTTTTTTCAAGCGCTTAAGTGAGCCGGCTGCGAGGTTGGCCTTTTTTAGCTGATTAGACGACCACGGCCATTCCTATCCGGAAATTATGTTGGAAGGTAGTAAATCTAATGTAGCTCTGAGAGGTTCTGGGAGAACCAGCAACTCTATTCTGTTACTTAAGCGAAAACGTTATTAGTGGATTTCGTTATTTACACCAGAGCTTGCGTCATAATTACAAAATATTATTTAATTCTCAACTCTATAAGCGCTCGACCTTGACAGCGGCCGTGCAAATATCAACTTTAATAGCGTGATATACTCGTATATATAGTTAACGGATTTCATTATATAACGTTTGCGCTTAAGTAACAGAATGATTAGACTCTCCTCTTCAAACCATGTATATTTTTATTTAAATTCTAAATATTTTTTTAAGAAACTATTATTCCTCATTCCTCGACACGCGGCTCTCAACGAACATCATCTCTCAACAGGGCTCTTGTCTCTGCTGGTGTACCTTGCCTGACTTTTGCGTTAGCCGTTTGGACAACTACTTGCCTCATCAACACAACCTCAAACGGCGAAAATTCGTAACCGAGATTGGCGTATTTGCGCAGCTTAAGGTTCTTAGTAAAAACTTCCTCACTTCCCGCGCTTGGCGAGGTCATACACAATATGCTGCATTCCACACCAGAGACCTGCCAAGTTTCGGTCATGCTGTCGGGTCTCTTGCCATCACTCCGCACAATCCCAGAGGGTTCTAGGATCGCGGGTACTCCAGCAGTGACAAGAGCCCTTCGGATGATGTCGTTAAGAGCCGCGTGACGGAATTAATAATTGTGTTTCAGGTACCTCAAAGAGTACGATTACTACCAGAAGTGCTGTACTGAGCAGCTGAAAGAAGCCAAAGAGCTTAGACCTACCTCATCTCTACATTCTAATAAACAGACTGGCTGCTTGTGTTTTACAAGTAAGTGACATATTTAATTAAAAGACACCATTCATCTTGTATGGAGATTTGGGATAAATTGTATTCACAGTTTTTTTTTTTTTAACTTTATTGTAAATCTATACAAAAGGCGAACGTAATGCCGCAAGACATTACTTCCCTTGAACCTTTGGGACATTTAAATATGAGTACAGTGCAAATAGAGAAATAAAATATCAAAATGAAACATAAATAATATTAAAAAATAACATACATAGACAACTATAATATATATGTACATATATATAATTTAAACACATACATACTAATACTACATCAATATAATATATATATATATATATATATATGCATTTTTAGATAAATTATTAGATAGATAACAATTTTAGTAGAAAAAAGTTTAGGTGTGCAAAATGTTTAAAATACCTAATTAAACAGTAATATACTATGTATTAAAAAGCAAATATTTTTATATTTTAATTTAGAATAAAAATAAGGAACTACGGATTTTTTATTTTAATTATTCAGTAATAAAATCTTAAGTTACGATGCAGAGAAGTTTTCCTAAAAATATCGCCACTCATATTGATCCTAGTCAAGTAGGTAGCGAGAGGTCGACGATCGCGCGATCGTTAACTTACGTACTTCTTTCTCTCTCTCTCTATTTCGTCTCTCGGCTGTGGACGAGATCAATTAATAATAACAGCCTTTAGGTATTTATCACGATGGACGAGTCCTTAATCACCATGCAGTCGTGTTGTTTTTCGGATAATGATTATTTATTTTTTAAAAAAAGTAACCCATTTTAATTCGTATAGAGACTCTACTAGTGATACCTAAAGCCTAAAAACAATATTTACTGCCTTGACAATGGGGTGTGTCACTTTTTATCACGATAGATGGCGCATGATAGATGGTACCTAATATAACTGTCAGTTGCATAGAAAACTTGTACTTTTATTACGTTTTTTTTCTGGATATTATGCAGCTTATAAGTGTACAAATCGAGATTTCCAAGCGAAATCAAAGATATAGTGATATCAAAAGTGCCGTTCTATTAATTCAACCTTTTTTCTTTTTAAAGACTGTGTTCGCTTTGTTTATTCGTCTTTTAAAGTTAAGTTAAAATTATTTTTTCTGTTATAAAAAATGAAAACTAGAAATGTTTTTGTTTGTATAAAATGATGAGTCATAGGTACCATTGTCGCTAGCGATATCTACAGAAAGGTACATTACATGCGGTATAGTAAAAATAACACAAATACCTATTATCAATATATATTATCATTATATATATATATATAATGTGTGTTGCTATCTTCTATGTTCTTATGTTGCCTGTCTCTGTCCTATCTCTTGTAGTCACTGTAGTACAAAAATAATGCAATATGAATGATGTAATTTAAATGGGAAGTAATTTAATGGTTAGCCAAATCAGTATTATTTAGTCAGCCAAAAAATTTTAGATTGAAATAAATAAAAAACAGTCTGGCAACTCTTGGCCTGCAAAGGTCAGTAGGATTTTACGATTCCAGATAAACATTTTTTTTAATACTAAGTACGACGGTGTGCCATAAGTTGCCAACCTGTCATTTTGGCTGAGCAACGATATGTAATGTTACTTTATTCAGGTAAACGTCGTCGGGATAGTGTGGTGGCCACTACGGAGGTGGCTGACGTCCGCACCGCGCTATGTAACGAACCAGAAGCGCAGATTGACGCCACATGACAACTACCTTACTGGAGGTAAGTCGCCACGGTGTGTTATGTTACATTATTCAGGTAAACGTCGGCTAAGCGTGGCGGGTACTACGGAAGTGACTGACGTCTGTACTGCCTATGTCACGAACCAGAAGCGTAGATGGATGCTACATGACAACTATCTTACTGGAGGTAAGTCGACCGACACAGCAATTACGTTATTTAGGTAAACGTCGTCGGTAGAGTCCGGCGGCCACTACTAAGATGGCTGACGTACGCACTGCGCAGATTGACGTCGCATGACAAATATCGTACTACTGGAAGTAAGTCGACACAATATGTTACGTTACGTTATTCAGGTAAACGTCGTCAGGAGATTGCGGTGGTCACTACGGAAGTGACTGACCTTCACACTTGACAACTTCTTTACTGAAGGTGAGTACAGAAAATAGCAAAAAATGTATATATTTTTTTAACAAGAAACATTCGAATCAGTAACTGGCACTTTATAAAATGTAATCTAGACACAAACCGTACCTTTTGCTGACTGTACAAGTTTTTAAAAATAAAACATCATTCTTTAAATTACATACTGTTGTATAAACTTGAATATTTTTTTAATTTCCAGGTCACTCCGTTTTGCAGTGCTTCTGCCCGTCTCAATGTGTTTTATGTGTGTTATACTGACTATATTAATATTATTTCATATTTACACATAAACACATTTATTTCCTATAAGATAAGCAAAGCTTGGCAAGCACTTGAAGAGTTCTCAAAATGCTTAAAAATATGAAAAAATCTATGAAATAGAAATATATTTTATAATCACTAATACTATACTATACTATACTATACTATACTATACTATACTATACTATACTATACTATACTATACTATACTATACTATACTATACTATACTATACTATACTATACTATACTATACTATACTATACTATACTATACTATACTATACTATACTATACTATACTATACTATACTATACTATACTATACTATACTATACTATACTATACTATACTATACTATACTATACTATACTATCCTATACTATAATATATTATACTATACTATACCTAACACAGAATAAAAATAATATTTGAGCATTCACTTTGATTCCAATGGTATACTCGTATACTGCGTTTTGTGTGTCCTAGTTTTAAATCGATTTTAAAATATTACTTATATTTTTACATAAAATAATTATGTACCTATATAAAAATCCAGTAAATAATATTTACTTGTTTATTCTAAATAATTATTTTATTCAAACAATTATTTAATAATTAACTATGACCTGCAAATAAATCCTTCCTATTGCTATGTTCGACTTGAAAGCAAATAAAGCAAGGTTTGCGTTTATTTTACCGAATTTTGTATGAAAATAAACAAACGCCATGTAAACGAATTTCAAAGTGTATAAAAGCGCTTAATGCGACAAATCAAACATAGGGTTAGTTATATCCTTGCTATAAATAGCCGTGTTTCCATATAAATGTATATTTACAAAGTTAACAAATGGCACTAAGGAAGGATTCAGTTACCGGCTCTAAGTGTTGCTAGCATGAACGTCATATTATTCGGTGTTTACATTTTAAAATTACTAATTAATTTTAAGCTTCATGGTAGCAAAACAATTTTATAAACTTACGGATAAAGATAAAGATATATTTATATTGTGATAAGTTTAATTCAATTATTTTTGTACACTTTACATAATATATTTATTCTCACTTATTGATAAATTAAGCGTTCCATTTCGTAAATCTAGTTATATTCTAAGATCGCGTTCGCCGTTCGGATATTCGAAAAAAACCGCTTTTTTATAATTAAATACGCTAACAAAATCCACGGTGATGGGTTGCCTACAGAAATATCTTTAAAGCATTTTTTTTTTGTTTTGATCAAATAAAAACAAGCTGATAATCTCATTTATAAGGACTAAATTTTGGGAAGTAATGTCAAACGTCAAACTCAAGGAAACTGCACATTCCGGAACAATTTCTTCAATTAAAAACAATAGGTTCAATTAAGTTTTCAATGTAGTAGTTTTTTTTTTTTTTTTAAATCTACATTTATATGTTTTTTCTGTTATTTGAGGTACCTAATGCTTTGTTCCTTAATGTTTTTTTTTAATGACAATCGTTATTTAAAAAGAAATATTTACAAATATAAAATAATAATTACAAACTACTTAAATAAAATTAAACACCTAATATAAAAATAAACTAAATATAAAAAATGTTTTTGAGAGACGTCACATTAGAGATAGTCCCCAGAAGACTGGCGAAATTTCCCCTCTTTATAGCGAGGCTAATACGTTGGTAGAAATAATTGCCAGCCTTCCTGTCTCCAGATTTCTCCGTCAGCCGTTTGGACAACTCCTAGGCCAGGCGCTTGGCTGAGGATCCCAATGCTTCCATCGTGTAGACCCCAAACGGCGCAAACTCGTAACCTGTACCGAGGTTGGCGTATTTGCGCAGCTTGAGGTTCTCAGCAGAATCCGCCGCACTCCACGCGCTGGACGAGGTTGCCCGGATGTAAGATGGGGCTAAAGTGTCTACACACGTCTCATCACACACCAGAGACCAGCCAAGTTTCCACGGCCCAACGGCCATGCCGTCAGGTCTCTTGCCATCGCTCCGCGTAGTCCCAGAGGGTTCTAGAATCGCAGGTACTCCAGCAGTGACAAGAGCCCTTCGGATGATATCGTTGAGAGCTGCATGACGGGGAATGCGGCCAGCAATTTAACTTTGTTTTTTTAAATATAAAATATGTATAAAATATAAAAAAATATTTTTCCTTCAAAATTATTATTCATTTAAAATATGTTTGCGCACTGAATAGCGTTTAGGTATTACTTTAGTATTATTATTATATTGGCACTATATGTATTATTAAGATATATAATAATTATATATATTATTTCAATAATTAAGGTAAACATTAACTGTCGATTAAATAATTATAATTTATCATTAGTTTTTCATACATACATATCTTGCTTGCGGGGTAGGCAAAGACGATTGAGCGCCACTTGACACGATCACGACATACCTCTTTCGCTTCATCAACATTCATCAATCTCTTCATACATGTCCTTTTGTTACGAAGGCTTTTTAATTCTCCTTCAGCTAGTGTTTTGTTTATTTGATCGTGATATGTGAGTCTTGGTCTTTTCGCATTATATACCTGGTTCGTCAATCAATTAATTTTCAGAAATAATCAAATAGTTTTTGATACACGAAATCATGTTTATGGTTTAAAGATTGGAAATAATTTTGGTAAATTTAAGAACTATTGCCTTATTGTCTTTTTTATATTATACTCTAAGCTTATAATTAGACTTTAAATTGTTGTTAATATTATTATTATTACCGATATACCTACAGTTTTAAAACGTTTCAATTTGCGTGAAGCTTCAAGATGTTCATCGATGTCTATAGATAGGCCTATCCAATACAAAACGCAATGTGTACCTACCAACTTTGGGGGTCAATTCTCAAGCTATGATAATGTCACATGCGGTATTTATCGGAAATTCTTTCGCAAGGCATACTAAAAGACTAGTTTCACTCAATATTATTATTAGGTAAGCGCGCTCTACGCTTGCTAGCTCGCGACTGTTGGTGCAGCTACATGACTTCGATTGGTTTTGCGGGATCGTTTTTATATCAGTGATAGCCTGCCTATCTATATACATCGATGAAGATGTTACAAAAGTTTTACAGCTTTTTTAGTGTCAAACGGATTGCATCGGTTTCAGGTTACGAAACAGTGTTAGTTTGTTTAATGTGTGACAAAGTAAATAATTTTGGAAAACGATAAATTTTAGTCTACAACTATATAGGGCAGAAGTTGCAGTTCATTTTATGCGGTTTTCCTGCTCTGTGAACACCTATATACCCGCCATGTTTGGGCGATATTGACACGAATTAGTCGATGGAAATCATTAAATTCTGCAACACTTAGAATTTGATGATCCCCAACTTGGTTATGAACAAATTTCGTTTAGCATTAATGTATTCTGAACGTGCTTAATTAAAAAAAACGGAGTTCTTCGCGCCATTTTTTCAAGGACATTTTTTGTTTTGTAAATTAATTTACTGTGAATATTGTTGGTCATAAGTGGTCTTGTTTTGTTTAATAATGTTCTACAATGTGAATAGTTATGGAAAACGATCAATTGTACTTTGAATATGAGGCACAAGTTGCATTTTAATTTTTGCGGGTCGAATCAAATTCTTCAACATCTGGAATTTGATGATAAACTTATTAACTCATAAGAAAAAAAGATATATTACGTCAGACTTGGCTGTATGGGCCTAAGCCCTTTGCCTTTCCTATTACATTATTCAACAACAAAAAACACTCAAATAGATTTTTCTACTTGCGTCAGTGAGTGAAACGTAGAATTAGTTTGCGGATGCTGACGATATCCGTTTGATACTAAAAGGCCTGTATAATTAATTTTCAATCAGATCTTATTATTTCAACCAAAATAACGATTTAATTTTAATATAAAATTTTTGACCACTATTATTTTAACAACTAATTGTAATAATATTAAAATCAGTATAATTTTAACCCTTTTTCTAGATTTATTATATTTTAAGAAATGGTGCAATTTCGAATCTATATTTTTAAATATAAAATGTAAACAAAAACTGTACCTTATAAAAAGGACCCTTCTTAATTAATTAAGTACTATTTATATGCAAATTCAATATATTTTTATCATACAATTTTACATACTATCAAATGACACGCCTAACATTTTACTCTGTACATATTTCGGGCGTTTTTACTCCATGTTCAGATACTGAAATTTACTTTAAATCGAATGAAAACGCAACTTGAACGCCTGTCAAAGCGAATTATAGTAATAAACTAGCTTAAAGCATCAAGTTGAACACGCCATTAGTTTACGAGGGTTTAATGCTTGTTCTTCCCTCTCGCTCGCACAATAAAATTACGGAAATTTTGGACATATTTTTACTTTTATATAGTACCTAATTTTAGTCAAAGAAAAATATAAAATTAATTATTTTTGAAATTAATTATTTTGGAAAACCTTGACAATTTGAAATAGATAAATAACATTTAATATATAAAGAACTTTCATATATAGGTTTTAAAAATAAGTATACAATAGCGAAAAATAAGAAAACATCACTACACAAGACAATCTCACTAAATAATAAGAACATCTATAGTAAGTAAAAAAAAAAAAAAGTTACTAGTAACGTACACTAATGAATGTTACTGACCGATTCGATATAACGAGCCGTCAACTGACATCTGTTGCTTTCGACTTTCCAATATTTTACTAAAACAAGAAGTAGAAGACAAATTTCTAAGCATTCCATTCACCGTGTGGGTTCCGGGTCCATCGTGTGTGGGTAAGAGATGAGAAGAATGGTGTCTCGGGCTTGCGACCGACAATAGGCTGGTTTAAGAAAAGGAGGCGTCCCTTTTTTATTTTATTGCGCGATAATACGCTCACCATCCACCATTCTACTTCTCTCCCTACCCAACCAAATACTGTATGATTCCATTAATGCCGTCTTGGAAGCTATATAGCTCTATCTAAAATGTCCGTAATATTATTTAATATTTGAAAATATTGGATTGTGCGAGCGAGATGGGTGCAAATTTATTATTATTTAACCTGTCAAATTTAGAGGTAAACCCTCTTACTAACAAATTTGACAAATAATATTGAACTATCAGTGGTCTAGCGTTTAAGTTCGTGGATTTACACTCAGAGGTACCGGGTTCAATTCCTGATCGGGACACAATAAATTATTTGTGATATTTCTTGAGTTTGGTACGCTAGAGACATCGACGAGCTTGCCACTTGTCACATGATTTAAGGCCAAAATAAAGAAGCTGTTGTTGTCGGTTTAGCTCACTGGGTGGGGTCTGCTTCGGAGTTCATTGATAGTTCCATAAATTCGAACACTGCAATTGTATTATCCATTATACCTGGCCAAGGTATACATATGTAGTACTAACGTATGTAAAAATATAAATGGTGCACTATTGTCCACAGTGGGAAATATTTTGGTGGCGGGTATAATTCTAATGGTCTAACTGTATCGTTTCTTAATTGTTCTTATACTGCCTGTCTCTGTTCTTTCTCTTCGAATAAATAAATGATGGGCGTAAAGTAAAGCCGGCTAAATGTGAATCCGCTTCATAAAAAAGCGTGGTTTCTGACCACCCCGGAAGGGATACGGTCGTGATTGTATTACAGCTCCTAAAACACATCGTTGTTGGATATGGGCCTTCCAGAACATATATCTGGAGAATTTGGCCTACACTCGCCACGCTGGCCAGTGTTGGCGAGGATCTAATAACAATTTATTAACGATTTTACAAGTTGGTATTAGTAAAACCGGGACCGACGCCTTAACGTGCTCTCCGAGGCACGGAAACGGTAGTGTCTTAAATGACAAATTTAGGTAAGAAAAGTGTATTTCTCATTGGTACATGCCGGGGGGGTTTGAACCGACCTTTGTAGTCATCGTGTAATCGTCGTGATGGCCGCGTTCGTTTTAAGATGAGCATGAAAATACCACTTTTTTAGCACAAGTCGTTCGTTTAATGAAAATTCTTACATTTGATGCTAATTTCGTATGTCAGTACCGTGTTGAAAGGAGGGTTAAATTATTGATGTTACTTTTTGACAGATGTCATTTAACATGAGAAATGGTTTGTTTACATTGTTGTATACTTTATAGTTTATATTATATTTGTTTAAAATGTATTTTAAACGATTTTATGTAATAAATTCAAAGACCATATTACATTGTCAATTGATTTGTTATTATTTGTTGCTTGTCATACTTGTCAAAAAGTAGCCTTTTAGCTCGTTTTTTTAAAGAAATGTTAGCATTGTTAAAAAAAGTGGAATTTCTTAACAAAAACAACATTTCACGCTGGTATATGAAGTTGCTACGAAATGTTGGAAATGCTATAAAACGAACGCGGCCAAAATTTAATCAATTCAATATAGTATTAATAGGTACCTATTTGATGTGTCAATTTTGTTTTTTAACTATCTTCACTATTATGGCAGTATTATAAAAGATAACATCACATTTTTAAAAATTTTAATTAAATTTAAGAGATGACAGATACCTACATATACACGTAAAATATTATTCATACAATCTAAAGGGTCTTTCATTAAGCGCTTCCTATCTTCAAATTGAAATAAAACAAAGCGTGTGTGAGATATCATTGACTTTTTAAATTCTTTTTAAATACCTAATTATGCCATTATGTGTGGAATATAACATCGCTCAAATATCTGCCACGGCTTCTCTGGGAGGGACGCATCCAAAATGTCCACAAGGAAAAGTCTAACGGGCGATTATGGCGGCCGTAAAAAAATATATATTTGCACGTCTTGTTGAATGCTATATCTGTCCGTATTGATTTGGCAAAACAGACTAAATAAATGACACCAAATTTGACAGATGTAGCTTCAACAAGATGGCCGTTATCAACTGTCAAAGTTCGGAAGACCCTATATTATTAATATACAATCTATTTTCATATTTGACTATTTACCTACCTGTTTTGGGTTGGCGTATTCTATCCATTATTGGAACGCAACATACTTCCCCGAAATATGTAATTTTGCCACGCGTAATGAAATTTTACACGATCTCAATTTATTATGCACTCAAGAGTTCATACTGAAGCAGGGTTTATCCAGAAAATATATTAAGAATGCTTCAATTATTGTATAGGTCGTATAAATAATTTAAAATATTTCATTTTAATAGTGGAAAGACTGAGTTTTCAGAGGGAAAGATACGGTACGAAGACAATACGCGTGGAACTAGCAAACTACGTCTAACTGACGCATTTAAACGAGTTATTTCGTCTTACATCCCACTGTGACAAATTATCATTAGTTAAAAGAGTTTAACGTGTTTGCATCCATCTCGCTCGCACAATGCAATATTTTCAAGTCTAATTGTACTGTTGAGAAATGTGGTCTATTAGAAAAAAAAACAGACGTTTTGGAGATTTATTAATTATACACAATAAATATAATTATTAAAGTCGGGACACAATGAATTATTTAATTTAATTGTGATATTTATTGAGTTTGGTACGCTAGACTCGACGATCTTGCCACTTGTTAAGATAGACGTATATAGTAAAGTCGGCTAAATGTGAATCTGCTTCTTAAAAAAAATCCAATATTTTCAAGTGTGATTGTACAATATTGTACATACATATCTTCACGCCAGGTCCCTTGCGGGGTAGGCGCAATTGAGCGCCATTTGTCACGATCTCGATATATCTCTTTCGCTTCTTCGACATTCATCAACCTCTTCATACATGCCCTTTTGTTTCGATGGCTTTTTATTGGCACCGTCAGCTATTGTTTTATTTATTTGATCGTGATAAGTGAGTCTTGGTCTGCCAGGGCCTCTTTTACCCACAACTTTCGCATTATATATCTGGTTCGTCAATCTCTCTTCAGTCATCCTTTCAACATGCCCGAACCATCGGAGCATGCCTTTCCTTATTTTTGTCCCTATGCTTTCTTTCATACCCACCTTTTTACCTATTTCGTCATTACGTATACGGTCCGTTAAAGTAACACCGCATATCCGACGCAACGACCTCAATTCCACTGCATTAACTCTACTCTCATGCGTGTTCTGACATATCCACGTCTAACTGCCATACATAAGTGTTGGTACCAGCATGGCATCGTGTATGGCGAGTCGGGCTTTGTCACTGACATTTCGACTGGCGATCAGTGATCCCAGGGCACCGTTAACACTATTTCCCGCGTTCACTCTTATTTCAACATCCCTATCATACTTCCCATCCGCAGTGAAAACACTGCCCAGATATATAATTTCATTTACTTGTTCTAGTAAGTCTGATTGTATCTTTTGAGAAATGTGGTCTATCACAAAGATTATCTATCTATCACCTTTCTAGGGAATAAAATTACAGATGTTTTGAAGTATTATTAGTTAAGTATATATTTGTTTTAGTAAAATAGAGGAATTAATTAGAAATATTGTTGCTATTTTTCTCTGTCCAAAATTTGGTAAGAGTATGTAAGTGAATATATGTTCAAAATGTCCGTCATTTTATTTCCTAGAAAATTGATTTCTCAAAAGTCACTCACGGCTAGTTGCAGAAAGGCCGATTATCTTTTGACATGTTTAACGTATGCATGAGGCACGTCATTGGCTGAAATAACCAAAATGAAAGCCAACTACCAATCACGTGTCGTATATCAAAGTATTGATCAGATATATTTTTAATCACCTTTCTGCTGTGAGAGCGACGGATGCAAAAGCGTTAATTAAACCTTTTTAACGATATTGGTGATGCAACTATAGGTATGGTCGATCGGCTCCGCAATTTGTAGTGAACAATATAACGCGTGCCGTTCCTTTTGGCAGAAATATATCTAGGTCTAAATTACCTGCCCTTAATAAAATTAGTATCTTCCAAGACATCTTACAAAAACCAAACGTAAAATGAAATATTTTAAATAAGATATGTACGAGTAGTCATTTAGCTTAGTCCTAGAGCATTATATGTACAGTCGTCCACGCGCCAACTTTCCTTGCAAAATAAGTGGTCAAAGCTGGTGCTTTGGCGATTGTACTTACGGACAATCTGCCATTTTTTTACGTAAATACTACCAATGTATAATAAATGTATGTGGATAGAACAAATTGTTTTATTTTCTGCAAATATGTTCTTAATAAGTCATTAAAGTTAATAAGTATTTGGTCTGTGCATTCGACGCAATGTTAATTTTTTATTCGTTACAATTATTACTTTATTTTGGTGCATCTCAGCCTTATACTCGTTGGACTTTAGTTAGCTATTTGATCTGCGACTTTAGTTAGCTACTTGGTCTGCGACTTTAGTTAGCTATTTGGTCTGCGACTTTAGTTAGCTATTTGGTCTGCGACTTTAGTTAGCTATTTGGTCTACGACTTTAGTTAGCTATTTGGTCTGCGACTTTAGTTAGCTATTTGGTCTCCGACTTTAGTTAGCTATTTGGTCTACGACTTTAGTTAGCTACTTGGTCCACGACTTTAGTTAGCTATTTGGTCTCCGACTTTAGTTAGCTATTTGATCTACGACTTTAGTTAGCTACTTGGTCTACGACTTTAGTTAGCTATTTGGTCTGCGACTTTAGTTAGGTACCTACTCAAAAAGGATCCAATTCACATGAAGTAAATTTTAAGTTATAGGATAATTTTAAGTCGGAATTTAGATTAGTCCAAAACGGTATTCTGGATCGTTATTGATATAAAGATATCATCGTAAGGTATTGACATTAAAAAAAAAAAACTGAAACATTGTGGATTGGGTCCTTTTTGCGTAACTGCGTCTGTTAAGAGTAAGAAAATAACCAGGATTGCTTTATAAATAAAACAGTTATACATAAAAGAAATATTTACTTGCCTATAACTTATTTTAAAACTTATTATAACCCGGCTTATGAAAGTAATTAAGCTTTATTTATAATTATTCATACAGTAGTGTTGTAAAAGCCAGGTATTTTAGCACCAGTGACTTTTCAGTTACCAACATAGTCCATTTCTATTGCCACTAGCTACTTGTCCATAATGTTGAAGACTTCAATGTCTTCCGGTATTTTGGTCCACATATTTACAACTGTTATGAAGTGATATCAACATATCTGAATGTGGTCCGAACTGTAGATTTAGACGCGAATTTATTTGTGATATTTCTTAAGTTTGGTATGCTAGACATCATCAAGCTTGCCACTTGTCATATGTCCAATCGAAAGTTGGTTAATCTATAAAAGTGTGGTGTCTTTGTGGTTTTGTATTGCTGAATTTTCTCATCAGTTTCGATCCATAATTAAAATTATTAAATTATTTTTCTAGTGATTGCTCCCTAAATATAAAGTCACTAGTTTGTGGCTACACTTAGACTGAGGTTCCTTCAGGCTGCGAGGAGTCTTCCGGAGTCTCCTGGCCTTCTTGGTGGCGATTGTATGACTCTGATTACGGAGTAAAGTGTACAACTAAGCATTAACGGAATCATACAGTATTTGGTTGGGTAAGTAGAGAAGTAGAATGCTGGATGGTGAGCGTATTATCACGAAATAAAATAAAAATAGGGAGGCCTCCTTTTCTTTAACCAGCCTATTGTCGGTCGCAAGCCCGAGACACCATTCTTCTTATCACTTACCCACACACAATGGACCCGGCAATCCATGAAATGCTTAGTCTCTTCTTATTTTTCCAGCGATTGCTCTTTAAGTATAAAGTCACCAGTTTGTGGCTACACTTAGGGTTCCTTAGGTTGCGAGGACTCTTCCGGAGACTCCTGGCCTTCTCGGAGGAGATTGTATGACTCTGATTACGGAGTAAAGTGTACAGCATTATAGCATTTATAGACATAACTAAATGCACATAATTTATTGCACAATACAAACAGTGATTAAGTGCAGAGAAGTTACGGTCATCACAATTACAAGGCACTGGTGTAATGAAGAGAAGATTAAAACAACAAAATGTTAAAGGGGATTTGAAAGATGTTTAATTTCGCCTTGTATTTCATCGTACAATTCTTTGTATTCTTCATGTTCTTTGACCAGAACCATGATGCAGCCCCGAGCAGTGCCCATAGCGGCTCCAATGTCCTTCCTGCTTGGAGTGAAGCAGTATGCAATCTCTTTTTCTTCACAAACTGCTGGCAAATGACACATGATCTCGATCGGAGAGATGTCACCGGCAAATACTACAATTCTGAAATGATGTGAAGAAAAAATTAACAAGACTCCATAATAATACAGCATTTGTCAACCAACTGCCTCTGTAGTCTAGTGGTTAAGTCCGTGGATTTAGACGCAGAGGCTTGATTCTAGTTTGGGGCAAAAAAAGAATTTCATTTATTTATCATATTACTCAAGTTTGTTAGACTAGACGCTAGAGATATCAACAAGCTTGACATGATGGGCCAATAGTAAAGTTAGATAAATGTAAATCTGCTTTTTTAAACCTTTTCTGACCACTGTGTGTTATTAAATATAAGTGTATGAGTACTTTAGCTTTAGTTCTTAGAAATAGGTTAATTTTAAAGAATTATTGAATTTCTTATTAAAATTAGTAACTTATTGCACCCGCAATCTCTGCTCACTATCCCAAAGGTTAGCTGTTGAAAATGTCACTAGAGATTAAGCTCGAATATATATTTAAATGTCAGCAAGCGGAAAGCAAGCCGTCACAAATAAATGGAAGGGTAAATAAACGTGGATTTGAGGTTATGTTATGATTGTACAAATATATATTTACCCTTTCTCCCCTAAACGCAACTGTTTCTGTACCAGTTTTAATCCATTTCTAATAAAATTCTTGTGTTTGGAAGACTTTTTAATTAATTTATAAATTTTTTTGGTCAATTTTTTTGTTGCCATCGGTTTTGATATAATACAACAGTGCTCCAGTTTATCTTCGTAAGTTTGTGGTTCCAGTTTAATAACATCTTTCTTGTCGTCCCCGTCAATCGGTTCTTCCTTTATTTTTGTCATTTTATCACACAAGTATATTAAATTATAAAACTTTAGAACACGTGCTAAACGAAAACAACGCGTGATACAAAAAAGAAGTGACAGCTGCCAGTAAGTTTTTTTTTAAATCCTTGGCATTGCAGATTGTAGAATAGGTGAGTTCTTCGCGCCATTTTGCGTGGACATGTCAAGTGCAAGTTTTTGTTTTGTAAATTAATTTACTGTGGATATTATTGGTCAAAAGTGGTGTTCTTTTGTTTAATAATGTGCTACAATGTGAATAATTATGGAAAACGATAAATTGGACTTTAAATATGGGGCACAAGTTGCAGTTTATTTTTTGCGGTTTTCCCGCGCTGTCAACTCCCATATTTTACCCGACGTGTTTGAGCAGTGGATGGTTCCGCGAGTGACTCCAAGAAAAGCATCAAATTCTGCAGCATCTGGAATTTGATGATGACCTCATTAATTCATGAAAAACAAAGATATATTACGTCAGACTTCAATTGTATTCAAAGTACAATTTATCGTTTTCCATAACTATTCACATTGTAGAACATTATTAAACAAAAGAACATCACTCTTAACCAACAATATTCATAGTAAATTAATTTACAAAACAAAAACTTGCACTTGACATGTACACGCAAAATGGCGCGAAGGACTCTTCCAAAACAGATCAAGTGAAGTCCTTCGCGCCATTTTGAGTGGACATGTCAAGTGCAAGTTTTTGTTTTGTAAATGAATTTACTGTGGATATTATTGGTCAAAAGTGGTGTTGTTTTGTTTAATAATGTGCTACAATGTGAATAATTATGGAAAACGATAAATTGGACTTTAAATATGGGGCACAAGTTGCAGTTTATTTTAACCGACGTGTTTGAGCTATGGTGCCGCGAGTGACTCCAAGAAAAGCATCAAATTCTGCAGCATCTAGAATTTGATGATCCCCAACTCTGTTATGAACATATATTATGCAAATAAATTACGTGTTTAGGACTGATGTATTCTGTACAATGTCCTTTAAAGACAATAAAAAAAAAAAACAGATCAAGTTGTCATATGGATGGGAGAGTTTTTCGCGCCATTTTGCGTGGACATGTCAAGTGCAAGTTTTTGTTTTGTAAAATTAATTTGCTGTGGATATTATTGGTCAAAAGTGGTGTTGTTTTGTTTAATAATGTGCTGCAATGTGAATAATTATGGAAAACGATAAATTGGACTTCAAATATGGGGAATAAGTTGCAGTTTATTTTTTGCGGTTTTCCCGCGCTGTCAACTCTCATATTTTACACGACGTGTTTGGGCTATAATGCCGCGAGTGACTCCAAGTAAAGCATCAAATTCTGCAGCATCTGGAATTTGATGATCCCCAACTCGGTTATGAACTTTGTTATAAACATATATTATGCAAATAAATTACGTGTTTAGGACTGATGTATTCTGTACAATGTCCTTTAAAGACAATTAAAAAAAAAAAAAAAAACATATGGATGGTTTCCATGGGAACGAGATGTCAACAGATAAATTCGATTTCATCGTGTTTTGCCGATGTAAGATGTTAAATAAAACAATACTATTAGTTAATATAGTATAAAATATAGTTCTAAGTTAATTATCCAAGTGTGTAAATGATGGTATGTAAATAATTTATACGTAAATAGGCGTAAAATCAGTAAAAATCTCGTTTATTATATTTTATAATTTTTTAAAAGTTTATGATTATAGTAACAATTGCTCTAGCTAAGTAAATAGTTTTAAATCATTTGAATTTAGCAAAGTTGTCATTAATTTAATATTCCAGCATAAATTGCAGGGTTTGCTTAGCATTTTGAAAAAGCTACGGTCTGGGCAGGAACGTGAACTACGGCTATTGTTGCTTGGCCTTGATAACGCGGGAAAAACAACACTTTTAAAGCAGTTGGCTTCAGAAGATGTCAGCCAAGTCACCCCCACGGCTGGTTTTAATATAAAATCAGTTTTATCCAATGGTTTTAAGTTAAATGTATGGGACATTGGCGGTCAGAGGAAAATAAGGCCCTATTGGAGAAATTATTTTGAAAATACAGATATTTTGGTATGTTTTTTTTATACTAGCACAACATGTGATCTTGCGCCCACCTGATGGTAAGTGGCGCGCGAGGTCCATGTATGTAAGCAACTGCAATCGGACACTCATGACTGACATCAGTCCCTAACACTATGCCGGCTTGACTGGGCAATTCGAGCCTGATCCCGAAATGTGTGGATACATTTTTCTGGGTTTATCGGAACAAACGGTGGATAAATCTTCGCTCCAGCGGACTGGACGAATTACCAGCATCAGCCTACCACCTATTTGTTGTTCTCGTTGAAAGTATGTGCCATTTGCATGTTAAATGCCAATTTTAGCTTTCAAGGCGAACTAATATTGTAAGCTTGCCATGGTGATATTTACGAGTATATATAAATAACACCGCTGGAAACAAGACTTACTTGATGTTTATTGGATTGACTTTTATAAGAAGCAGAATGGATTTATTTAAAATAATCACTATAATTGATAGATAAATACAATAAAGAATTTGTGATGGGCGATGCTCAGTTAAAAATATATAACACTTTCAAGAGTTAAAAAAGTGATAGACACAAAAGAATTTTAAGTAATAAAACTCAATTATTGATTTTTTTGTTTAACACATGATGCCTCTGTCTAGCAGTTAAGTCTGTGGATTTAGACTAGGAGGTACCGGGTTCGATACACACATGACACAATAAATAATTTAATTTGATATTATATATATATTATTTATGTTGATATTTTTCAAGTTTGGTACACTAGAGATATTGAGGAGATTACCACTTGTCATGATGGGCATATAGTAAAGTTAGCTAATTGTGTATCTGCTACTATACAAATAAAATAAAAAAGTAGGAGTGTGGTTTCTGACCACCCTGGAAGGGATATGGTCGTGATGATACCACTAACACATCACAGCCAATAGAACACAGAGTCCCAGACCTTCACTAATGGAAATAGGTTTTCCAGACCCTCTGGAGAATTAGGCGGTCTTTCGCTATACTGGCTAGATAGGTTGGCAAGAGCTAATGAATTGTATCATCATCACAACCGTTTCCTTTTCGGGTGGGCAGAAACCATGCCTATAAATAAGCGGATTCCATTTAGCTAACTTTACTATAGGCTGATCATGACAAGTGGCAAGCTCGTCAATGTCTCCAACGTACCAAACTCAAGTAATATCACAAATAAATTAAATATTAATTAAATGTATTTATTTAGATTAATAAATATTTTTGTGTCCCGACCATTAATCAAACCCGGTACCTCTGAGTCTAAATCTACGGACTTAACCGCTAGACCACGGAGGCAGTTAATGAATTATTTAAGAAAAACAGTTAAAAAAAAAGTTAATTAATTGATTTTATATATTTAACTCAAAGAGTGAAATTTTTTTTAGCAATGCATGACAAGCAGAAAACGGGAATATTCCAATTTATAGAATCACTGTACTGGTGCTGGGTCCATCATGGCAAAGAATGGACAGACCTTTTTTTTTTAATGCAGATAATGGCCTCTTCTCCTTTCCATATTGTATTATATTAGCTGCTGGTCTTCTGCTGCTTAACTGTGCGGGTTGGATCTGGCCCATTGAGTGTGGGTAAGAGATTAGAAGAGGGAAGACAAATTTCTAAGCATTCCATGGATTCACCGTGCGGGTGCCGGGTCCATCGGGTGTGGGTAAGAGATGAGAAGAATGGTGTCTCGGGCTTGCGACCGACAATAGGCTGGTTTAAGAAAAGGAGGCCTCCTTTTTTTCTATTGCGCGATAATACGCTCACCATCCACCATTCTACTTCTCTCCCTACCCAACTAAATACTGTATGATTCTGTTAATGCTGTCTTGGAAGCTCTTTCAATAAATGTATTAATGATGTAATGATGTGTCACAAATGTCCGTAACAGGTTCATGTGAATAAACATATTTAGACTTTAACTTACCATCCACTATCCATTACATTTTAGATCTATGTGGTAGATTGTTCAGACCATCAAAGACTAGAGGAAACGAGTCAGGAGTTGTCAGAATTGCTTCAGGATGACAAGTTGAGAGGAGTACCTCTACTTGTGTATGCTAATAAACAGGATCTAGCTACTGGTAAGGAATACTATTGAATATTAATACCACAACACCCGCACTGATAAAAAATCAATTTTATTACATTTTACTGAATTGCACAGTTAAAACGGAGTCTTTCGTTTTTGTAAGTTATTTTTAATAAAAATGTTTTTTGACAGTATACAATAACTATTTAAAAACATTAAATTCATAACAGTAAATTTGACTGTTCCTACGTACATGCAACAATTGTTTAAAAGAAAAGATATAGCAGTGTATGAAATAGTTAACTTTCAGTTCAAACTACTATTAATACAATAGAAGATACCGTTAAAGACAGTAGTTGTTACTGTTTAATTACTGTTAATGTCCACTCTTAATTACTGTCTACGAACTGTAGAATATACTGTTGTATGCAGTAATCATTACTGTTGTAAAGTAATTAATATTGCTCCTAGAGATTTCTTTACTATTAATGTGCAGTCCTAATTACTGTCTATAAAGTAGTACATACAGTTGTAGCTAGTAACCGCTACTGTTGTAAACTTATTAATAGTGCTTCTAGAGTGTTCTTTTCTGTTAATGTGCAGTCCCAATTACTGTCTCTAGACTAGAACATATGTACTGTTGAAGGCAGCAACCGTTACTGTTGTAAACTTATTAATAGAGCTTCTAAAGTTTTTTTTCTGTTAATGTGCAGTCCCAATTACTGTCTTTAGACTAGAACATACTGTTACAGGCAGTAATCGTTACTGTTGTAAACTTATTAATAGTGCTTCTAGAGTGTTATTTTCTGTTAATGTGCATTCCCAATTACTGTCTATAGACTAGAACATATGTACTGTTGAAGGCAGTAACCGTTACTGTTGTAAACTTATTAATAGTGCTTCTAGAGTGTTTTTTTTTGTTAATATGCAGTCCCAATTACTGTCTATAGACTAGAACATACTGTTAAAGGCAGTAACCGTTACTGTTGTAAACTTATTAATAGTGCTTCTAGAGTGTTCTTTTCTGTTAATGTGCAGTCCCAATTACTGTCTATAGACTAGAACATACTGTTAAAGGCAGTAACCGTTATTGTTGTAAACTTATTAATAGAGCTTCTAAAGTGTTCTTTTCTGTTAATGTGCAGTCCCAATTACTGTCTATAGACTAGAACATACTGTTAAAGGCAGTAACCGTTATTGTTGTAAACTTATTAATAGAGCTTCTAACGTGTTCTTTTCTGTTAATGTGCAGTCCCAATTACTGTCTATAGACTAGAACATACTGTTAAAGGCAGTAACCGTTATTGTTGTAAACTTATTAATAGAGCTTCTAACGTGTTCTTTTCTGTTAATGTGCAGTCCCAATTACTGTCTATAGACTAGAACATACTGTTAAAGGCAGTAACCGTTATTGTTGTAAACTTATTAATAGAGCTTCTAAAGTGTTCTTTTCTGTTAATGTGCAGTCCCAATTACTGTCTATAGACTAGAACATACTGTTAAAGGCAGTAACCGTTACTGTTGTAAACTTATTAATAGAGCTTCTAAAGTGTTATTTTCTGTTAATGTGCAGTCCCAATTACTGTCTATAGATTAGAATATTAACCGTGTAATTGTTTTAACGATTCTGATCTTACATAATTGTTGTTTTAAGTATATTATGAAATTTGTTTTTTTTTTAACTGACAATAAACAACGTTTAGACAGTAATGTATTTTTAGCCTTACCATCCAGTGAAGTGGCTGAACATTTAGGGTTGCACCTGATTCGAGACCGCACATGGCAGATACAGGCCTGCGTAGCTACGGACAGCACTGGGGTTAAGGTATGTTTCTATTATAGCAACTTTAATAATTTTTCACTTTATTTTGCTTTGAAAATAGGTTCAACTTGGCGTTGCTGTATGGTTTACATACATTTTAAGCATAATTCGGTGAAAATTGGTGTTGAACGCTTTGCTTTTAAGTCGAACATAGAAATAATAATAATAATAACGTTTATTGAGCTTTCTTATTAATAATAATAATAAAATTATTTATTGTCACAAAAAGTTTACAGATGTAAAATAGGTGAACAATATAGGGTGATGTGTTTGTGATACCTACACGAGGTTGCCCTATAGTGGGGGATATCGGTGCTCTTCCGTGTTATAATGTTACTACAATAAATGATGTATGTCCTCTCTGGTACCTATATACAAAGTTGAGTAAACAATATATAAAATATTCCCTGAATTTACATACATTTTTGATTGAATGCAAACCACAAGGATATATAGGCAATTTTAAGATAACTTGTGTCCTAGGGTGTCAGTCAGTTCCATATTGACTAATACTCAGATAGCCAGCTCAAAAGGTATCATAAAAAAAAATAAACAATGTAAATCAAAGTACAAGAAATAGACGGGTATTTTCACTATTCCTGGTGCCCGACGACGCATACGTTGCGTCACCAGACATTCATACATACATACATATCTTCACGCCAAATCCCTTGCGGGGTAGGCATAGACAATTGAGCGCCACTTGCCACGATCACGACATACCTCTTTCGCTTCTTCAAAATTCATCAACCTCTTCATACATGCCCTTTTATTTCGATGGCGTTTTAATGCTATTGTTTTATTTATTTGATCGTGATAGGTAAGTCTTGGTCTGCCAGGGCCTCTTTTACCCACAACTTTCGCATTATATATCTGGTTCGTCAATCACTTTTCACTCATTCGTTCAACATGTCCGAACCATCGGAGCATGCCATATTTTTGTCCCTATGCCTTATTTAATACCTACCCTTTTGCGTATTACGTCATTACGTATGCGGTACGTCAAAGTGACGCCGCATATCCGACGTAAAGACCTCATTTCTACTTGATTAACTCTACTCTCATGCGTATTCTGTCATATCACCAGACGAACTGCTAAAACGATAGTACGGTGGCGCGACGTAAGTGTTTTACCGCTGAGCTTCGGCAGTGAATGGTTTAAGGGAGGAGAAATAAATATATAGCCATATAAAAAATACTATAATACGGATAAATTTGGGGACTCATACATCTGTCGCACTCCTCTGTGTTTCCACTTTCCTATAACCTGGAGTCCTTCAAGCGAAGTGTGAAGCGAAGTGTCTGATTACAGTTGCTAACATTCATAGACCTTGCGCGCCACTTACCATTAGTTGGGCGCAACGTCACATGTCGTCTAGTATTAAAATATATTTTATTGAAGTACAAAAGTTTTGGTTCACAAAGTGGCGCTGCCTAGTAGACAGTAGGTGGTACTCTATTATTAAATTCAACGTGGCAATGCTGCCAGTTGACACTTTGCCCTTTGGCTGTGATTTGGAGCATTTTTATTTATTTATAATATTATTATTTTATTTTTGTTTTAGTTTTTGGTTATATTTTTAATTATTTTAGTAGTTTTTTTTTATTAGTAGTTTATGTTTTTAGTTTATTTAATAATTTCGTTTTTTAATAATCATCTTTGAATAAATTTATAAATTATAATTATTTAAAGCACTTTGTATTACGCTAAACTTTTTGTAGATGTAGATTGTATGGCGAAGAAGGATTGTGATCCGGTTGTTTGAAAGCTATGCCTCAACCCTGAAACCAGACCATTTTAAATGGAAAGCGATCGAACAACCAGACCACCACCGCTCTAGAAGGCATGAAAATTAATTACAGCATTTTTCTTTGCAGGAAGGCATGGAATGGGTTTGCAAAAATATTCAAGTTAAGAAATGATTTTGATCACATTTAGTTTTTCAATTTTGAACCCAGGTTGATTAAACCCCTTTGGGTTAAATGCATTTATACATAAATTATTCCAAAAAGATTATAATTCAAGTAGAAAAAACCCTTTAATTGTTTAGGTGTGCAAAATGTTCAAAATATCATGACAGCTGTAGTACTAAATAATTAATTCAAAGCCAGTAATAAAAAAATAAATCAGTCATCAGTCACCGCAGACACTCATCGAGGCAAAGGATCTAGCCCATACAGCCAAGTCTGACGTAATACATCTTTCTTTTCTATGACTTAATGAGGTCATCATCAAATTCCAGATGTTGCAGTGATGCTTTTCTTGGAGTCACTCGCGGCTTTATAGCCCAAACACGTCGGGTAAAATATGGGAGTTGACAGCGCGGGAAAACCGCAAAAAATAAACTGCAACTTGTGCCCCATATTTAAAGTCCAAATTATCGTTTTCCATAATTATTCATATTGTAGCACTAAATAATGTAAAACAACACCACTTTTGACCAATAATATCTACAGTAAATTAATTTACAAAACTAAAACTTGCACTTGACATGTTCACGCAAAATGGCGCGAGGAACCCCGCAGACACTCATAATTTTGACAGAGGTATTTTGGCCGTGTTGGACTTGGAAATTAGTTACTTCAGAACTCAAAGCGTTTGGAAAAACTTCTGGAATGCCTGCCAACGCGAAATTCATAAAAAAGTCGAACACTACACTACACCAAAATTTAATTTATATAAATCAATATTATCCGTTTATCCATTAACTGCCTCCGTGGTCTAGTGGTTAAGTCCGTGGATTTAGACTCGGAGGTAATTAATATTTAATTTATTTGTGATATTTCTCGAGTCTGGTACGCTGGAGGCATCGACGAGCTTGCCACTTGTCATGATTGGCCTATAGTAAGTTGGCTAAATGTGAATCCCCTTATTTGTAAGGGTGGTTTCTGACTACCCCGAAAGGGAAACGGTCGTGATGATATTTATCAAATACAAAGACAATATCAAATACTTTTTTACTAGGTCTTAATTGATTAGAGAATGAAAAAAAACTTTTTTTATCAATATTTATTGATATGTAGTACATTTGTAACGGAACTACTTTTTTATCATTAACTGTGTTTTTGTCATGTACATTCATTGGTGGGAAAACCACGCTTTTTTTTAAAGCAGCGGATTCAATTTCAACACACTCACACACACACACATCATAGACAAAAAGAGGATCTCAACCACACAATTTTTAATTTAATTTTTCTCTTTGTGTACATTTTGTTTCTTTTATTATTTTGTAATTAAAAGTAATAATATATTTAAAAGGGTGTCTGGGCGTTGACTGCCGACGGACAGACCTATACATACATACAATTCGGCTGCAAATGTCTGTTTTTTCTGTAACATAATGCATAATGAAATATATTATTGTTCTCATATCTTGTAACTTTTTTTACTGAATAAAAATATAAAAAATAATAATTTATTAACATCATTTTGAAACTAGTTAAATCTTATATTAGCAAACATTTGCGAGGCGTTGGTGTATAAGACGTCTATTAGCGGGTAAGACCGTAGATATAGACCGTAGATTTAGACGCGAAAGTACCGGGTTCCTGGTCGGGATAATAGTTTATTTAACTTGATTTTTTTCGAGTCTGCTACGCTAGCGATATTGACGAGCTTAATTCTTAAGCGTAATTAAAACACGCTTTATAATATATTACTATATGTATAAATGTTTTAGTCAATTATGAATTTAAGTATTTTTAATAAAAAAAACTAGTCAAAGTAACCATCTTCGATCAAGAATATCTAGATAAATGGTATCATATAAAAGGTTTGTAAAAGTGAAGTAAAATAGTAAATTAATTCATATTTTAAATATACACACAGCCAGTTTCTCGTTTCATCATTACAGCCCCTAGAACACAGCGTCCTAGACCTCCACTGCTGGAGATGGGCCTTCCAGAACATGTATCTGGAGAATTTGGCCTACACTCGCCACGCTGGCCAGACGGCTTGGCGAGGATATGATGTAAATTTTTATTGACAATTTATTAACGATTCCACAAGTTGGTATTAGTGGAACCGGGACCGACGGCTTAACGTGCTCTCCGAGGCACGGGAACGGTGGTGTTGTAAATCTATAACAAATGTACGTAAGAAAAGTGCATTTCTCATTGGTACATGTTGGGTGGATTTGAACCGACCTTTGTAGGATATAAGGTACGCGTTCTTACAACCGAGCCACCACCGCCCACGTTTATTGATACTTAATTATTTCTTAAGTGAAAATTAGGGTTTGTAAGAAATGCGTTATCTTAGGAAATACTTAAGAATTAATTAAGAAGGGAACTGTCATTTACACAAATGTATCAATTTTACGCTTCACAAAGCATTAAGGATATAGTTGGATTTTGTTTTTCACACAAAGTTTGATACAGTTTGTATGATCCATTTTTTGGAATAGGCAAAAATCAAAGACGATCCAAAACACGTTCAATCTAAACAGCTGTCAAAAATTAACTAAACTTTCAAAATGGATAAATAAAGGATAAAAAAAGGATAACACAAAAAAAATACACGTAGCCCGCGAAAATTCTAATATCTTGATACTTTTTGATCAGACCTCGTACGTACACCAACACAACATACATGCACACGTTCATTATTTATTTTGTCCTCTCATAGCCTTTATTGTCGTGTACATCTTTTATCTAGTTGTTCTTGATCGATTCTTGCCATTGTAATAACAATTATCCGTCCACAAAATACTCACGCTTAAAAATTATAAATACTTATATTTACATACCTAGGTAATAATAAAATAAATTATTAATACCTCGTGTAATTATCAAAAGAGCAAATTTTTATTGTTACGTGTCATTAGTAGAACCTTCATTTGAAATAAAAAAGGTCTTTAAGATAAAAATCATTATCCGCAAAACAAAACACTACTGCATGGTGAATAAGCCCGCGTTTGAAAATCGCGATATCCATCGTGATAAATACCTAAATGCTGGGGAGTATTATTATTAATTGATCTCGCCCACAGCCGAGAGACGAAATAGAGAGAGAAAGAACTACGTAAGTCAACGTTCGCGCGATCGTCGTTATTTACCTACTTGATTAGGCTCAGTATGAGTTGCGGTATTTTTAGGAAAACTTCTCTGCACCTGTCACGTTATGCGGGACATTTAAAATAAAACAAAGGAATTTAAGCAAGGAAGTTAATATATTACGAAAAATGAAGTTAACAGAGAGCAATGGGAATCTACAATTATATAAAGGGAGGGTCTTAAGCCAAGACTTAGCCCTATCACTCTTTATGCATCCGTTGACCGTACGTAGGGGTACCTTTCCTCAAAGAGCCTGAAGATGGGGACCCGGAGAGCGCTGCCGATCCCAAGCGGACAACGTGGTGTCACGGGGATCCTGGGCAGCGGGGTTATCTTCTCAAGCTGGGCCCCAGCTCTTATAGTCCTACTGGAAAAACCCTGGAACGCACGGGGAGCACACGTTACGTTCCATCTTTAGATCCACCACCACTCCAGTCCACACCAAGACAAGATACCATGTAGTTGGTGAGACCGCAGCGGTGGTGCACAAATAAAAATGAATCTACTGCAATCATGAAGTGACCCGTACTATTTTTAATTCAATACTTACCCAAGCTACGGGGGCGACAATATCCAGTAGGTTTATTAAGGTATTATAATTATTAGGTAATATTTGATTCTAGTAATATTTATTATAAATTAAAGCAGCTCATTCTCGCAGATAGTTTTGAAAAGTGAGGAATGTAAAAGTCTACACTGACAGGTGACGTCTTAAATAAACGCAAGGCAGAGGATGTCGATTGCAGCCAACAATATTTATTCCTTGGCCGCATGTAATACGATCGTAACTTAAGATTTTATTACTGAATAATTAAAATAAAAAATACGTAGTTCTTTATTTTAATTCTAAATTATAATATAAAAAAAATTTGCTCTTTAATATATTCCACGCTGTATATTATAATTATCGCACCCTAAAAAAAAGTTTATAGTATAATTTATTTAGGTATTAGTAGATTTTAGTTTGTGCACTGATTTTGGTCATTCGAGCCAGATTTCGCTAACTATAGAACAAAAATTGTGAAATTTGTATTTTAATGGTTAGTACCAAAGATAAATTGCTGTAACTCAAGAAATATCTGGATCTAAATGAATCATGACAAAAAATCAAAGCAAAAAGGGCATATATCCACTATTTATAGTTTTTTCAGAAAAAACTACTATGGTGAGTGCTTTGAAGAGCTCTATAACCTAATTCCTTCCTCTCCATTCCTCAATCGCAAATTCCATATATGCTTTTGCAGTATGTAATGAGAAAAAAATATTATATATATAATTATAAATAGCGATATCTCCGTATCCATCTACAGCATTTGAGCAGTTTTTGCACAGCTTTAAGAGGACTTCAAAAAAGGAAAAAAAAAAATTGAACTTGTGCCTCTTTTGCAAGTCATGATTCAAATAAATTACCTGTTTAATGGGGTGTATCAGGCAAAGCTTTTTGTAGATGTCGCTAGCGGCACTGGTACCTTGTTTACACCTATGACGATTCATTTTTTAAATGGTTTTGTAGTTTTTTATTTTTATAGCAGATAAATGAATTTTAACTTAACGTTACCTACCTTAAACGACGAATCAGGAAAGCGAACACCGTATTTAAAATGAAAAAAGGTTTAATTAATAGAACGGCAATTTTGAAATCGCAATATTTTTGATTTCGCTTGGAAATTTCGATTTGTACACTTAAAAGCTGCTCACTTCGGCCATATATCCAGAAAATAATAAATTTCCTAGTAAAAATACAAGTTTTCTATGCAACTGACAGTTCTATTAGGTACCATCTATGATGCGCCATCTATCGTGATAAAAAGTTAGTGATACACCCCATTCTTTGGCTTTCGTTTTTTGTTTTAATATAATTGATTACAGCAATTGTTTTATTAACAAATTTATTATTTTAAATTAACTATTTATTAATTAAAAATTTTGTGTAGGAATATATATGTTTTTTAGAATGCCCTCTTGCCTACAAACGAATTATTGCATGACAGTTATTCCCGGTAATGGTCGTGTTCAACGTGCACATAGTATAAAGTATTATCATACATTATTTTTTAAATTAATTTACGCCATTTACTATGTTCTCCCCTTGTCAAAGAGTCGGCATATTGTTCGTGAAACAACGAAATCGGGAAATGCACGTCGTACGCGATCATAACCGACAAAGCACTGTCATAGGATAATTGGATGCATTTAAGCAAAAAGAATCCAATCAACAATTTTTCAGAAATTTCATTATGAATTTTAATCAGGTCCTTAAATCAACGACGTTCCATATATAATACCGTTTTTAACACATTCTAAAAGTATTAAATGTTGGACTAATCTAAATTTAAAAAGAACTTAAATTTAACTTAAATGTTGACTTGGATCCTTTTTGCGTAACTACCCAATCCAAAATTAATCCTGAAATGATTCTTACTGCTTAATTTATATTTAATTTTGTTGAACTAGGAAAATGTTTCTTCCAATAAAAATATATAATAAAAAAAATATGTTTTATTTTATAGTAAGAAAGGCGTAATGCGCTCCATAAAATCCTACAAAGGTCGGTTCACACCCCCCGCCATACAAAAAGTATCATCACGACCGTTTCCCTTTCGGGGTGGTCAGAAACCACGCTTATAAATAAGCCAACTTTACTATAGGCCAATCATGACAAGTGGCAAGCTCGGCGAGATGTCTCCAGCGACCAAAGTCGAAAAATATCACAAATATAAATTAAATGTATTTATTTACATTAATAAATATTATTGTGTCCCGACCAGGAATCGAACCCGGTACCTCCGAGTCTAAATCCACGTACTTAACTGCTAGACCACGGAGGCAGTCATGCACCAATGAGAAATACACTTTTCTTATGTACATTTGTCATAGATTTACAACACGGCCGTTGCCTCGGAGAGCACGTTAAGCCGTAGGTTCCGGTTCCACCAATACCAACATGTGGAATGGTTAATAAATTGTCATTAAAAAAAACCCTCCATCTTCAACCGTGGAGGTATAGGACTTGTTAGTTCTTGGGGATGTGATGATGAATGAAACAAAAAAATCAAAATACCTATATCAAATTATTTATTTAAAATTTATACAATTTCAAGTCAAATACAAATATGTACAGTCACAACCAGAATTAAAAATAATAAATGCAACCATTTCATTAAATATAAGTCATAGTAATAAGTACTGCATATGTACTCTATTAAGATTTGAAAGTAAATAGCACCAAATCCAGCATTTTAAGATTCTTATAATTTCTAATTAAAACAATAACACAAATAAGTTAATTTTATTAAAGATATTTAAGTACAAAAATATAAAAGAAAATAGAATAGATTTTAGACAGAAAATTGAGCAGTAAATCCCTGACATTCCTAAATTGGACGCAGTTACGCACAGAATGGAATTTTCCACAATTTTTCAGAAATTTAATTATGATTGCCGTGATTGACATCCTTAGGATGATATCAAAAATAATTCGATAAAAATACCGTTTTTGACATGTTCTAAATGCCTGTAGCGCCTTTCCTCAATCGTACAATCACGTGTTGCGGTGTGGAGTTACAACCATTGAGCGTAGGAAAAGTCGATGCCAAGGAAATGCGTGGTAAGTCTCCGATGAGGTGGACTGACCGGGTTAAAGCTGCAATGGATCACCCCCTACATGAGTGCGCAGGAAGGTTGCAGTTTGAGAGGAGTGGCGACGGCTTGTTATGCGTGCCACTGACACTCAAGTGATGACCACGACAATTTCCAATCTAAATTCCCACATCAACTTAAAATAATACTTAAAATTATCTTAATGCGGATTAGATCCTTTTCGCGTAATTACGTCCAATTAAGAATACAATAAAACAGAATAATATAATAACAGAAGAAAATAATTTCTATAGTCAATAGATTTAATTTAAATTATTAGCAAATTAATTCCTATAATAAATAAAACTAAAACATAAAATTTCAATCTAATAAAATAATAAAAATATATTTGTTAATTATCTAAAAATAAATTATCTAATAAATCAATTTATAATATAATATATTTTATTATCTGGCAATTATTACTGCCTTGCTATACAGAGGCGAAATGTTGCCAGTCTCCTTGGAACTATCCTCGTCTTTAGAGAACATTTTTTATTAGGATTAGTTTAGACGTAAATATTTATTAATTGTTTAACATTAAGCAGTTTATTTAATAAATAAAATCTATTAAGACAAGTTTATTTGCAATTTAAATTAAATTCGATAATACAAATACACAGTCACAGATTAGGTGAAACGAAAAACTAAAATTTAACAAAATATACAAATAATCAATTGTCAATTTTCATACTAAGGTTGGGTTGTACCAAAACGAGGACTTACCTTTAAAATAAAACTGATACATTCGACGCCATTTTTTAATTAACAACAACTTAAAAAACAACTGAATGATTATAGGTACAAAAAATACGTAGTTATTTATTTTTATTCTAGAAAATGATACAAAAATATTTGATCTTCAATCAATTTCGCGCAGTATATTCCCCTTTATGTAATTTGGAAATGAATGAATATGTTATCTACTCAAAATAATAAAATTAAATTACAATCTATTAATTCCAATACAACCTGTATTATTCTATCCTGTTTTCTATCGGTAATTTGCTATAATATATGTTTATAAGAAATATTTGATTATAGTTCACTATGATATGTTTCTGTGGTGACTCGCTGTTCGTGCTCGTAGAATGATGTACAATCTGCTGGATATTTTGCCTGAAATGTTATTTATTTATTTATTAAATACTTTATTGCACTTTACTTAAAAGTATGTACAAAGGCGAACTTAAAGCCATTTCGGCTTTTTCTACCAGCTAACCTTTGGGAGAGTGAGACAGTAATAAGCTACATAAATAGTATGAATACATAGACTACATAAATACTCATCAATATATAAGTAATATAGAAGATATACATATATGAGGATAATATATTATTAGGAAGTAGAAATTTGTGGAGTTAACATATATTGTTCTGCTTGTTTAAAAAGAAAGTATTAAGTAGTTTTTTAAAGATGTGAATGGAAGGAGCTTGTCTGATGGTCAGTGGAAGTTTGTTCCACTGGCGAGCAGACGATACGGTAAATGAATCTGAATATCTGCTGGACGTGTGGGGTGGGATTTTAAGTTGGTTGTCATGAGAAGAACGAAGAGGGCGGTCGTGCGAATCACAAAGAAATTCAAAGTGTGTTTTAAGATAAGAGGGAGCTATAGGGTTGTAAATAATATTGTATAGAAAGTATAGAAGATGTGCTGACCTGCGAAATCGGATATTGAGCCAATTTAACTGTGT
This sequence comes from Tinea semifulvella, assembly GCA_910589645.1. Lineage (NCBI taxonomy): Eukaryota > Metazoa > Arthropoda > Insecta > Lepidoptera > Tineidae > Tinea > Tinea semifulvella. The sequence continues at coordinate 3,384,192 of OU342600.1, forward strand.
ACGAAAATGGGAGACGTGGTCATACTTACGCATGCCGATCAAATCGAATACATAAGTTTAGAAGGCGATCCAGTTTATTTAGTAGCTCTTCAGTAAGATCAGGATACAACAAGGCTTAGAGTAATCTTTTTGTTATTTGCTGTATTCTCTTTATGTACAACACATTTTTCTTTAACCCGTTACAAAGAATGTGTCTTAATTACAATGTGTACATGTGGTTAGCATGCGGCCTGATATTTATGTTTTTGACAGTGGATAAAAAGTCCATTACCACAGATCTCGTCTACCTTATATTACTCATATTGACTTTACACTTTTGTTAAATTATTGTTATGTTACCTGTATGCCTAGTGTGACAGTGAAGTTTCGTAAACGCAACTATAGTAGTAGAGTTTTTTTACTGAATTTTCGATGTTCATTGCATGTCATTATAGCCAAACTTGCAATAACACGCAATGTAAAACAAAAAAACGTAACTACAGCAGTTACGTTTTCCGAAACTTGCATTTTACACTAAGCACTCTGTAAATCCACGGACTTTTACCGCTAGACCATGGAGGCAGTTAATAATAATACCTATATGATAAAGAAAGGAGATATAAGATGCATTTAGTTTTTTTGTAGAATATTATTCTAGTTAGTTTATTAATAGTATAGATAGATATCTTATCTTACCTGGCAATTTACATCAGTGGACACAGCGTTGTAAAGGTCCCAGAATCCTCCTCCGCTCTGGTAGCTGAGAGCTGCCGAAGCAACTATACTGCTTAGCTTGGTTAGGCCAACTTTTAAACCAGGAAGTCCTAAAAAAATAATAATATGCGTAAGAGGGTTTAGCGAGATTGTCGCTTTTCATTAAAATATTTCGAATTGACACGCAAGTCGAAAGCGCCAGAATTAGGCCCCTGGAGGGTTAAACGCATTGCATTCGTCTCGCTCGCACAATCCAATATTTTAAAAGATTATTAAATTATGAGTGTACTTTTAAGAAATCATCATCATCATCACGACCGTTTCCCTTTCGGGGTGGTCAGAAACCACGCTTATAAATAAGCGGATTCACATTTAGCCAACTTTACTATAGGCTAATCATGACAAATGGCAAGCTCGTCAATGTCTCCAGCGTACCAACTCGAGAAATATCACAAATAAATTAAATATAAATTAAATGTATTTATTTACATTATTAAATATTATTGTGTTTCGACGAGGAATCGAACCCGGTACCTCATCATCATCATCATCAGCCTGTGTCTCTCCACTGCTGGATATAGGCCTCCCCCAAGGCTCGCCACTGCACGCGGTCTTTTGCAACCCTCATCCAACGGTACCTGCGAGGTCTAAATCCACGGACTTAACCGCTAGACCACTTAAGAAATATACCTTCTAATTAGCCCCCTAGGAAATTACTAACATTTTATTGATATACGGACTTTGATTTGATAGAAACAAACAACTTTATCATGAAAATGACAAAAAAATATCTCCATAGAAAACTGTCAGTTTCATTCGAGCGGATATGCATGTCGAAGGCACGAGAATAGGGCCCTGGGCCTAATTCTGGCGCTTTCGACCTGGGCGCCGGTTCGAAATATTCAAATGAAAAGCGTCAGATCTCCATTGAAAACTATCTGTTTCATTCCAGCGGATATGCATGTCAAAGGCGCGAGAATCTGGGCCCTGTTCTCAGTTCCATTCTCAGAATAATATATTAACATTCTTATTTTGTGTGTAGGTTTAAGTAACTTGCACTGCTTCAGAATTACAGTTTGGGGCCTAATTCTGGCGCTTTCGACTTGCGTGTTGGTTCGAAATATTCAAATGAAAAGCGACATATCTCCATAGTATTGTACCTACCTAATTGTAAATTGCCAATGATTGTAATTAGTTGCACACAATAATAAAATACTATTTGGTTTAATAAATAATAATTATGATCTATAAAAAAAAAAACAAAAAAAAACCTACTTTTTAAAACCCAATTTCAAGTATCAACTACCAAGACATTTTATAGTGTCTTAAAACTGCTTTATTGGCATACCTTTCTGATCAGCATCGTGATGTCTGTTCACAAGGCACATGAGATGTTTCTGGCATTCCGGCTTGTTGACTGAATGTTTGTATGCCCGGTAAACTCTAAGCACTGGCTCTATGAGCTGAAGGTTCAAGGTGTCCGTGATGTAGTCTGCTAGAGCGTTGTATTCTTCTTTTGTCTTCAGATGCTCACTCGTGACGCGGGCCATGTGCAGGATTTGCTGTGGAGACAAATTTAACTCTTAATAACAGATGTAAAGTAGGTGAACAATATAGGGTGATGTGTTTGTGATACCTACACGAGGTTGTAGTGCGGGATATCGGTGCTCTTCCGTGTTATAATGTTATAACAATAAATGATGTATAATAATAAGACACGATCTTTCTCTACCTCTACTGCCAATCTGCACCATCTGATGAATCCTGAGGTCAGGCAGGTATCCTGAGGCTTATAAGATCGTACCTAGAAAGGTGTCTTGGGAAAAGTGTAGGAAATGAGGATACAATCTGGGAGCCTATTTCTGTCAGAAATTTCAAAAGCTAGGCCGAACGATCAAGATTTTGTCATTTCTGACAGACGTAATCGATCTTAAACGATTCGATTTCGGACGATTGTGCACTCTGCTAATGTCAGTTTTCGTATTTCGTATTGCAAAGGAAAAAACCTACCTTAAGGTATTCGACAGCAGGCGTGACGTATTCAGAGACATTGGTATCCATGGTGAGGTATTTTTTAAGGAAGTGATTGATGAGTGCAGACAATGATGCTTCGGGCTTGTTTAGGTTGAACAGCGTCTTCTTAGGGAAGCCTTGCGAAGCGAGGAAGCCATTTACAAAGTGCTGGCCGGTTACCAGGTATCTAGAAATAAAAACATGTACCTAATACTTTTTCATAAATTAATGGGACCCCAACACCAAAGAGTCAACAGTCATTAATGGAAGAACGCCGAGAACTGCGACGGATGATCATCGGCTGCGTCGAAGCGAAAACATGATTTGGACAGCGAATTCCAGTTTGACAGCTGGAAGGAAATGTTGGAGGAGCTTTTAAATAAATAAAATAAATAAAAAAGGCATTTATTTTCTCCCACAAAGCTTAAAATTAGTAACAATATTTTAGACACAATTATGTAGGAGACTGGAGGCAACATTAAACTAACTATATATAACTATAACTAAGGTTCCTCGACTCAAACTTAATATTAATGATTATTTATTGGGTGTAGTGTAGTGTAATGTAGTGTAGTGTAATGTGATTTATATAAATATGTAATGTTTTGAGTATCTTAGAATACGGGTGTAAGAAAAGTAATAAATCAATCTCAAGATCCGATATTCACTCAACTTGTCTCTTTTTACCAAATGTCAAATATAAAAAAATAATAATAATTAATACGAATGAAAGAGACCCGACGGACTGACTGTTGGGCCGTGGAAACTTGGCAGGTCTCTGGTGTGGGATGCGACGTGTGTAGACACATTAGCTCCATCTCCCATCCAGGCGACCTCGTCAGACGCGGGGAAAGTGACGTTTTCCCGGTACCTCCGAGTCTAAATCCACGGCCTTAACCGCTAGACCACGGAGGCAGTTTTAAAATCAGTTATCATTAAATGATTTTAAAACCTAAATTCGTCGTTTGATTTCATCTGTTGCATATATTCTGATTTTGAAAATGAAAATCATACCTAACTAAATATTTACTAATTATCAATGAATTATTGTTTATCTATGAAAATATTTTTCATTTATGTTTGCGTGTGATTCACGGAGCGTGTTTGCAATCTTTAATAGAGATCTTTCCGTGTTAAATTTCACCTACCTTCTAGAAAAAAAAAACTATTATTTGTTTAGTTATGAAGTAATTTGTAAATTCTGCCTCCGTGGTCTAGCGGTTAAGTCCGTGGATTTAGATTCGTAGGTACCGGGTTCGATTCCTGGTCGGGAAACAAAGAAAAAAAAAAAAAATTGTGATATTGTCGAGTTTGGTAAGCTGGAGACATTGACGAGCTTGCCACTTGTCATGATTGAACACTATAGTAAAGTTGGCTAAATGTGAATCCGCTTCTTTAATAAGAATGGTTTCTGAAAGAGAAATGGTCGTGATGATACTTTACTTTTACTTTCAAAGTCAAAGTCAAAAAATCTTTATTCACGTAAACCTATTACAGGCATTTATGAAACGTCATTAATTTAATTATTTTGAATGATTCTACTCCTGCTAGTAGAAGACTAAGCAGCAAAGTGGTCCAATAAGTAAGCTGTTAGCAGAAGACCAGCAGCTTAGCAAATTCCAGTGACCTGTTAATGTTTAATCTGACTGAGAAAGGAATCTGCAAGGAAAACTCAGCTATATCAGATTTACAAAATAAAACATATACAGAACTGCACCACAACGATCAATTAATAACATTTTAAATTAAGTTATCAGTACCTATGAGAATACAATACCTGGTACAGCAGTAACCCACCAGGCAAGTTAGAATTAAGGTAGACTACATGCCTATGTGCACCCCGAAAGTCGACAAAACGCAAAAACCTCTGTTAATTTAAGAACAATAAATTGAACGTGTTCGGCAGAGGTCCCAGGCCCCCACAGCAGCACCCGATCACGGACATAACGCATGTGCCAGCCATCCCCCCGCTCAACCAACCAACTTTAATTTGTAAATAAAAGCACTGAATTTACTGGCACCTAATATATGCATGTGGCAGGGTTAACTTATCTTTATTTCTGGTATCTATTGGGTGTGTGTCTTGTATCTTTGGGAACAGATTTATATTTTTATATACAAATATGCACATGTCGTATATGTATATTCCGGATAGTGTAAGTAGGTTGTATTTTATAAAGTAAGGTTTGCAAGTATCTGTATTGTCTATTTGTGCTAAGATTCGGATACAATTTTTCTGTTTTATAAATAATTGTTTAATGTTTGTACTGTTACCCCAAAGTATGATTCCGTACTTCAGTTGGGTATATGCATAATATGCTGATAGAGCTGCCTCCAGGTTAGTACTTCGTCTTATTTCTCCTAGAGCGTATACAAATTTTGATAATTTTGATATTGTTTGTTCGATGTGTTTTTTACAGTTTATGTTTGTGTCTATTACTGTACCTACTACTAGTACTAATAGTAATAATACTAATACTAATAGTATTGAACACAAATTATCATTTATTACAAGTTATTATTATTCAGTGTTGCAGCCAAAAACAGGATTACATAGAAAATCCAAGGCACTATAATCCCCTACTGTTGGCTCGATTCCTGCATTCATTTCCACTACTTTACTTTAACGACACATTAAACTTAACTTACCGCATAAAACTAGGAGAAGAATAGGGATTTTTGTTGATGAAATTTATTTATGTTCGGTGACTAATGACGATGAGAATCATGCATGTCTTATGGTAGCTATATACCTTTAATATATTTATTTTATAGAGTAACTACGACGGACGACTAACCACTATGAATGAGGTATCAAAGTATCGCAGCATAAAGGGTGAAAGTGAAAAGTGAAAAAGTGAAATATTTCCAGACAGGTCACACAGCGCCATCTAGTTTCCGTGGCAAGCTAAGAGGCTTGTGTTACGGAAACTAGATGGTTGATAAACTACATATTATACTTTTTTTTTGTAAATATATACATATTATACATATAAACACCCAGACCGAGACAAATTACACAATGTACGAGTTCACGGCAACTTTTGTTACCACTATACCACGGAGGCGGTCAAAATAGGGTAAATTATATGTTATCTGAATTGGACTGTAACAATTACAATTTGTTTATTGGCCTTAAGATTTATTCGAAGGAATTAATGTACAATGTATTAAAAAAAACCTAAATTATTAAATAAACTAAAAACACAAACTTTTAAAACATATATAAATTACTACTAATAAAAAAAACTACTTAATTATTATTAAATACAACTAAATATATATATATATATATAAATAAAAAATATGTTCCAAATCGCTGCCAATGGGCAAAGTGCCAAGGATACTGGCACGTTGAAAGACAATGCTGATCCTTTGGCCCAAATATTGCCTAGACTTTATTTCACAAAGTACAAAAGCGAACCTAATGCCGCTAGACATTCTATTCTGGTCAAACTTTTGGGACAACTAAAGCAGTTACGACAAGATAAGTAACGATCAAAACTGACAAAGAATATTAGACATCAATATATACACAAATACATACATAAGTTCTATAAATCGACCGCCTCCGTGGTCTAGTGGTAACAAACGTGGCCGTGAACTCGGGAGGTCGTGGGTTCGATTCCCACCGGGGGCAACTTGTACATTGTATAATTTGTCTAGGTCTGGGTGTTTATATGTATAATATGTATATATTTCCCAAAAAAAAAGGATAATATGTAGTTTATCAACCATCTAGTTTCCGTAACACAAGCCTCGTAGCTTACCACGGAAACAAGATGGCGCTGTGTGACCTGTACAAAAAAAAAAAATACATACATATTAATAAATATAATATCACCTACAATGTGATGACTATAATGAGAGAAATCAATGAAAACATCAGAAAGTGTATAAAGTTTATGGCGAACTTAAATAGTTTGCAATTGAAATTGGTCAATTTCAATAATGGAGCTTGACGAATATCCATCGGTAACTGATTCCAAAGATGTACAGCTACTATTGCAAACGACTTGGAAACAAACTTTTAAATATTCTGGTGTATCGCAGGTTCATTTAACACTGACTACAACATGAGGAGAACCCTACGTATCCCAGGAGGGCGAATAGGAACCTTTAATATTGAACAAACTCAATTTCTTTACCCCAGCAAGGCGAAATAGGTCATTCCCTACATTTGCAGTTAAGACAGTAAGAATAAATTAAAGGCAAAATTCATTTCTGTGGCGTGTGTGTAACGCCTATAATGGTATTAGTCATAAACACGAAATCGACATTTTCCATCATTCGATTACGGTAGTCAGGAGATTGTTAAGTGCGAATTTCTTCGACAAACAAAAATTACACAATGTACGAGTTCACGGCAACTTTTGTTACCACTATACCACGGAGGCGGTCAAAATAGGGTAAATTATATGTTATCTGAATTGGACTGTAACAATTACAATTTGTTTATTGGCCTTAAGATTTATTCGAAGGAATTAATGTACAATGTATTAAAAAAAACCTAAATTATTAAATAAACTAAAAACACAAACTTTTAAAACATATATAAATTACTACTAATAAAAAAAACTACTTAATTATTATTAAATACAACTAAATATATATATATATATATATAAATAAAAAATATGTTCCAAATCGCTGCCAATGGGCAAAGTGCCAAGGATACTGGCACGTTGAAAGACAATGCTGATCCTTTGGCCCAAATATTGCCTAGACTTTATTTCACAAAGTACAAAAGCGAACCTAATGCCGCTAGACATTCTATTCTGGTCAAACTTTTGGGACAACTAAAGCAGTTACGACAAGATAAGTAACGATCAAAACTGACAAAGAATATTAGACATCAATATATACACAAATACATACATAAGTTCTATAAATCGACCGCCTCCGTGGTCTAGTGGTAACAAACGTGGCCGTGAACTCGGGAGGTCGTGGGTTCGATTCCCACCGGGGGCAACTTGTACATTGTATAATTTGTCTAGGTCTGGGTGTTTATATGTATAATATGTATATATTTCCCAAAAAAAAAGGATAATATGTAGTTTATCAACCATCTAGTTTCCGTAACACAAGCCTCGTAGCTTACCATGGAAACAAGATGGCGCTGTGTGACCTGTACAAAAAAAAAATATACATACATATTAATAAATATAATATCACCTACAATGTGATGACTATAATGAGAGAAATCAATGAAAACATCAGAAAGTGTATAAAGTTTATGGCGAACTTAAATAGTTTGCAATTGAAATTGGTCAATTTCAATAATGGAGCTTGACGAATATCCATCGGTAACTGATTCCAAAGATGTACAGCTACTATTGCAAACGACTTGGAAACAAACTTTTAAATATTCTGGTGTATCGCAGGTTCATTTAACACTGACTACAACATGAGGAGAACCCTACGTATCCCAGGAGGGCGAATAGGAACCTTTAATATTGAACAAACTCAATTTATTTACCCCAGCAAGGCGAAATAGGTCATTCCCTACATTTGCAGTTAAGACAGTAAGAATAAATTAAAGGCAAAATTCATTTCTGTGGCGTGTGTGTAACGCCTATAATGGTATTAGTCATAAACACGAAATCGACATTTTCCATCATTCGATTACGGTAGTCAGGAGATTGTTAAGTGCGAATTTCTTCGACAAACCACCATAAATGCTTGTAAGTGTTATTTAAGATTATTTATTGTAGTAAGTTTTTATCACTGTTTTTTATTTTCTCACTGTTAAATTCGGGTTACTACTTTCTTCCTATTAATTTTGTGTATTTGTATATCTTTTAAGTCATACTATTACTATCAGTGGAGACCTTTAATTGACCTCCTAAATCTTATATATGTTATATAATGTGTATTTTTGTGTTGTTGGTCTTCCCAAATGTTTATAAATAAATTAATTAGTTTGTCACGGAATGTGTGAAGTAGTAAGAAGTAAAACGAGTGATGTAAATTTGTTATCAAATTCTTACCTTTGATAGATTTCGGGTTTCGACATATGAATAGCTGTCTCAGTGAGGTAAAGTGCTGCAACCTTAATCCAATGCCTTCTAAATGCTCTGTTGTCCAAATTCTTCATCATAAGCTCGAAGCTGACTGTACCATCAGGAAGCGTGAACGATTTGGTAATCTTATCTAGACCAGTTTTGTACCAAATAGCTTTCCCAAGATCAGATTTCATGAATAGATCCCAATATAAATGCATCTGTTCAACGAATGGTGGTAGGAAATTTGCGTGGTCTTTATGATCATGTGCTACCTTATCAGTTCCTTCAGCGAATGCGCTTACTGTATTTATTAAAAAAGGGACGATTTTCCCAGCATTTTTGTTTTGTAGGAACGTTGAAGCTACGCCTAAAACGTTGTTGAGATCAAAGCTGTCTTCATCTTCGACTTCCACGTCTACATCTGGATCCGTGTTACGCTTTCGTCTTGCTGAAGGATTTGGTTGTTCATTTCCCCCCATGTTTTGAGCGAACATAGAGATCACGGAGCCTATTAAGGACGGATCTATTCCTTTTCCACCTCCTCCTCCAAGAAGACTTCCTATTCCTGCAAAATTAATTTGACTATTAATTTTTGAACGACTAATATTTATGCAGTTTCTATTGAAGTTTAACCTTTAAATGCATAGTATGAATAAATAATAAATAATAAAATAACTTTAAATAATATTCTTTCACCTTAATATAGATGGTTGTTCTAACCGCTAAGCTAACGATGGTACGCTCTAACAAATAAGACCCTAAGAGGTTATCTGCAGCGGAGCAAAACCTTAGTTGGCACAACGCGATAGGTCAATTCAATTCAATTCAATTCGTTTATTTTTGCAAGTAGGCATAGGACAAAAAGATATGTATTCTGCACTTTTACACGTCAATTTTTACAATATAGATATATATAAAACGATATAATTTTATAGTACATATTGGTGAATCTGGAGCAGTACATGATAACCATCATTTGGAAAGAGAAACAATAAAATAACACAATTATAAATAAAGAATAACGCTTAACATTATAGCTGCTGTAGATAGGCATTGTCACACTATAAGCTAAGACAGACACAATTATAAGAATATAAATGTCAATGTCAGTTAAGATAATAGCTGCTGTATATAGGCATTGTCATACTATAAGCTAAGACAGACACAATTATAAAAATAAAAATATAAATGTAAATGTCAGTTAAGATAATAGCTGCTGTACAGAGGCATTGTCATACTATAAGCTAGAACAAACAATTATTAAGAAAAAAAAAGAAAAAAAAAAAGAAGGTAACTTAAAATTATAGCTGCTGTATAAAGGCATTGTCATACTAAACTAGACTATAACTAAATACAAATTGTGTAATAAATGAATTATAATACTTATTAGCTGCCGTACAGAGGCATTGTCAAACTACGAGACGTATTAAAATGCTATAATTTTATACCCAAGCTTTTTTATCGTTCATATAGTCATTAACAGTATAATAGCCTTTTTGCATTAATTTATTTTTAATGTGATTTTTAAATGTATTAATGGGCAAAACCATAACACTGTCTGGTAGTTTATTAAAATACTTTTTACATTGTATTACAAACGAACGATTCACTTTGCTAAGCCTGGAAGCTGATGTAAATAATTTGTTTTTGTTCCTTGTATTGCGTGTATGTAGGTCGCTATTTTTAGGAAATAGATGCAAATTTTTACGGACATATAAAATGTTTTCATAAATATATTGTGAGGCTACAGTGAGTATGTTAATTTCTTTAAACTTTTTGCGCAGAGATGTACGACAATTTAAATTATATATTGCACGAACTGCTCTTTTCTGGATCACGAAAATGGACTTAATATCCGCGGCATTACCCCAAAGAAGTATTCCATAAGAAAGCAGGCTATGAAAGTAACTAAAATATACAGTTCTAGTTAGGTGAGAAACGATGTCATCCTCCGATGTGCGGATAGAAACACTAGACGAATTCGTGCGCCGAGTATGTTCGCACGGGCAGAGAGGTCAAATTCCCACTTTTTGAAAGAAATTTGGCATCTCCATGACTTGATAGTCTAATCATTGGTAGTTGAAATTCAGCGGCTTCCACTGCGCCCGCTCCCTTTATAAACCTATAGTAATCGATCCACACGCCCTGCCCGTTGTCACGTGCAGCGAATGCTACTTATGTTAGGAGATTAACATCTTGTTACAGATTCCTGTTTCTTTCCAAAGGAATTCTTTCACAGTAATTTATTTTATTCCTTATCTACAGCAATATATGTAATTGGGAAACCACCTGTATGTTCGTTATTACATCCCCTAGAACACGGAGGCTTTCCAGAACATATATCTGGAGAATTAATCCTACACTCGCTATGCTGACGGAGACTGGTTGGCGAGATGATAATTTATTAACCATTCCACATGTTGGTATTAGTGAAACCGGAACTGATGGCTTAAGGTGGTGTTTACAAATGACAAATGTGCGTAAGAAAGTGTATTATACATTTGTCCGCATCTTTTGGATAACTTGTGGATCGTCAGAAAATTGACGAATTATCTCCTACTCGGGGTTGTAATATGGCCACTAAATTCTGCAGAAAAGTGAAGTTCTAGGACTGTATAGTGACTATTATATACTTGCCGCGGTTGGAACCTGTGTTGTTAGGATTGAACAGCGTTCTCAAAACTCACGAAAAAATACCACTGCGTTTTAAAACAAGATTATTAAAAACAATTTGGTATATCTTGTTCGGAAGCAGTTATGAAATGTAAGACCATCTAAGGTATTTCAAAATTAATATTGCCTCTCATAGCGGTACTTAAATTGTCTTATACAATTACTGCCTTGTAATGATTACCTGTTGTACCTACCTAAATTGCTTCTGGCGGTTTTGGTTTTAAATATAATTCATCCTTCAAAGATTAAATCTGATTCAAGTCAATGTGATAAAAGAAAAAAAAATACACCAGTACTGTTGGAGATGGGCCTTCCAGAAATTTCTGGAGAATTTGACATACATACACCACTCTGGCGACGGTAAAATGATTTTTTTTTATGAAAATTTATTAACTATTCCACAATATCTGTATTAATATCCACAGTAATAGTGAAACCGGTACCGACGGCTTAACGTTCTCTCCGAGGCACGGGAACGATGTTATTGTAAATCTATGACAAATATACGTAAGAAAAGTGATCAAGTAAAGATGCACAAGGGTCTTACAATATCTTTGAGCTTGACAGTATCTTTGGGCTTGACAGTATTGAGGTGTGTATCATCATCATGTGGTTTTTTCCAACCTTCACCAAAGCAAGCGATGGTCAACCGTCCATCTTGCGGGGGTCGTCTCACTCTGCTAGAACCCGTTTGCCGCATCGTTCGTCGGTTAATCAAGTCGATTATGTTAATATTAGCAGTCTTTATAGACTCGGCCTTAAACATGACTTCTTTGATTGATAGAGATCGACAAAGATACTAATTTTATAAGTCGAAACAAATAATGTAAAAAAAAGTTTATCTTATAGGTTAATTTTATTTGATTAGTTTGTAATTATTATTTGAATATATGTAATCTCTAATAAATTACAATTAAATTAAAGTTAAACAAAAATTTAAATATATAAAAAAAAAAAAAATGTTGTAAAGTTATTTCTTTTTTTCTAGATCTTGTGCATAAACAAAATCTTAAAAACGTTGACCTAGTTGTAATGATCGAACATAAAAATACTAGAAATAATGGTACCCCAAAATAATAAATAACTTTTTGTTTTCAACTGAGTAACATTTGTCACACATTCCTACTGAAAATATGTTTATTAGCAATAAATAACGCCGACAAGATGTCATGTCGGTCCGCAGCAGATGTGCGGATACATTGCCACTTTAGCTTGCTAATTGAGCTATGTGAGTAACTTTGGTTCTCTGACTAATTCCAACGTGAATTTTATCCATCAAAGAAATACCAAGCATAGCTCTCTCCATAGCAGACAAGATCCACTGTTACCAGATAAAAATAAATCTACCCAGACAGTGAAAAGGTTGTTAAGAAAAATATTTTTAGAGGAGCAGAAAGAGAAGTGTAGATAATGCTATATTCATGTATGGGTATGTGTATGTATGTATGTGTATATATATGTATATGTGTATGTATATATATAATTTAATGTTGATTTATTTATATATTCATATAATATATTTGTTTAATTGTTTTGTTAACAAACAATGTTGATATTCCTGACCAAGCGAGCCTCATTCATCTACTCTGCCATGCATGTATACCTAGCTTTTTAGTATAATTGTGTATCTATTAATTTATAAGTGTAATTTAATTAAAAAATATATATATTACTACGTGAGAACAGGAACAGGTTGAAAAACAGCGTCGTGCAGGTGTAAGTACTTGTACTGCTGCACGACAACAGCTGACACCTGATTCCTTTTATCACATATTGTTCGAAATTGGAAAACTGTGTAATAATGTTATGTGACAATAAATGGATTTTTATTTTATTTTATTTTTTTAGTGTCCACGTCTCTGCTCCGTACGACATTACGGGGAGGACTCTCGTCTGAAGACACTGTGGTATGGATGCGCTGCCAACTTCAGCAAAGAAGACACATTTAGCTAGGATGGGCGGCGTTCGGGAAATTTTGACACATCCTTTCATCGTCCATACGTGTTAGACGACGAGAGTCCTCCCCGTAATGTCGTACGGAGCAGAGACGTGGACATTGACAGTGGATCGGGTCTGGGCTATGCTTAGCATTTATTTATTTAATTAGGATCACCAACAGAGTACACATTGAATCCAATTTTATCAATAGAAGCAAACAGTAAAAAAAACATTATGAATGATACCCCAGTAACAGGTGACCACAACATGTCAAACTGCATTCAATTATGATACATTATATGTTTAGGAAATTTAATTAATAATAGTAACAATATTAAAAAAATAAAAATAATGAGAACTATGACTAAAAGTAATACTTACAGTTACAGAGTTAAATGATAAAAGTATCTTATATACAAACTTCATTGAAAAGCAAAATAAACAACTAAGAAAAATAAAGTAATATATTCGAATAGAAAGGTATAAGTTATTTTACAAATACACAATAAAACTAACAAAAGCAACAACAAATGAAAATATTACAACTATAGGCCTCCAGCGCCACCTGTGAACGCGGCAGAATGTCAGATAATAGTTTTGACAGATATTCGCAAGGGTTACCACACGTTTTACAGTTTATTTCTTTAATGGATAGAATTCACGTTGGTAATAATCCAAAGTAAAAGTAGTTAGGTAAGCATTTTGGAAAATAAGTAGATTTATATTTAGATAAATTACCTGATAGCATGTCTCCAGCGTCTCCCCCATTTTGGCCGAAAAGTGAGCCTAAATTCTTTGCATTATCTCCTTGCATCAATGTACCAACAAGACTTCCAATTGCAGCCAATCCATTTGCGTTCCCATTAGACCCGCTATCCCCCATATTTTGTAAAAACGAAGCCGCCATGTCTAACAGAGGACTTTCTTCTTCACACCGCCCCCCCAGAAGAGGGATCAAAAATATTAGTAAACTCAATCGCGCCATTTCTGATTTTTCTGTAACAATAAATACATATTTGAGATATTACTCGAGTTTGGTAAGAGTAAAGAATTGATGATGGTCCTAAATAAAGGCCATGAGTAAATTTTTTTTTTATTATTATTGTTTTAGCTTTTTGCTTGTTTTTGCTTGACATTATTATTTTAATCATAGTTTTAAGTTGGTCTAGTATAAGCGTATTGTTGTTTGCCGTATGTTCACATTTTGAGCTGTGGTCCAGATTAGTACTTAGCAGATTAGTTTATAATAGTAGCAGGCGTCGACTGTAAATAAATAAATAAATAAATAAAACATACAGAGTTCTTATAATCGTTTAAACAAGGTTTGCCGTTGAAAATTACATTATACAATAAACTACCTGAGATTATAACTAGACTACAACCAAGTGAATTTAAAACAAAATTGAAACTCTTTTTCCAAAATAATGCTTTTTATAACCTGTCAGAATTTATTCAATTCAATTCGTTTATTTTTGCAAGTAGGCATAGGACAAAAAGATATATATTCTGCACTTTTACACTATATAAAACGATATAATTTTATAGTACATATTGGTGAATCTGGAGCAGTACATGATAACCATAATTTGAAAAGAGAAACAATAAAATAACAAAATTATAAATACAGAATAACGCTTAACATTATAGCTGCTGTAGATAGGCATTGTCACACTATACGCTAAGACAGACACAATTATAAGAATATAAATGTCAATGTCATGCCTGTTCATGCATGTTATATTATTTAATAAGTTATATGTATTGGAATGTAAATATTTTTTTTTTTTTTTTTAAATGGACGCTTGACCTATAGAAGTTCGCAGGTGGAAGTTGGATGAGAAAAGGAAAAAAAACAAAGGATCATTACGACCGTATCTCTTTCGGGGTAGTCATAAACCATGTTTTTAAGAAGTTATTAACTCCCATATTATACCCGACGTGTTTGGACGATAATGTCGGGAGTGACTCTTAGAAAAGCATCAATATCTGCAACATATGGAAATTGATGATAACCATATTAACTGTGGCTGTATGGGCTAGACCCTTTACTTTCTCTATCACCTCATTCATCATCCATCGGAAGAAGAGTACTCAACAACAAAAAAAAATATTCGCGCCTTACGGACATGTCAAGTGCAAGTTTTTGTTTTATAAATAACTTTACTGTTGATATTGTTAGTCAAAAGTGGTGTTGTTTTGTTTAATAATGTGCCACAATGTGAATAATTATGGAAAACGATAACTTGGACTTTAAGTATGGGACACAAGTTGCAGTTAATTTTTTTGCGGTTTTCCCGCACTGCAGCGCTGGGAACTCCCATTTATACCCTACGTGTTTGGGCGATAATGCCACGAGTGACTCCTAGAAAGGCATCAAATTCCGCAACTTCTGGAATTTGATGGTAACCTCATTAACTCATAAAAAGAAAAATATATTACGTCAGACTTGGCTGTATGGGCTAGCTTCCCTATCACCTTATTCATTATCCATCGGAAGAAGAGAACGCAACCAAAAGAAAACTTTGTTGTACGCCAGTGTGCCAAAGTCTTAATTCTTGAAACAATGAAAACGATTTTCTCAATCGTTTCACGCGACACTTGCGTTTTACGATTATGGCTGCATTTTATTGCATTCAAAGATTAATTTTATGCGCCATGTAACGAGTTTCAAAGTATAATAAGTTTTGTTAGAAGATTACATTTTAATAGCGGAAATTTTGTTAAAATCAACGCGTCACATATTCTGTCTTAATCCCGTATTAATATAGATTTTAAAATCAATGTTTAACTTGACATCAATTCTCTTTTTATGTCAGGTCAAATCAAGAAAGAATGAAAGACATCTTTTTTATAAAAAAAATATTATAATATTTGTTCCACTATGTACAAAGGTAGACTGAGACCTGCGGCCGATTTTTGTTTGTTTGTGCTCTCATCTCCCGATGAATGATGATTGAGGTGATAGGGAAGGAAAGGGTCTAGCCCACACAGCCAAGTCTGACGAAATATATTTGGCACTAGCTGTAAGTGTTGGCTTGTAATAATAATAAATGAATGAAAATAAATGTACTATTTATGGAACGAGTTTCCAAGACGGCATTAACGGAATCATACAGTTTTTAGTTTGGTAGGGAGAGGAGAGGAGCAAAATGGTGGATGGTGAGGGTCTTTTTGCGCAATAATATAAAAAAAATGGGTACAAATTTGATCAAATGTACGTGCAATCATAAAGATAATAAGAGAAATAAATAACTATTTAAATTAACATCAAATTAATATATTCTTACTTACAATATACATATATGGAATAAATATTATAATATCGATACACTAAATACTAATACATACATATTATTATACATATATGTGGAGCTATTTAGAAACTGTGAAAACACCAGTTTTTTGAATAATGTTCTGGTAGTTGCTTGCCGTATGTTATACCTACATGTAGATTATTCCACAAATTAGTAGCAACATCTACAAAAGAGTTAACACAAATGAAGAATGATGAGAAGGGACAGATAGAAGAGAGTTGTTAGCAGAGCGAAGGGATTTGTCATGGAAAGAAGAAAGATAGGCGAAATTGTCCTTGAGGTATTTCGGTGTCGCAGGCTCATTCAAGACAAAAAAAAGGGACAAAGTGCTCGTAGATTTCTGCGACAACGATCACGCTATTAAAGTTAATATTTGCAAGGCCGCTGTCAAAGTAGAGCGAGATTTTCTTTAATGATTAAAAATGCTTTTATTGCATTCACAAAGCCTGTCATTTTGCAGAACGATTTATTCTCCAACTTTTCCTTCATGTTTCAGTGGAGTGTTGTTAACGAGGTCAGCATAGTTCATAGTTCACAAAGTTAAAAATGCTCTCGTAATGATAAAGTTTTGGCAAAACCGTTGCTGGCTTTCGTCCAACCAATAGCTTCAAAGTTTACGGGTTAGGGCGGTGATACACTGAATATATCCGAGAAAGCGCTAAGTTGAAGTGGCTACTAATTCGGTGTCGCAGAAATCGTAGAGAACTCTGCTTACTATTTTCTGTTTTGAATGAAACTGCGACACCGAAATACCTCAAGCTTTTACAATTCTCTTCTTTAGATTTCTTTGCATAACTCTTGTTGTAGCGACAAATTTGTGTAACAATTAGCGATTTAATATTACCACCAGATCGCTATTTATGAAAAGATGGTCCCAAAAAATTTTACGCTTTCCTTTTCCAACAAAATAAATATAAATATTAAATATATAAATATTTCCAGACAGGTCACACAGCGCCATCTAGTTTCCGTGATAAGCTACGAGGCTTGTGTTACGGAAACTAGATGGTTGATAAACTAAATATTATACTTTTTTTTTTGTAAATATATACATATTATAAATATAAACACCCAGACCGAGACAAATTATTATACAATGTACAACTTGCCCCCGGTGGGAATCGCACCCACGACCTCCCGAGTTCACGGCAACGTTTGTTACCACTAGACCACGGAGGCGGTCAAATATGTAAGTATATTATCATGTATGAATGTATTTAGTTTATTATATGTGAATGTATCTAGGTATATGTACGAGTATGTGGTTGATTATTAAATAATATTTGTGATTATTTATATTTTCATTTTAAGTTGTCCCAATGGTTGGCTATAATAAAATGTCATGTGGCATTAAAACCCGCGTTTGTCTTTGTTTTATAAAGAATTAAATAAATAAATAATAACTTTAGGTAACTATGTTGCAGAGCACACATCCCGCATAGCCAAAAGTTGGCAGTGCGGGCGGTTCTTTTAAGTTTCATTAACAACAATTTAATTTAGGCAAGAAAATAACTACCTACACTTTTTTGCCTGTAGTCTGATAAACAACCGATTTGCTACCGTAAAGTAGGAAATTGACGGTCAGTTTATGCGTCAAACCAGACGTAAAAGTGTGGATTACATCGAAAATTTTATCGTGAGTGTCGAAACCCAACTCCAGAGTTTTAACTGACGACGCACCACGAATTTTACCGTAATCCCCACCTACATCCAACCAAACCTACATCAAAACTAATTGTCAGTGTGTGATCTGCAATCCAATCGCGTCAGTTCGCTCGCAGCGCCCGCTATAATGGATTGTTTTCATAGTTACTATCGAAATTAATAAATTGATCAATTATTAAAAATCGTCTAATTAGTAAAAAGTAAAAAATATATATAAATGTCCCGCCAATAAGAAGTTAAAACTTCCCGCCTATTTTTTTTCTCGACACAAATAGGTAGTACACGTCCTTCAAACAGTCGGCCGGTCGAAAACTAAAGAGCCGGTTTGACGCCAGTGAGTGGGGGAAATATAGTTGGCATAAAACTGTGGATGTAAGCCACAGTTTTACGTCTGGTTTGACGCCAAAAACTGACCGTCAATGCCGAGCTTTAAGTATGGATAGGTTGTTATCTACATGGCATAAAAAATAAAAATAAAAAATATATAATAATTTTATTTAATCAATTAAACACAAAAAGAGTAAAGTAAAGTATCATCACGACCGTTTCCCTTTCGGGGTGGTCAGAAACCACGCTTATGAATAAGCAGATTCATATTTAGCCAACTTTACTATAGGCCAATCATGACAAGTGGCAAGCTCGTCGATGTCTCCAGCGTACTCGAGAAATATCCAAATACATTAAATGTATTTTTATTTACATTTTAAATATTTTTTTGTCCCGACCAGGAATCGAACCCGGTAACTCCAAGTCTAAATCTTACTACTAAATAATACTATCCGTGTTGTGTTGTATCGTTGTTGTATTTGTCTATAACTTTTGTGTGCAGTTGCGTTGATTCTATAGTTATGGTTTTCAGAATTTGTAATTCTCTATGTGTGTTATTTTATTATTATTGTTTTATTTAACTTTTCATACAATAATAGGTTTTTATATTTATTTATTTTTACATGTGTATAATTTCTTTTAATGTGTTTTTTAATAATCTTTAAAAATGTTTAACGTTGTTTTTTTCCTATTTGCTTAAATTATTAATTTCTTTGGTCTGTACTGATCCTGGTAATACAGATACTACCGCCGGGATCAGGGTTCAATCATAATGAAATGAAATGAAAATATTAATTTGTATGAAATATGGTATGATAACACAGGTGGTTGGTAAGTTTTGGCTCGACACATTTCGCCATTTCTGTCATCCAAAATTTTATTTTAAAAACTAAACTTATATCTAACATAAATACAACACAAAAAATAATAATGAAGAAATAAGACACAAAAATAATAATAAAGAAATAAGACACAAAAAATAATAATAAAGGACACAAAATAACCCAAATAATATTAAATAAAAAATACCAAGTCTATTTTGCTCTTATATGAGCTTGTCGCAGTTCAGGTAGTCCTTGGTTGGTACATCTATTTATTTCTAACTCTCTTAGTAACTTGTGCGGCACGGCACAGGGCAGCGGTAAATTAAAAGTTGCAGAAATGACCACTGCGATCTACATATCGCAGTGGTCATTTCATACATACAGATACAGGTGTTGAGGATGTAAAGGCGCATATCCAAGAGATGGGTGAAGAATGCTTAGACGTCCATTTACTTGCACAAAAATATGATACAGCATTTATTAGCTCCTACAAAATTACGATAGCAAAAAGCAAAATTGCAAGATGTTTAAGTACAGATTTTTGGTCTCAAGGAGTTAAATATCGTCAGTTTCGTATGCGCGTAGTTAAAGAGCATCATCAGTAAAGGATCATCACGACCGTTTCCCTTTTGGGATGGTCAGAACCCACCCTTATAAATAAGCGGATTCACATTTAGCCAACTTTACTATAGGCCAATCATGACAAGTGGCAAGCTCGTCGATGTCTCCAGCGTACCAAACTCGAGAAATATCACTAATAAATTAAATATTAATTAAATGTACATATTTATTTACATTAATAAATATTTTTGTGTCCCGACCAGGAATCGAACCCGGTACCTCCGAGTCTGAATCCACGGACTTATCCGCTAGACCACGGAGGCTAGTTAAAGAGGGTAATGGTAAACTTTAATATGAATAGTACGAACACTAAATTTGCTATTACGTCCTTTAACTGTAAATCGTTTAAAAGATCAGTGTCGAGTGTGCAAGACCTGTGTTGTAGTACCGATATCTTGGTCTTACAGGAGACTTGGCTGCTGCCTCATGATCTAGGCTTCGTGCACACGATAGACCCTCGGTTTGGATTTACAGCTGTGTCATCGGTTGATACGTCGAAGGGTGTGCTGCGGGGAAGACCCTACAGCGGCCTGGCACTTATGTGGAGAAAGTCTAAATTTGATAAAGTAACGATGATATAATTACGTAAGTGATATGATTATTGCTGTTCGTATTTTAATGGGCTCAACCTCAATAATTGTTTTTTAGTATTATTAATAAAAATATCCGTTGTCAACGTTTTTACAACTATAGTCGCGGGTCGAAAAAGGCGGTGTGAAGCTAGGTTTAGCCAACTGTGTAGGTAGTAGGTACTGTAGATGCCTTAGTAGGTGTAATTTATTGTACTACTCTGTAAACTGTATTGTCTTGGCACAAAAGACACGTCCAGTCGTTCGTGAGCCACAAGCAAACAAGAGCATACCTGGGCTCTAGCCAAGATTGTTTTAAATCTAATAATTTTATAAAAAATATATTTATTAAGCAACTTTTTGACCGCCTCCGTGGTCTAGTGGTAACAAACGTTGCCGTCAACTCGGGAGGTCGTGGGTTCGATTCCCACCGGGGGCAAGTTGTACATTGTATAATTTGTCTCGGTCTGGGTGTTTATATATTTACAAAAAAAAAATATAATATGTAGTTTATCAACCATCTAGTTTCCGTAACACAAGCCTAGTAGCTTACCACGGAAATTAGATGGCGCTGTGTGACCTGTCTGGAAATATTTATTTATTTATTTATTATTGTGGCAAGGTCTGTTTGTTGCATGTCCGATGGAGACCGGACGATCGTTCTAGAAAGATGATGCTATGACGACGAAAGACTTGGATACAAAGTTTGTGTGATGACGGGGAATTGCAGGGACTAAGGAGTTAGTTGCAAGGAGTTATGCGAATAAAACATTTTATTCTCAATTATATTGATATACCCAAAGAAAAAAATGTTGACCTTAGAATCCGAGGAAAAAATGTGGTGTTGCCAGTGTTATCGATTTGAAAAACCAAACAAATTTTAAAAAAACGCTTACTAACGCGTGACTAAAAGTAACTCGTATTATTTATTCCAGATGTTTAATCGTTTTCCCTTTTAATATTGAAATGTAGAAAATATTTTACGATATCGCGCGTGATCGCTACTCGAGCGTGATTTGATATTGTTAGGCATTAGACAGACTAAACAAAAAAGAACAATGGCAAGCAAAATATGAATTTACTTCAACTATTGCTATATACAGTGTAAACTCCATGTAACGTCACTCGATTTAACGACAAACTCCCTAAAGCGTCGATATCAATTGGCTTTATAAAGGCGTATACGTTTCCATAGATATATTTTTTTTAAATTGTGTGTACAGAATACATCAGTCCTAAACACGTAATTAATTTGCATAATATATGTTCATAACAGAGTTCATAACCGAGTTGGGGATTATCAAATTCCAGATGCGCGGCATTATAGCCCAAACACGTCGGGTAAAATATGAGAGTCCACAGCGCGGGAAAACCGCATAAAATAAACTGCAACTTGTGCGCCATATTTAAAGTCCAATTTATCGTTTTCCATAATTATTCACATTGTAGCACATTATTAAACAAAACAACATCACTTTTGACCAATAATATCCACAGGAAATTAATTTACAAAACAAAAACTTGCACTTGACATGTCCACGCAAAATGGCGCGAAGAACTCTTTCCATAGATAACAACACAAAGTTTTTTTTTTTTTTTTTATTGTCTTTAAAGGACATTGTACAGAATACATCAGTCTTAAACACGTAATTTATTTGCATAATATATGTTCATAACAGAGTTCATAACCGAGTTGGGGATCATCAAATTCCAGATGCTGCAGAATTTGATGCTTTACTAGGAGTCACTCGCGGCACCATAGCTCAAACACGTCGGGTAAAATATGGGAGTTGACAGCGCGGGAAAACCGCAAAAAATAAACTGCAACTTGTGCACCATATTTAAAGTCCAATTTATCGTTTTCCATAATTATTCACATTGTAGCACATTATTAAACAAAACAACACCACTTTTGACCAATAATATCCACAGTAAATTAATTTACAAATCAAAAACTTGCACTTGACATGTCCACGCAAAATGGCGCGAAGAACTCACGAAGTTTTTTTGTTGTTGTTTTTTTTGTTTCTCTTCCCCCGATGGATGATGATTAAGGTGATAGGAAAGGCAAAGGGTCTAGCCCATACAGCCAAGTCTGACGTAATATATCTTTCTTTGAACGAGTTAATAAGGTTATATTCAAATTCCAGATGTTGCAGCATCTGATGCTTTTCTTGGAACAACTCGCGGCATTATAACCCAAACACGTCGGGTATAATATGGGAGTTCACAGCGCGGGAAAACCGCAGAACTGCGACGTGTGCCCCATATTTAACGACCAATTTATCGTTTTCCATAATTATTTACAATGTAGAAACATTATTTATTCGAAGTACTTAGATACAAAAATATTAAAATAAAATTGATTAAAAAATAAAAATATATAAAAAAAAACAACAATACCTATGAAATTAAAACTATTCTACAAAATAAACTAAGGGCTTACCACCAGGGAGGGTACCTAAAACGCTCGCCGCATTTCCTCGTTGAATTATAATCGAAATATTCTGTTTTAGGTAGTTATGGCATTTGGGATCGCCACACTCTTGAAAAATTTGTTTACCCAGCTCTTTTATGAATTTGTGAATCAAGAGAATATACCCCCATTGTTTCAACCCCAAATGCCACAAAGTCATAATTTTGTTTAATGATATTATATGTGATGTGCTTTTCGGCAGCAAAGGTATCCACAAACAAAACAACACCACTTTTGACTAACAATATCCAATGTAAATTAATTTACAAAACAAAAACATGCACTTGACATTTCAGCGCAAAATGGCGACTCCACAAAGTTTATTTTTTAAACAGAACTAGATATCTCGTAGATATAAGAATATAATCGGTAAAATACGAAAGAAACCTTTCGCTTTGTGTGTATCAGCCTTATTCATTGGTTGGAATTTACAATCTTCTTTTTCTCCGAATACGTTATCAGTTTTTTGTCAGAGAAATTTTAGCACAAAAAAATATACATACCTACTAGATAGTAGTGTTATGCTGTAAATACCTTTTATTATTTGGGCTATTCTGTAACTAGATGTTTTAGTGTTATAAAGTCAGTCCACGATAGCTTCATATCGCGGTTGTATTACTAAAATTGGTGATGAGATCAAATATATACATACGTAAAAATAGACCTGGTTGTTGTTTTTAACCGACTTTAAGAAAGGAGGACGTTCTCAATTCGACTGTGCTTTTTTTTTGGATGTATGTTACGCGATTACTCCGCCAAATATGAATCGATTTTGATGTATTTACTTCAGAGGAGCACAAGTGCTTTCAAGTCCACATATTACCATAGCTGGGCATTAACTCGTTAATCCGTTAATCGTTAATTAACGAAGTTAACATTTTGATTAACGGGTTAACTTTTAAGGTAACTTTTAAAAATGTTAACGGACACGTTAACTTCCGTTAATATGCAGAAGTCCGTTAATCGTTAATCCAATGCCACTATTTACCGCACGGCACCGCGGTGTGGCGCGAAAAACAGGTTCAGACAAGTATGAAACGACAAGTGCCGGGCGCGGCGGCGCGTGAGACAAAAACAAAGCTAGATATATTTTGCCGGCACGTGCGAGTAAGAAAACTGCGAAGTACTAGCGCCAGTGCTTACAGTCACGAGTGTTGTGTTTGTTGTTATTATAAATTACTGTCAGTGATAATTTGCGTGTTAATAAAGAAGAGTGCAGTGTAATTAGTTAGATATAAAAGTGTACTGTGCAGTGCTATATCATGGAAGACATGGGATCGGATTTCAGCGGTCCTGATGAGAATCCTTGGCCACATTTGACTGAGTATGTGGAATTTGTATCCAGATCGGGTCAGCAAATACTTTTTGCTTGTAAGCGTTGCTTGCCGAAAGACACCAAAATAAAAGTTCATGTATCAAACCTGAATAATTTGAAACAACATGTTTACATTTTTTTTTACAAGGGTACATGAGTCACAATACGTACAGTTTGAAGATATTGTTAAGGCGGGCTCTAACCGAGGCAAGACAAAAAAGAGAACACATTCTGACAATATTATATATTAACCTGTTAACTTCCAGAACCTAAACCAACAGGTTTTATATATTCACTAACTTGCGTTAGATGTTAGAAAATGCAATTTTACACATATTAACGATTAACATTAACTTCCGTTAATTCTTCCGAAATGTAACGCTTTAACGTTTAACGAAGCTAACTTTTTTGTAGCGGATTAACGATTAACGAAGTTAACTATTTGATTAACGGTGCCCAGCTATGCATATTACACATACACATGGTACACATACATACATTTAATTAATATTTAATTTATTTGTGATATTTTTCGAGTTTGGTACGCTGGAGACATCGACGAGCTTACCACTTGTCATGATTGGCCTATAGTAAAGTTGGCTAAACGTGAATCCGCTTATTTATAAGCGTGGTTTCTGACCACCCCGAAAGGGAATCGGTCGTGATAATACTTTACTCTACTATGTGTAGTGCACGTTTTTGTTTTGTAAATTAATTTACTGTGGATATTGTTGGTCAAAAGTGATGTTGTTTTGTTTAATAATGTGCTACAATGTGATTAGTTATAGAAAACGATAAATTGGACTTTGAATATGGGGTACAAATTGCAGTTTATTTTTTGCGGTTTTCCCGCGCTGTGAACTCCCATATTTTACCCGACGTGTTTGAGCTATAATGCCGCGAGTGACAGTGATATACGAGTATATACCATCTTTATGTTAAGTGATCTGTTGGGCTTTTGACGAATTTCTAACGGTAAATTGTTCCAAAGATTTGAGACCACTACTGTAAAAGTGTTATACTGAAAGCCAGAGTGATGAGAAGAGTAGATACATAATTTTTATATTATACTCTTTATTTTGGTTTTGGTTAATAAAAAAAAATATTATTAATTATGGGACGGACGATTTATGAGGAAAGATAGCCAAACGTGTCCTTGAGGTATTTCTTATGTATAAATTGTGTACCCATTCATGGTTTTATAGAAAAAAAAAGTAAATTATCATCACGACCGTTTCCCTTTAAGGGTGGTCAGAAACCACGCTTATAAATAAGCGGATTCACATTAAATGTATTTATTTACTTACATTAATACATATTATTGTGTCCCGACCAGGAATCGAACCCGGTACCTAGTCTAATTCCACGGACTTAACCGCTAGACTACGGAGGCAGTTCCATGTTTCATTATGTATTGTATAAAATTTAATAACATTGAAATTTCTTGTAATACTGTCGGGAGTTCCAAATAAATTAATAAAGATATTTGGCCTGAATAGATCTTGTCTAAATAATTCTAGGTCTATTAAGTAATATTTTAAGTGGTATTACAGTAGTGGCCGTTTAACAGTTAGCTGATAATTTGAGTCACCTGAAGTGACCTGCTACTTGACAGAGCACTGGAATACCGGTTCAGTGACGTCACAGCAACTTGATCGCGTGAGACTGGTCACGGTTCTAAAAAACGTTTGATAGGCATTAATTCACCCACACAATTCTCACCCTTATATCAACAGCGTAAGCACCAGAATGGCGCGAGACATTAGTCTAATTTAAAGTCGATCGTAGTTTTCTCCGCAGCCTTGTTAAGAGCACAGTAAGCAATTTAAAAAATTGAGAAAATGCGAAATTTTATGAATGACAATGGGATTGTATTTTTTCTCGACTGACTATGACTATATATATATATATATATTTATCAGACTATGTATGTATGTACTATGTATGTTTGTTCCTTTATGGCACACTGGAGACCAAATGATTAGATGATTCTCACGTCAATCGATTCGTATTCATCACGCGAGTGTCACTGAAGATTTAACATTAACCAAATTTCGTTAAGGCGACAATCAGACGCCATATTGTGGAAAATAAAAAAGTGAATGTCGACGAACTATATTGAGTGGGGTATCATAGATTAGGTATTTGAAAATCATGTTGAGATTTCTCTTATTATTGTTCATTAGGAGTGACGATTTAGGATCTATAACAATTTAAAGTTGGTTAGCAACCATTATCCTCAACTACCTCCTCCACTAATTTGTTTTTTGTTGTTTGTTCTCTTCTCCCGATGGATGATGAATAAGGTGATAGGGAAGGCAAAGGGTCTAGCCCATACAGCCAAGTCTGACGTAAGATATCTTTCATTTTTATGAGTTAATGAGGTCATCATCAAATTCCAGATGCTGCAGAATTTGATACTTTTCTTGGAGTCACTCGCGGCATTATAGCTCAAACACGTCGGGTAAAATATGGGAGTCGACACCGCGGGAAAACCGCAAAAAATAAACTGCAACTTGTGCCCCATATTCAAAGTCTAATTTATCGTTTTCCATAACTGTTCACATTGTAGAACATTATTAAACAAAACAACACCACTTTTGACCAACAATATTCACAGTAAATTAAATTACAAAACAAAAACTTGCACTTGACATGTCAGCGCAAAATGGCGCGAAGGACTCCTTCCTCCTCCACTAAATTTTTCCTTTCAGCTGTCAAACGGAGGGACGCAACAACAACAAACCTCTTTCAAACTGGATTTTTGTTATTTTCATCTAATAATTTTATTATTTATACTTGATTTTAGGCAAGTCTTATTTCAAGCAGTGTTATGTTTATATAAATATCACCATGACAAGCTTACAATATTAGTTCTCTTTGAAAGTAAAAATTGGCATTTGACATCATTGCAAATGGCACATACTTTCAACGAGAACAACAAATAGGTGGTAGGCGGACTGATGGTGGTAATTTGCCCAGTTTGCCGGGGCGGGGAAGTATCCACAGTTCGTGCCGATAAACTCAGTACACAATCAAAATTATTTATAAATATTTTTGCGGTGGACAGAAAAGCGTGACAGAACAATTCAGGTTAAGTTGCTTACTAACTAATAAACGATTAATTAGCGATTAATGAGCCGCTGGTTTAAAAGCCATATCGAAGTAATTGCTTGTAATTAATAATCAAGTTCTTTTCCGTAGCTTTTCGATACCTTCTCAGATTACTCTGGTCAGGGAGGGACATTTCAAAAGCATTTAGGTAAAATTTTAGAACGCAAGAACAAAGTCAAGTCCGCCTCCGTGGTCTAGTGGTAATAAACGTTGCCGTGAACTCGGGAGGTCGTGGGTACGATTCCCACCGGGGGCAAGTTGTACATTGTATAATTTGTCTTGGTCTAGGTGTTTATATGTATAATATGTATATATTAACAAAAAAAAAAGAAAGTATAATATGTAGTTTATCAACCATCTAGTTTCCGTAACACAAGCCTCGTAGCTTACCACGGAAACTAGATGGTGCTGTGTGACGTGTCTGGAAAAAAAAAAAAGTAGATAGCGTAAAAATAATGTAACAAATATTTTGTATGAAATAACCAAACTGGAAATGATGACATTCAGATGCCGGCTGCCTCCTCAACTGCAGCTTTGGGGGCAGAACATCTAGTGGACTCGGACCGTCAAATACCTAGGCTGTACCACATTAACAGGATGTTAATAATGGATGAAATAGCCTGCCACGCCGTCAATTATAAATTATGTTATAAATTCCAGCTTGCCGCTCAGTTTGAGGGCCCAGATCTACTAGATGTTCATCCGCTCCCGTCTCACCTATGCTGCGCCAGCCTGGCACAACCTTCTGGCTAAGACCAACAGGGACAAAATCCAAAGTCAGCAGAACATATCGCTCAAAGTGTTCTCCCGAGCGCCATAGCTCGTGCGTAATTTGTTTATGTATAGTATTATGTATGTATTAGTATTTAGTATATTGATATTATAGTATATATAACAATATAATATGTAAGTGTATATATAAGCTGTTAATTTTAATTTTTTTTTTTTTTTCCTATTTTTTTTTTATTTCTTTCATTGCACCTATAATAGTTTAAATTTGTCCCCAAGGTTTGGCTGTCAGAAAATGTCTGGCATTAAGACCGCCTTTGTACTTCGTCCAATAAAGTTTTAAATAAAAATAAATAAATAAATAATTCCGTCATAGCTCGAGATCTGGAGATGATATTGAGGTATTTGTCGTCGGCATGACTAGACGTAAGTTCTATCAGGCCGACAACGGACACTTCAAGCATCACCAGAATATCGCTCCGTCTTGCGCTCGGCCCCCCCAACGGGAGACCACTTTCTAGAGAGGTGCTCCTGGATGAGAGCTGAAGTTGTTGAACCTAGACCTCCCGGGTTCGTGAGCCACACGGGCGTTACACCAGTAACGGCGATCAGCATCAAAAGTGCATGAATTACCAGCTGGCCAATTAGCCATCTGGGCTTCCACGATCCCACTGTCTGTCTGTATGAAAATAACAATCAATACCCGCTCTGTATTATATTTAATCTCTTTGATAGTATTCGTATGTACCTATTGTACGGGACGGCCGCCTATCAATCACGAACAATTAGTGATAAAAGTTACTAGTGATAAAGATAAGACAATAACAAAAGAGGTGGTCGTAGCCCGGACATAGCTATGTGATAGCTTAGGAATTTGCGTTGGTCGTAACCAGGATAAATAATAATTTGTGTATTAATCGTGTATTTTCTTAGTGTATTTTTACGTGTGTTTATTTGACGATTACTGTGTATTTTTTACTTGTGTTTACTTTGATGACTACTGTGTGTTTTTATTTGTGTGTGATAATAAAGAATAACCTTTTGACCCTAGCCTGGCCGAGAGACGGTGTGATGACGTCATCTCGGTCAAGCCTAGCTTATTATCGCCGTACCTAAAGGGTGCGCTATGTTTGCGACAATGTGTTGTAGTCCTTATCGCCGTACCCAAGGGAAGCGCTTTGTTCGCGGTAATATGTTTGGTCTTTACCGCCGCACCCAAGGGATGCGTTTTGTTCGCGATAACGTTTGGTCTATGTCGCCGTACCTGGAAGGTACGCTTTGTTCGCGATAACAATATTAATCTTATTTGTGATAATAAAACGAGATGTTTTATTGTAGGGTATCCAGGTTGGCCACGAGAGAGTCTCGAGTGTATTCTTGGCCAGCCTGGAATATTGTAAATTCAGGTCGCTAGGTAGCTCTGCGAGTGCCTAGGCTGCCTAGAATGGGTATTGGTATCCTGGACGGAACCTGGACTGGTCCCGAGAGGATCTCGGACTTGTTATGGCCAGTCTAGGAAAGTCGATCGCGGCTGCTGCCTAGGTATCCTAGTGAGGACCTAGGTAGCCTGGAAGCCGTCCAGGTGCCTCAGTGTGTACCTGGGCTGATCTGGAGAGGGTCTAGGACGTATTCCAGGTCAGCCCAGCTTAAAATGATTGTGTAAGTCCCCCTGCTCAGATGCAGACATTGTGTTAGGGACTTTTGTGATAAATAAAGTATTTCGAGGGTTGTCTTATTGCTCACTTGATCTCAGCAGGAAATTTTGGTGCTCGCTCCATCGACTTTACATCTCGGTCGGAGCGGGCATTCTGTCCCCTATTGGTTATAATGTAAACATTCTAATAGGACTATTCCAATAGGGGGCGGGGCTTACCGTGTTGGCAAAGGAAGCCGACAAACACGTGTAAGCTCAAAATCGAGGTCAAGTGAGTATTATAAAAGACAGACGGGCTTGCGGTTCCGACATTCCGATTTCGCCGAGCCAACAAGAAGAACTGCAAGCCCGAGGACACCTGAGAAGACCTTCCTGAAGCATGGAGTTTTATTCCGCCTGAAGCCGTCCGGGATCTTAACAACGAACCCCCCTGTCTACCCCGCAGGATGCCAGTTACGCGGTCGCTCACGGGGAAGACAGTGCCGGCCGAAGAACCCTCCGCCCAGTCAACTGCGGAGGCTGCCTTCGGATCCGGGCCCCGGACATCGGAATCAACGCCATCGACATCGGGTGAATCCCGAGTGACGGACCCCGCCTGGTCCCATGGGTCGACCGAGGCGTCTATATCGGGTACGCTGAGGACGTCGACCATGGGGACCATCGTGGGGGTCCCTTCAAAGCGAGCTTCCCGCGCGTCTTCGCGCGCCTCCGTCGTGTCTGTGAAGACTACGCGCGCCCAAGACCGGGAAGCCAAATTAAGAAGAGAACTTCAGATAATGAAGAAAGAAGCGGAACTCGAAGATTTCTTAAGCAAGCAACGCAGGAGGATCGACAGCGGAAGCTCCAGCGACGAGGCATCTGTGAACGTGGAAGAATGGGTAGACCGGAGTCTACAGCATTCAGCGAGGACCACGCAGCCACATCCCGAGGAGCCACTGCCGATCCACGAGTCCGTCGGTCTCTGTCCTGCCCGCTCCGCGCGGAACGCCGAAGCGGGCCCTGCTCCTGGACCGAGAGCCGCCACGTCCCTGGAGAGGGGCCCTCATCTGGAGAGGTTTTCCAGCGCGATGCCCAGGGAGCATCGCATCGCTTCTCAGCCAGGAGAAGCCTCCACGCCCCTGGAGAGGGGCCCTCATCTGGAGAGGTTTTCCAGCGCGGTGCCCAGGGAGCACCGCATCGCTTCTCAGCCAGGAGAAGCCTCCACGTCCTTGGAGAGGGACCCTCATCTGGAGAGGTTTTCCAGCGCGATGCCCAGGGAGCATCGCATCGCTTCTCAGCCAGGAGAAGCTTCCACGTCCCTGGAGAGGGACCCTCATCTGGAGAGGTTTTCCAGTGCGGCGCCCAGGGAGCACCGCATCGCTTCTCAGCCAGGAGAAGCTTCCACGTCCCTGGAGAGGGGCCCTCATCTGGAGAGGTATTCCAGCGCATTCCCAGGTGAGCAATGCAACCGAACTCTGCCGACGGCCCCTCCCCAGGGAAGGGTCTCCTTCGGACAGCAGGGTTCCCAGGCCATCCAATGGCTCCCAGAAGACAACCAGCCGGAGCGGAAGGGGCAATGTGAGCAAGGTAGGCAGCCGCCATGGCACCAGATGCCGTTCTCCAGGATTCCAGAACTCCCGCAGTTCAGCGGCAACCCTCTGGAATGGATGGTGTTCGTGACATCATACCGGGACACCGCACCATACTTCTCGAACATGGAGAACGTGTCACGGCTTAGAAGCAGCCTCACAGGACGAGCACGGGAAGACTCAGAAGCGCTCCTGTACTCCAACTGCTCAGCGGACAAGATCATCGAGGGACTCGAGACCAGCTTTGCCCGACCGAAGTTAGTCGGCCGTGTGTACGAGATGAAGCTACTCGACCTCCCGAACATCTCTGACAAACCGCGGGACATCGTCCAGTTTTCAAGCCGCCTCAACAACATCATCGCGGCGGCGACGGCGCTCAAATGCTTAAGGTACCTACACCACCCGAGGCTGACAGATCAGGTACTTTCAAAACTATCCACAACGCAGTTTCACCGATGGACACAGTTCTACCTGATCTCCAGAGCTCCCGAGAATGTGAGCCTGGTTGCAGCATTTATGAAGCGAGAAGCCGCAGTATACGCCGAGACGATGCCCATCGATGAGGCGCTCGTAGGTCTACAAATGGGAGGTAAGAATATTGGCTGGCCCAACAACAGAAGAGTCGATGCAAGACACGAAGAGAAGAGATTTCAGAAACCTTCGCTCAAGAGGGCTCAAAGAGCGAACACCGCGGTCGCGATAGTGGAGGAGCCGCAGGATGCTACACCGCCCCCAAAGAAGAGGAACTGCTGCCTGTGCAGACAGGGGCACGAGCTGGCGTCGTGCCAACAGTTCAGGAAAATGGGGACTGAGGAGCGGTGGGCTACGGCAACAGCGAAACGGGTATGTTTTCGCTGCCTCAACCCCTACCATCGATACCATCGATGTGAACGGCAGTCGTGCGGAATCAACGACTGCCGCGAGAGTCATCATAAGCTGCTACACCGAGAAGAGGCCGCCCCGAGAACAGACACGGTGGCCTCAGTCTGGAACCTATGCCGATCCCAGGTATTTTTGAAGATAGTGCCACTCACTGTCTCGGGACCGGCGGGAGAGGTGCGGACTGCAGCATTGTTGGACGATGGCTCTACTGTGACACTCATCGATGAAGAGCTCGCCCGGGAGATTGGAGCTAGAGGGCCCGAGGAGCCCCTAGCCATTGAGGGCATAGCCTCACAGAGTAGGCTATCCAAGACATCCCGGCGAGTTAGAGTGCGACTCGATGGAAGGACGGGGTCGACCACGGCTACAGCGAGGACAATGAGCAACCTGGACCTGTCCCCGCAGGTGGTAGCGGGCAGGGACATCGAAGAGTGCGGACACCTTAGTGACATCAGGGATCAACTAGTGTACGAGAAGACCAAGCCGAGACTGCTGATCGGCCAAGATAATTGGCAACTTCTCCTAGCGTCACAGGTACGTCGTGGGAAGCGTTCCCAACCGGTCGCTTCTCTCACCGAGTTGGGTTGGGTGCTGCACGGCGCCCACACGCGCACTCTGGGACAAAGGGTCCACTACAACCACCACGTGAGGGCCGATGGTGAGATGCATCAAGAGATGGCCAGGTACTTTGAGTTGGAGTCGCTCACCGTAGCGCCGAGACAGCCAACGAGAGGTCCAGAACAGAGGGCCATGAAGATCCTTGAAGAGGGCGCAATCCGAAGAGAAGACGGACACTTCGAAGTTCCCTTAACCTGGAACAAAGAAAACGTCACACTCCCCAATAATTACGAGTGTGCTCGACGAAGGTTAAGAAACATTGAAAATAAAATAGACAAGAACGCGCCACTCAAGGAAAAGTATAACAAGGAAATGGCATCTCTCATCGAGAAACACTACGCGGAGCCGGCGCCTGTTGCGTCGACACCGGGAAGAACCTGGTATCTGCCACACTTCGCGGTAGTGAACGCCCTGAAACCAGACAAGCTCCGTATCGTACATGATGCTGCAGCGAGGTGGGGAGGTACGTCGCTCAACGAGAACCTGCTCACCGGCCCCGACCTGCTGCAGTCACTTCCTGGAATTTTGATGAAGTTCAGAGAACACCGGATCGCTGTTTCTGCTGACATCCAGGAAATGTTCATGCAAGTGAAGATACGGCCAGAAGACCGCGACGCAATACGTTACCTCTGGAGAGGCGACCGAAGAGACGACTCCGCGCCCGAAGAATACAGAATGACGTCACTAATCTTCGGAGCTACAAATTCGCCAACGACCGCGATTTATATTACGAATCGCAATGCCGCCGAGTTCGTCGATACGCATCCAGAGGCAGTCGCCGCGATAAAAGAAAATCACTATATGGACGACTACATAAAGAGCTTCAAAACGAGCGAGGATGCCATCCGTGTATCTAGGGATGTGAAGAAGATACACCTGCGAGGAGGCTTCACTCTGAGGCGATGGGCCTCCAACGACCCGGGCGTACTGAAGAGGATGGAGCCCGGAGCCGCCCAGCATCGAGCCGTCGACATCACCGACGGTTCGAGTAGTGAGAAGGTGCTGGGGTTGATATGGAGACCCACCGATGACAGCCTGGCGTTCAACTTGGACATGGCCAGGGTCCCGACGTCTGTAATGCAGAGCGAGGCCCCTACGAAGCGCCAGGCCCTCCGTATAGTGATGTCCCTGTTTGACCCGCTCGGATTCGTTTCGCCGATCACGATCCGACCCAAACAGCTGTTGCAAGAAGTCTGGAAGCGCGGCACTGGATGGGACGCCGCCTTGGATCCCGACCTCTCTGCACAATGGGCCGAGTGGATGACCCATCTCAAAGCACTCAAGAATTTATCAATCCCACGAAGGTATATTGGCTACAGCGACGCGAGAAACCTTCAGCTCCACATCTTCGTGGACGCCAGCGAAGCAGCCTACGCCGCAGCGCTCTACTGGCGGGCCGAGTCGCCCGATGGCCATGTCGATACGACACTCGTATTGGCCAAGGCTCGGGTCGCCCCCCTCAAGCTGACCTCCATCCCGAGGCTTGAGCTACAAGCAGCGGTGCTGGGCACCAAGATGGCGACCACCACGTTAGAAGAACATGCAGTGGCAGCCGAGAAGATTTTCTGGTCAGACAGCCGCACGGTATTGTCATGGATTCGACAAGGCGCTCGAAATTATCGACCCTTCGTCGCACACCGACTTGCAGCTGTCGAAGAGGGTAGCAGGATTGAAGAGTGGAGATGGATTTCGACGAAACTGAACGTCGCCGACGACGCGACGAGAGATGTCCCGCGCGGTTTCGCCGGACATCACAGATGGTTTCATGGACCGGAGTTTCTCAAACAAGAGAGATCGACGTGGCCTTCGGAGAACATAATGGAAATCGTTGACACCGGTGAGGAAAGAGTGAACACCGTATCGAAAAAAGAAACGTCGACATGCCTACCGGATAGTGCGCGATTTTCCAGTTGGTTGCGACTTCTCCGAGCCACCGCGAGAGTGTTACAATTCGTCGGACTGTGTAGACGCCAAAAAGTGATAACACACTATAAGCGAAACCGCCGTAATGATACGGATAAAAATTGGCCGTCTAAAACGAATAACTCTGCGCGTATAGTGAAAAAAGAAACTCCGCAAGATAAGTATAAATTAATTGACATTGAATACTTAGAGAGAGCTGAGTTCCTGCTGCTGAGGGATAGCCAGGAGAAGACCTTCACCATGGAGCTGAAGGACTTGGCAGCAGGACGGGACATTCTGAAGACCAGCAGGCTGCATCCACTGGCGGTGGTGATCGTCGACGGGCTCATCAGACTTCGGCCGAGGATAGGGGCTGTAACCGAGGTGCCCCCCGAAATGAAGAGTCCACCAGTTCTCGACGGTCGGGATCACGTCGCTCGTCTCATCATCGAGCGCGTCCATCGGGATCTACACCACGCCAGCACCGAAGCGGTCATCAATGAGTGCAGACAACGCTACTGGATTCTGCATCTCCGGCCGACTGCTCGGTCTATCATTAGCAGGTGTCTACTCTGCAGGATCAGGAGGACGAAGCCGCCGACGCCGCCCACGGGAGATCATCCCGAATGTCGCCTGGGCCACCACCGTCGACCCTTCACCTTCTGCGGAGTGGACTACTTTGGTCCAATCAGCGTGACTTTTGGAAGAGGGACCCAGAAGAAGTACGTCGCCCTCTTTACCTGCCTTACCACTAGGGCGGTCCATCTGGAGCTCGCGGGTTCGCTGAGCACGGACTCCGCCGTGATGGCCTTGCGGCGCATGGTTGCGCGCCGAGGCTGCCCGACCGAGATGTGGTCGGACAACGGGACAAATCTCCGGGGCGCCGAGAAGGAGCTGAGGGACGCTGCGGAGAAGGCCACACAGCGAGAGGCGAATTTCCGCGCCATAAGATGGCGCTTCATCCCCCCAGGTGCCCCATTCATGGGCGGCGCCTGGGAACGTTTGGTGAGGTCGGTGAAGACGGCCCTTGCCACTACACTACACGAGCGGCATCCATCGGAGGAGGTGCTGACTACTCTGCTGGCCGAGGCGGAGTACACCGTTAACAGCCGCCCCCTCACGCACGTATCTGTGAACTCAGAAGACGAGGAGTCGCTGACTCCGAACCACTTCCTACTGAGTGGACCGGCCCGCGTACCTCTGCCAGGGAGGTTTGACGACGGCGAGCTCATCGGCCGTGCCAGCTGGCGCACCGCCCAGCGACTTGCCGACCACTTCTGGAAGAGATGGGTCCGGGAGTACCTGCCCGAGCTGCAACACCGGCGGGAGCCCCACGGAAAAGGGGTTCCAATCCAGCTGCGAGACGTCGTCCTGATAGCGGACGGCAACCTTCCCCGCAACTCGTGGCCACGTGGGATCGTGGAGAGGTGTTTCCCGGGAGCTGACGGCATCGTGCGAGCCGTCGACGTGAAGACGGCGGGAGGACTCCTGCGGCGACCGACGAAGAAACTCGTCATCATTGCAAGCGCGGAGCCGGCCGACCCTTCCAGCAGTTAACACATCGGCCCTCCAGGACGGACGGCGATGTGCGGCGGGAGGATGTACGGGACGGCCGCCTATCAATCACGAACAATTAGTGATAAAAGTTACTAGTGATAAAGATAAGACAATAACAAAAGAGGTGGTCGTAGCCCGGACATAGCTATGTGATAGCTTAGGAATTTGCGTTGGTCGTAACCAGGATAAATAATAATTTGTGTATTAATCGTGTATTTTCTTAGTGTATTTTTACGTGTGTTTATTTGACGATTACTGTGTATTTTTTACTTGTGTTTACTTTGATGACTACTGTGTGTTTTTATTTGTGTGTGATAATAAAGAATAACCTTTTGACCCTAGCCTGGCCGAGAGACGGTGTGATGACGTCATCTCGGTCAAGCCTAGCTTATTATCGCCGTACCTAAAGGGTGCGCTATGTTTGCGACAATGTGTTGTAGTCCTTATCGCCGTACCCAAGGGAAGCGCTTTGTTCGCGGTAATATGTTTGGTCTTTACCGCCGCACCCAAGGGATGCGTTTTGTTCGCGATAACGTTTGGTCTATGTCGCCGTACCTGGAAGGTACGCTTTGTTCGCGATAACAATATTAATCTTATTTGTGATAATAAAACGAGATGTTTTATTGTAGGGTATCCAGGTTGGCCACGAGAGAGTCTCGAGTGTATTCTTGGCCAGCCTGGAATATTGTAAATTCAGGTCGCTAGGTAGCTCTGCGAGTGCCTAGGCTGCCTAGAATGGGTATTGGTATCCTGGACGGAACCTGGACTGGTCCCGAGAGGATCTCGGACTTGTTATGGCCAGTCTAGGAAAGTCGATCGCGGCTGCTGCCTAGGTATCCTAGTGAGGACCTAGGTAGCCTGGAAGCCGTCCAGGTGCCTCAGTGTGTACCTGGGCTGATCTGGAGAGGGTCTAGGACGTATTCCAGGTCAGCCCAGCTTAAAATGATTGTGTAAGTCCCCCTGCTCAGATGCAGACATTGTGTTAGGGACTTTTGTGATAAATAAAGTATTTCGAGGGTTGTCTTATTGCTCACTTGATCTCAGCAGGAAATTTTGGTGCTCGCTCCATCGACTTTACATCTCGGTCGGAGCGGGCATTCTGTCCCCTATTGGTTATAATGTAAACATTCTAATAGGACTATTCCAATAGGGGGCGGGGCTTACCGTGTTGGCAAAGGAAGCCGACAAACACGTGTAAGCTCAAAATCGAGGTCAAGTGAGTATTATAAAAGACAGACGGGCTTGCGGTTCCGACATTCCGATTTCGCCGAGCCAACAAGAAGAACTGCAAGCCCGAGGACACCTGAGAAGACCTTCCTGAAGCATGGAGTTTTATTCCGCCTGAAGCCGTCCGGGATCTTAACAACGAACCCCCCTGTCTACCCCGCATGATGTCGTTACACCGGTCGTGAGGATACGTCACCTACTAACATCGAGGGAAGCCAATATACAGTCCACTACTAAACCTCGCGATCCGGCACACCTATAGTGTTCTTGCGATACAACGGTAAATTCTGTTACAGTTTATAAGTACATAATTATCAGGAACGTGTTAACTGCTGGGGAACGAGACATTTGACCAACTGATTAACACTGGTGCGACGAACTCAAAACCACTCGTTCGATACCCGGTAGGTCATTTACTTCAACACTATATGGGGTGACTATTTATATGGTCTCATTTAGCTAACTATATTTATTTATTATAAACTTTATTGCACAAAGTACAAAGGCGGACCTAATGCCGCTAGACATTCTACTACTAGGTTCTCCCAAAACTCATTATTATTCTTGGGCCCATTTTTGTACAACAACATAAGCAAAAAGGTTACAATAAAGAACCTCTCCAAATTCCTTCTGAAGAAATCTATTGACATATTCCTAAAAAAACTCGACTACTATGAAACTGAAACCCTACTAACGATAATACAGTAGCTGTTTTAAAATTAATATTAACCCATTTTTATGTTCTTTTAACCAGGATTTGAACCCGTTTTATTAACAAAACGAGATCATTAGCATTTCGTCAATGTATGTATCCACGTATCTATTTGGTATACTGGGGTATGTACGTATATATTTATGTGTACGTATATGTATGTGTTTTGTGTATGTGTATGCGATATATGTACTTGCATGATGTAACTAATTAATATACAAATTACTTGCTGTGCAGATATACTCATATATATTTATGGATTTTTACAATTTTGAAAACAATATTTTAGATACTTATCAGAGTTTATTTAATTTCTATTTGTATAATTTTTTTTTTTTTACCAATGTAATACAGTAGTGAATTCTAATGCTATATTGTTAAATTTAATTTAGATTATAGTAATATCTGCATTAAGCACTTGTAAATCATAAGTGGATATCTAGTATATCATATATTCAGATTAAATAGGTATATTTTGTAATGCAGCTAAGTAGTGTATCATTGCTTGAACCATTTTTTATTTTTATATTTTTACTATTGTTATTGTCTAGAATTTATAACACTAAACCAATTGTTAATCTTTTAAGTTTTGTACTGATTAAGTTAAAGTTCTTTACCGTTTTTATTGTTTGTATCTAATTATTGAAACATGTTTATGTAAGAAACTATAATATTGTCTCATAACAGAAACTTTTTACTACTATAATTTTCTGAATTAAGTATTTTTTTTTTATTGTCACTGTATTTGATCTGCTTACAAAGCATATACTGTGCACCCGAACCTACTTAATCCGGTTTTAAACTGAACACCTCTTCGCCGGCGTGTGCGCAGGCAGAGAACATCGCCTATCCGTCGCTCAGTTTTAACTTGACGGAGGGTAATGCGACAACTCTTTTGTTTATAGTTACAAAATATTTTCTTTTTTATAAGATTATTTATTTATTTATAGGTCTTGACAGTCTTTGAAGAGCTTGAATAGAAGTGCTTGTGAGAGGTACCTAATGTCATATTGTCCACACTGGTGTGCGTATACTATGACCGATTGAATAAATTATAATAATAATTCGTCCTAACTGCCTCCGTGGTCTAGCGGTTGGGTCCGCTGGAGACATCGACGAGCTTGCCACTTGTCATGATTGGCCTGTGGTGGGGGTGGCTAAATGTAAATCCGCTTACTGTATCGTGATGATACTAAAATACTTTACTTTTTAGTTTAGGAGTATAACCAACAATCTTACACTCCCTCTTCCTTCTCCACCCTCCCCCAGTCCCCTCACCTTTTCTACAGACACACGCACACACACTTACATACTATACTTTACTTGCTTTTGTGTAACCTCTTTTTCAATCTTTTTGTATGATCATTGGAAAACACTGTCTCCTGTACAACTCATATTTAAAAGGGTGGGTGTCTGGGCGTTGACTGCCGACGGACAGACTTATACATATAGGTTTAGTTCGGCTGCAAATGTCTGTTTTTCCTGTACCATTATGCATAATGAAATATGTTATTGTTTTCATATCTTGTAACTTTTTTACTGAATAAAGATATTATATATATATTATTATTATTTGGAAAGAGAAACAATAAAATAACAAAATTATAATTACAGAATAACGCTAAGTATAAATAAATTGAGCTTTTTTGATATGAAGTATATAATATAGTATTATCACGACCGTATCCCTTCCGGGATAAACAGAAATCACTTTTTTTTTTTTAAATAACCGGATTCACATTTAGCCAACTTTACTATGGGCCCAACATGACAAGTGGCAAGCTCGTCGATGTCTCTAGCGTACCAAACTTGAGAAATATCACAAATAAATTAAATAAATGATTGTGTCCCGACGAATCAAATCCGTTAACTCCGGTTACATAAATTGAAGTATATCACAATATCACAATTCTATACTGGTCAAACCTTTGGGACAACTAAAGCAGTTACGACAAGATAAGGCAGGTGCTATCAAAACTAATAGAAAAATATTAGACTTCAATATATACTAGTGAATAATACACATATACATACACAAATACATACAAATAAAACTACATACATACGTTCTATGAATATACATAAATATAATATACCTACTATATGATGACTATAATGAGAGAAATAGCTTATGGTAAATTTAAACAGTGCGCAAAGACCAGTTTCTTAAATAGTGTTTTATTTGGAGCTTGACGGATGTCCACCGGTAACTGGTTCCAAAGATGCACAGCCACCACCGCAAACGACTTGGAAACGAACGGTGTGATGTGTGGGGAAGGAGAGCGTGGAGTTAGAAGAAGAACGTAAAGTTCTGTCATGAGTGGCACCAAGGAAATTAAATTTCTCTTTTAAATATTCCGGTGTATTATGCTCATATAATACTGAGTACAACATGCAGAGAATCTATAGTATAAACTATGACAAGTGGCAAGCTCATCGATGTCTCTAGCGTACCAAACTGGAGAAATATTTAATTTATGCAAAAGTAAAACAATATCCATGTTAAAACAATACTAATAATATAAACGTGAAAAAAGCTGTGTGTGTGTATAAATTTATGATAAACGTTAATATAAAACACACTAGAAATAACTATACTACTACCAGACTATAATATTTTTTACCCCAATAAAAATATACATATGTCTTAAGTATAATATATGTATGTCTATTTGGTATATGGTTATTGCCAAAAACGGGATAAAGTTTAAACTAAGTATACAATATTATATCAAATCAAATCATTTATTTCGTTTGGTTGACAAAACAACACTTGGATATTGTCAATACATTTTTTCTCCATAGTTTTTTTATTATTTCGATTATAAAATAACCAGCAGCTACTATGGGTGGACCCATCATATCAGCTATACCATCATCTTCGACTAAAACACTGTTGCCATAAACAAGTTCTTGCTTAAAACTAGGTAGTTAAAATTAATTCGTGGCTGTAAAAAGACCGTGTCAGCTTATAGACTAATATAATCGTTTTATTCGAAGTAATATACAAACAGTATAAATTTCAATATTAAATAAAAATAATAAATAATGAAACAAAATTAATATTGAGGCATAACATTTATAAATAATAAAATGTAACTAAGGAAGAAACTAACTAACCCAGAGAATTCCAGTCTGGGAATCGGAGTTCCTTTAAAATAAATATGTAAAAAAAACTAATATTTAAAAATTTTTGTATTTTTTATTTTTATTTTTTTGTATTATTTTTGTATGTTTACTGACTGCCTCCGTGGTCTAGCGGTTACGTCCGTGGATAGACTCGGAGGTACCGGGTTCGATTCCTGGTCGGGACACAAAATACATTTAATTAATTATTAATTTATTTGTGATATTTGTCGAGTTTGGTACGTTGGAGACATCGACGAGCTTGTCACTTGTCATGATTGGCCTATAGTAAAGTTGGTTAAATGTGAATCCGCTTATATATACCTAAGCGTGGTTTCTGACCACCCCGAAAGGGAAACGGTCGTGATTATACTTATGTTTACTATTGTTATACTGAGATCATCATCATTTGAGAACAACATGTGTTCCTACAGTCAACTTAAAGTTTTTGGTTAACTTAAATTACACGAGTAAAGCCAGGTGAAACAGTATAACTTATTTAAACAAGTGTGTAATTGTTATAATAAGTAGTTCAATGCTAATGCCAAGTATGTACTAATTTTCCTCGAATTGTTACCACTTGTGTCAATAATTTACAGACTGTTTGACCCGGCTTTGCCCGTGTAATATCATCATAATAATCACAGCCTTCACTCCTTTGTTTGAGATGGACCCATTCAGAAATTTCTGCAGAATTTTGCCTACACTCGCCACGCTGGCCAGACTGGTTGTTTTTTTTTTTTTAAAGTCCTTTATTATCGAAGCGGCTTAACGTGCGCTCCGAGGCACGGAAACGGTTAAACTT
The DNA here is from genome assembly GCA_910589645.1 of Tinea semifulvella. Taxonomy (NCBI): domain Eukaryota; kingdom Metazoa; phylum Arthropoda; class Insecta; order Lepidoptera; family Tineidae; genus Tinea; species Tinea semifulvella. The sequence continues at coordinate 3,426,519 of OU342600.1, forward strand.
CATTAAATAATTGCCCTTTCAGATTCTTGATTAAAGAATCATCACGACCGTTTTCCTTCCGGGGTGGTCAAAAACCACCTTATAAGAAGCGGATACACATTTAGCCAACTTAACTACAGGCCAATCATGACAAGTGGAAGGCTCGTCGATGTTTCTAGCGTACCAAACTCGAGAAATATCACAAATAAATTAAATAGTAATTTTTTTTTATTTAAATTAAATTATATTATTGTGTCCCCGACCAGGAATCGAACCCGGTACCTCCGAGTCTAAATCCACAGACTTAACCGCAGGACCACGGAGGCACATTCCTGATTGCCCATTTGTATCTGAAGATCTGATTATGTGTTATCGACACATTATATATTATTGTTTGTTATATGGTAAAAAAATACTAACTTTAAATTTATATATGTATGTGATATATACCTAAAAGAGATTACCCAAAACCAGGCCCCAACTTTGTTGGAGCGTGCCTCAACAAAATATTATTCAATAATCATCATATTATATTATTGTGTTTTTTTAAATTTAATTTCAACATCTGATTTACCCCAGCATTAAAATATAACTTAATTGAATAGTCAATTGGTTAAGATTTATGTATGAAATAGTTACAAAGCACTATTTATACGATTAGGTTCTTTATTATGATCAGGTACTTTATTATAGATAAAACACTGGATTTCAAATTGGCGGGAACGAAACTATGTAAAAATTTATTACAGATTATGAAATCACAATATATTAACTATGAAATAAAAAGAAATCATTATGCCACGAAAACATTTTATTGTGCTTATATCTCTTAAAAAAATGGGCATTCTCATTTGTATTAATAAATTAATAAATATTGAATATATGAAGCGAAAATTAATATATAAAATTTTTTTTTTACTATATTTTAGGCAGTTATTGCGAATCTCTTTTTCATATTACCATTAAAATTTTTTTTTTTTTTTTAAATCAACCGGCTATGAGAACTAAAACGTCCCGGAGACTATTTTGAGTATTTTTTGCTATTCCATGTAGTTGCACACTGCCTCCGTGGTCTAGCGGTTAAGTCCGTGGATTTAGACTCGGAAGTACCGGGTTCGATTTCTGCTCGGGACACAAACATATTTATTAATGTAAATACATTTAATTATTACTTAATTTAAATGTGATTTTTCTCGAGTTTGGTACGCTGGAGACATCGACAAGCTTGCCACTTGTCATGATTGGCCTATAGTAAAGTTGGCTAAATGTGAATCCGCTTATTTATAAGCGTGGTTTCTGACCAGCCCGAAAGGGAAACGGTCGTGATGATTGACTTTACTATGTAGTTTATGTTTGGCCTTGGAAAATTCACCTGGTTCATGACAAGAGGCAAACTCGTCGATGTCTCTAGCTTACCAGCCTCGATAAATTTCACAAATAAAATATTTTAATCTATCAGGTATCGAACCCAACACCTCTGCGTTTGAATCTACGGCTTTAACTACTAGATCACAAAAGCAGTATTAGTCTCGGAATCTCAGTAATCAAATTATTTAAATAAACTAATTAATTAATTTATTTATTTATTTTATTTAATAAAACAAATGCAACTAAAAAATAATGAAACATACTAAGTAGGTACTATTCTAAAATGTGTTGAAATATCTACCTACTTAAATTTATTTTTAAATTATCTAAAGAACATTCAAACTTGTAAGTAATAAATAACTAAAAAACAACTTACCAGTCAAATCACTTTATAAAAAAATCTGTAACACGTACAAAATTTAATTCATCACTTTATTCCATAAAGAAATACACTCGACAACTAAATTAAAGAAAAACCGGCGACAATACGTGCGTTTAAAAACTGACGTGGTAAACCGCTCTGTGTTGCCAGAAACAAAATCAAAAATTGTTATTTAAAACACAGCAATTTTCACAACAATACCATCAAAAATCTACGACCATCTTCGTTTCACTGCGCAAGAGTACCGTCTTTGCAACGGTTCAGCTGATTCTATACGGAGCTGGTACAAATATATGTATCTCTTTCTTTCATATAACGCTGTTTCCTTCTGTCTTTGAGGAATCGTGGTTCACCGGCCTTGACTATGAATGCTCAGCCTCCCCGGTAGAATACAAATATACCGTTGATTTTTGTCATCTCACTCTAAATCACAACAATTGCTATAGGTGCAAAAGAGATAGGTACACAATCTTAGGCTTCGATACCTGTCATGTCAATGACCGCAAGGATCAAAATAAAAGGAAAATATTTATATTAAACAGTTAGGCTGCTCCGTTAGTTTGTATTTAAGTCCTTTGACCTCAATTTCGGTGTAATCCTAGGAAAACAATATTCATTTTCTTTAAACTGATGAATAACGCGAACTGCCGGAATTCGGAGCAATGGAGAAGACAAAATTCTAAGCATTCCATGGATGCACCGTGCGGGTGCCAAGTCCATCGTGTGTGGGTAAGAGTTGAGAAGAATGGTGTTTCGGGCTTGCGCTTTTATGTGCGATAATACGCTCACCATCCACAATTCTACTCCTTTCCCTACCCAACCAAATACTGCATGATTCCTTTAATGTCTAGGAACATTTTAACATATAAATGACATGCTGACAGAAAGGTCTGGAGACAGGAAGGCTGTCAATTGTTTCTGCCAAAGTATTAGCCACGATATACAGAGGGGAAATGTTGCCAGTCTCCTTGGGACTATCTCGGATGGGACGTCTCTAGAGGACATTTTTTATTTATAGTTTAGTTTATTTATAATGTTATTATTTAGGTAGCTTTGCGGTGGCTCGGTTGTAAGAACGCGTACCTTAAATCCTACAAAGGTCGGTTCAAACCCATCCGGCATGTACCAATGAGAAATACACTTTTCTTACGTACATTTGTTATAGATTTACAACACCATCGTTCCCGTGCCTCGGAGAGCACGTTAAGCCGTCGGTCCCGGTTCCACTAATACCAACTTGTGGAATCGTTAATAAATTGTCATAAAAAAATGTCATAATATCCTCGCCAAGACGTCTGGCCAGCGTGGCGTATGTAGGCCAAATTCTCCAGTTCTGGAAGGCCCATCTCCAGCAGTGGAGGTCTAGGACGCTCGGTTCTAGGGGCTGTAATGAAAAAAATTAAAAGAGACTACTTTTGTGTGGTTCCGTTGTAACTTTTCTTAACATCCTAAAAAGGTGGGTTTAAACCCTGGCATTTTTTTATATACGATTGTCTTAGATTTACAACACCACCCTTCCCGTACCTCGGAGAGTTGTCGGTTCACTAATAGCAACTTGTGGAATCATAAATAAATAGTTTTTTTATAATTTTCGACACGAGTCGACCCGTGACCACGGCCAATGCAACTTGGCTGAAACGTCGGGAGAAATATGTCTCTAAGGTAAATCGCGTAAAAACCCGTTAAAATTATAAAAACCTATTATAAATAAATAGTCATTAAAAGTCCAAAATTTTAAATAGGTGGTAGACAGACAAACTGATGGTGGTAAATTTCCTAGTTCGTTCGTGTCGATAAACCCAGTGTATCCACACGTTTCGGGATCATGCCAAGTCAAGCCGGCATAGTCTTAGGGACTAATGTCAGTCATGAGTGTCTGATTCCAGATGCTAACATTCATGGAACTCTCGCGCCACCTACCATCAGGTGGGCGCTTGGTCGTGCTAGTATAAAAAAAAACCCATTGGTTCTTGAACCGTCTCGCGTCGGCTGAAAAAGCAAAATGTCACAAATACGAGCCTTTTATGTACATTTGTCATATATTTACAACACCAACTGTTCCCTAGCCTCGGAGAGCACCTTAAGCCGTCGGTCTAGGTTCCACTAATACTAACTTGTGAAATCGGTATTAAATTGTCATTAGAAAAGTTATACAGAACCTTGCCAACCCGTCTAGCCAGGCGTGGCGAATGTAGGACTCCAGAATTTTTTGGAAGGCCCATCTTCAACAGTTGAGGTTTATGACAAATAAATTAAGTGACACCACTCATAAGGAGACCCCAAGGCGCCTACGGACTAAAACCCTATAAACCGTCTCTCTTTCACTGTTGGCCCTGTGTGCCTTAACAGCTAAGTCTGAGTCGTGGCTACGAAGTGAAGGCACTCGTTCGCCGCGTAAATAGTACACATTTTTTGTACGACGTTTTTAGTTTTCGATCTTTTGCCAAAACATAAAGATTTTGCGGGTTAGCATGCCGCAAGAGTTGCCAATGGTAACAATATTTTTTTTCTTAATGAACACGTGCAACTTTAATTGTTTGTCCTTGTGCATTATTTATTGTAATTGCAAATGCTGCGTACAGGGGAAACTTAACTCTTCTAAACTGAAATCAGTCGGAATTATTTGAATACGGGGAATCAAAACATTTTTTCCTTTTGCCATTCCAGTCATGACTAAAGATTTTATAATGTTGTGTACTAGATGTGCAATTTGTAAACGTGTACCATTATCTAGCCTTAGCGCGTCTAGATTTATCATAGGACTGGAACACTAACTTTCAGCCTCAACTCATGGAAAGCCACTCCTGATATTTATTTATTTATTTACTATTAGGTGTGCAAACAGATTCCAGTCAATTGCAAATTTGAGTTCATTTAATTTATACATGGACTAGACTGGAATCCAAGCAGCACACACAACATGCAAATTATAATAATTATTATTAAAATTAGAAAATAAATTACACAAATTAAATTCAATCATAATTACAATTCAATAATATCAATTAAATAATTCCTTACACAAATACAATTTATAACAAAATATACATGCACAACAATACAGGTAACATAATAATAATTTAACGATAGATAAAAGTCAATATGAGGCAAATAAGGCAGAGGAGGTCTGTGGTAATGGACTTTTTATACGCTGCAAAACCACTGTCAAAAACAACAATATCAGGCCGCAAGCTAACCACTCTATTGTAGGTGCGATACATTCTCACATATATGATAATTCTAAAGGGTTGAGAAACTCCTACAAACTTCCTTAAAAAAGATAAAAATAACCTCATACAATAATAAATCTCGAACCATCTCGAATCTCAATGAAAATACGCTCACAAATTGCCATATATGTTGTACGGCGTTAATATGCGGACAGGTTGACATCCACTCTGTATATGACAGCATGTTGGTACACTCAGATACATAAGTAGTTTTTAGTTACAGTTTGAATATGATTACAATTTAAAAAAACAAACTATCATGTCATCTTTTGCGTCAGAAATCACGTTTCTTTTGTAGGTATTTGGAACACCAGGTGTGACCTTCGTGCGGCGTAGGGCGAAGAATACCATCCATAGTGCGTCGTACCCACGGTCAAGCACGGAGGAGGCAGCATAATGATCTAGGGCTGCATTTTTTTTATTTATTTTTTATTTTTATATACTAGCACGACATGTGGCCCTGCGCCCACCTGATGGTAAGTGGCGCGCAGGGTCCATGAATGTTAGCAACTGGAATCAGACCCTTATGTCCGACATCAGTCCCTAACACTATGCCGGCTTGACCAGATGCCTTTTCACACTTCGCTTGAAGGACTCCATTATAGGAAAGTGGAAACACAGAGGCTGGAAGAGCATTCCACATCTTTATTGTGCGACAGATGTATGAGTCACCAAATATATAGGTACGCGAAGGAATGGTGACTACGGTATGTGGGTGCATGTTCTGACCTGTGCGTGTGGTTCGGTTGCGGAATGGAGAGGAAGGAATTAGGTTATAGAGCTCTTCAGAGCACTCACCATAGTATAGCCGGTAGAACACGCTCAGAGAAGCTACATCTCGGCTGACTGCTGACGGAGTTGGTGAAATGTTTACGAAGGTCGTATGAACAGCGAAAAGTACATAGAAGGTCATGAAACTGCACTTGTGCCTTTGCTTACGAGTATTTTTGGCGAAACCAACCTAGACGAACTTGTCATAACTCAGCGACCACATTGCGCTGGTTAACTGAAACCAACAGAACATCTTTGGGGCGTTTTGAAGCGGAGGATTAAAGAGCATAGCATATATAGCGGTCATGCGTCGAATACTTCTCACCTCTGGGATGGCTCCGCTAAGTATCTTACAGATGCTTTCAATGTCCTGCAGAGGCCGGCAATTCGGATAGTGGACGATACCACAGTGTCTAAAACTCTCGAATCACTGCAGCTTCGCCGTGACGTTGCCTCTCTGAGCGTGTTCTACAAGCTATACCACGGCGAGTGTTCTGAGGAGCTCCATAACCTTATCCCTTCTTCTCTATTCCGCAACCGAACCAGACGCACAGGCCAAAATATGTGTGCCTGTTTGCTTTCGTTGCGGCTATTTGGGTACTCTTTATTAATTAATAAATTCATTTGTAAAAATAACATTCGTTTTATTTTCTTCACGAATTGAGAGTGACATAATACAAACAAGATTTGACAAATAGATTATTTATAAAATAAGGTAAAGAACTACAAACGGTTAGGTCACGCCACATACTCCGCCATGTGCCTGTTTGCTTTCGTTGCGGCTATTTGGGTACTCTTTATTAATTAATAAATTCATTTGTAAAAATAACATTCGTTTTATTTTCTTCACGAATTGAGAGTGACATAATACAAACAAGATTTGACAAATAGATTATTTATAAAAAAAGGTAAAGAACTACAAAAGGTTAGGTCACGCCACATATGCATCCACATACCATACCCACTATCCCTACGCGTACTCATAAATTTGGAGACTCTTACATCTGTCGCACGCTGAAGTGGAATGCTCTCCCAGCCAGTGTGTTTTCTCACTCTTATAACCTGGAGTCCTTCAAGCGAAGTGTGAAAAAGTATCTTGTTAGGCCGGCATAGTGGTAGAGACTGATGTCGGTCGTGATGATCGGCGTCAGTTGCTCCCATTCTTGGACCTCGGGTACTGCTTACCATCAGGTGGACGCGATGTCACATGTCGTGTTCAGTATAAAAAAATAAAATAACATCAAAAACGGCAATAAAAATGCGTTGGTGCAAGAATGGCATGCTATAACAAGGGAGGACTGCTGTAAGCTTGTACGCAGCATGCCAGCTAGAATCAATGCAGTCATTAAATCAAAGGGGGCACCGACTAGATTTTTAAGTTTACTCAATTCAATTATTCTTCTTTTAATAATAATAAATCGATTTAGAAACAAGACGTTGTTTGTTTTCATTATTTTATGTAAATTTTAGGGTGCCTAATACTTTTAATAATTTTTATTTTTACCTTGTACTTTATTTAAAAAATCGGGTAAATAATATTTTTCTCAATATTTTTTTTGAATTATTTAGTTTAAATTTTTAGTTATTTTCGTAGCTTGAAATTGTGAAGAGATCCACAGAACATGTAAAGTTGTGTAACCGACTGTACATTTTTGTATACAGGATGCCGTAACTACTCATTCATAGTTTTCAGAAACAGAATTCTAAATACAGCTACTTTCCATTGACTTTTTGTAGACTGGTCATTCAATCTTCACTTCAATGAACGACACTGTATTTTTTTTATAAAGTATCATCACGACCGTTTCCCTTTCGGATTGGTCAGAAACCTAGCTTATAAATAAGCGGATTCACATTTAGCCAACTTTCATTCATAGCCCCTAGAATACAGTGTCCTAGACCTCCACTGCTGGAGATAGCCCTTCCAGAACATATATCTGGAGAATTTGGCCTACACACGCCACGCTGGCCAGACGGCTTGGCGAGGATATGATGTCATTCTTTTTTCATGACAATTTATTAACGATTCCACAAGTTGGTATTAGTGGAACCGGGACCGACGTCTTAACGTGCTCTCCGAGGCACGGGAACGGTGGTGTTGTAAATCTATGACAAATGTACGTAAGAAAAGTGTATTTCTCATTGGTACATGCCGGGTGGGTTTGAACCGACCTTTGTAGGATTTAAGGAACGCGTTCTTACCACCGAGCCACCACCGCGCTAGCCAACTTTACTATAGGCCAATTATGACAAGCAAGCTCGTCGATGTCTCTAACGTACCAGACTCTAGAAATAGGTATCACAAAGAAATTACATTAATTATTGGGACACAAACCAGGAAACGAACCCGGTATTTAGACGGGCTAAATCTATAGTCTTAACTTCTAGACCACGGAAGCAGTTTACGGCAGGCACGTCTGTTTCTAATTTTGAACTGACACTACTGTCAAAACTCTACCTATGAACACTGTCATGTATTCTTATAATCTGAGCGTTTGACAGCTGCATTAATTGAGTGCGAAAACGTCTTAGAATCGGATGTAAGAGTGGAATTAATATTCGAGAGAATTTTCATAACAAAAACCGTAACACAAAAATATTGATAAGTAATTCATAAACATTTCGTAGTTTACAAATAATTCTGTTAAATGCAAAACCATTTCATATCTCAATCAAAACTTAGATAAAATCTTTGTAATGGTTACTTTTTAAAATGTTGGACGCGCGTAGTTATTCTACTTAAATCTTATTAAAAAATGAAATTAAATAAGATTTTCCTTAGATTCATTTTATATATAGTTTTGGTTATTAATGGAAATTATTTTAACAATCAGGTATCCATATCAATATTATATTATAATTTGGAAAGAAATCTGTGTGTCTTTTCACATTTTTTTTTAATTTTCCATAATTTTGCCTTATTAATTATGGTAATTAAAAAAAAAAACTTTCGGCGTTTTTTGCACGGACATGTCGAGTGCAAGTTGTTTTGTGAATTAATTTACTGTGGATATTATTGGTCTAAAGTGGTATTGTAATGTGAATAATGGTGGAAAACGATAAATTGGACTTTAAATATAGGGCACAAGTTGCAGTTAATTTTTTGCGGTTTTTCCGCGCTGTCAACTCCCATATTTTACCCGACGTGTTAGAGCTATAATGCCGCGAATGACTCCAAGAAAAGCATCAAATTCTGCAACATCTGAAATTTGATGATAACCTCATTTACTCCAAAATCTCCAGAATTTTCTGGAAGACCCATCTCCAACTGTGGAGTTCTAGGACTTGTTCTAGGGGCTGTGATAAAGATGATCAAGGCACCATTTCTATCCCTCAGCCACTTGCGGATATTTAATAATTTTAATTTTAAAGTATCATCATCACGGACCTTTCATTTCATCATATCATCCCTTTCGGGGTGGTCAGAAACCACGCTTATAAAGAAGCGGATTCACTTTTAGCCAACTTTACTACCTATAGGCCAATTATGGCAAGTGGCAAGCTCGTCGATGTCTCCAGTCTCACCAAACTCGAGAAATATCACAAATAAATTTAATATTAATTAAATGTATTTATTTACATTAATAAATATTTTTGTATCCCGACCAGGAATCGAACCCGGTACCTCCGAGTCTAAATCCACGGACTTAACCGCTAGACCACAAAGGCAATTTTAATTTTAAGCGTTTTTTTCACTATTTAACGTTATTTTGACGTAAGCTCGTCTATGATCGGCAAAACTCGGGTAAAGTGCCTAAATAACAGAATCTACTATTTGTCAATCTCTTGTTTACGCTTAAGTAATAAACTGCGGCTTAAGAAAAGGTTTAAGAAATGTATAATACATACATATCTTCACGCCAGATCCCTTGCGGGGTAGGCAGAGACAATTGAGCGCCATTTGACACGATCACGACCATACCTCTTTCGCTTCGTCGACATTCACATGCCCTTTGGTTTCGAAGACTTTTTAATGCACCTTCAGTCAGTGTTTTATTTATTTGATCGTGATATGTGAGTCTCGGTCTGCCAGGGCCTCTTTTACCCACAACTTTCGCATTATATATTTGGTTCGTCAATCTTTCATCGCTCATCCTTTCAACATGCCCGAACCATCTTAGCATGCCTTTCCTTATTTTTGCCCCTATGCTTTCTATAAATGTGTAATAGCTCTGAACTTTTATAAATCAACGTGTATTCAGTCGTGAACTATCCAATATCAAGGTACATTATTGCTCATTAAAAACTACAGTGAATGTTAACGAATACAAATTGTGCCACAAAACTTAGTACACAACACCTAACTATTAAATAAAAACCATTAAGACGTGGTTCAATTTCATTAAATACATTAATAAAATAAAGTTTATAATGTGGTGACTGTACCACATCCTTTAAAAATATAATTTTATTTTTTGATCGGTTGTCATAAATGACATGTTATGTTTTTTGGCAGAATAAAAATATTATTCAATTCAACAACTTAAGTTTTATTATTAAACATTATCTAGCGTCCTAAATTGGTGACCCCGAACAAGAAATGGACACACAAACAGAGCAACCAGGTAATGAAATAAACGTCGTATCAAAAATAGCACTTCGTTTACCACAATTTTGGAAAGTAGACCCAGAACTATGGTTTTTTACAAATTGAAGCTCAATTCGATCTCGCCGACATTAGTAGAGATAAAACAAAATATAACTACTATTCTGCCAAAAATCATAACATGTTATTTATGACAACCGATCAAAAAATAAAATTATATTTTTAAAGGATGTGGTACAGTCACCACACTAACTTATAAGTTAGGTTCTTCTTTTTCTTCTTAAGGTGCCATCACCTATCGGAGGTCGGCTATCATTAAGGCGATTTTAATTTTGTTGCCCGCTGTCCGGAAGAAGGATCTGGTTCTCATCCCGAAGCACTCCCTAAGGATCTTGGGCTAGGACGTGCGTCTTTTCCGCGGTGTTCTGGAGCTTTGTATCTTTCCTTGCATGACGAGCTGTAGAATGCTATACTTTTTATTGCACATGATGTGTCCCAAGTACTCCTCTCTCTCTTCGAACTCTAACGACTGCGCTTTCTTTCAAAAAATATCTTTACTCCCATTTTCTATCCATTCAGAATAACTAAAGTTATGTATATCTGTGTTAAACTGTTTTTTTCACTCTTTTCTCTATTTTTAACCTTAAACCTATATTATAGTGCGTATTTGTTTATTTCTGTATATATGTAATTATATGTATTGTATTATAGATATACTTGTATATATTATAATATGTATGATATGTAGTTTATGTAGTATTAGTATAAATTATTGTTTTTGTTAGTAAATACTTGGCACTCTGCCTGTAATCCGTTAAAACTTCCAAAGGTTAGCTGGTGGAAAATGCCTTACGGCATAAAGCTCGCCTGTGCACATTAATTTTAAGTTAATTTAGTTTTTGTGCAATAAAGATTTATTTATTTATTTATCCTTCGCTTTATTATTTTAATTAGTTCCATGCCTGTTCATCTTTTGCAAGACGGTTTTGTTTCTTACTCTGCCCTTCCATATATTTTTTGCCTTTTCTATTTATGGGTAATTTTGTTAAAAACTCAATTTTTGATGAATAATTATGTTAATTTTGTCACCGTATATCTTCAGAGTGTTTATTCGGAGGTTTGTAAGGATTTTGGACAGGATTTATTATTTAATTGGCACTTTTATTTGTAATTTTAATGTTGTTAATTATAACAATTAGTAATTGTTAGGTAAACAAAAACAGACGGTACTTAATACTTTTTACGCGAATAAATGTGTGTGGTTGATGTTTAAAACTGGGGTATACGAGTAAGTCTTGTTTGTTGTAGCGCGACTAAATTGAATTTCCAGCAAGCTCGACTGTAAATTAATATGAATAGGTTTTTCCTTTGAAGCTGGTTTTTCCGTAGCCATAAATGCTGAATTAATTTTACAACTCAACTCAATTATGTTAGTTTAATAAACAGGGTTTCAATACGAAAATTTGACTTTTTATAAACTGAAGTTAAGTTAATTCCCTTAAGAATTATTTAATCGTTTATTTTTATATAATTAATACTATTTCAAAGTAAAAAAAAATAATTAAATTGAAACTAAACCTAATAAAAAATAAACTATAAGTTAAAAATATTATCTAGAGATTTCAGGGATAGTCTTAAGAAGACTGGCAACATTTCCCCTCTGTATAGCGAGGCACGTTGGCAGAAATATTTGCCAGCCTCCCTATCTCCAAACTCCAAACGCCAGACGCTTGGCTAAGTGTCCCCATATGCCCATCGTCTTAACCCCAAACGGCGCAAATTTGTAACCTGTACCGAGGTTCGCGTATTTGCGTACCTTGAGGTTCTCAGCAGAAACAGCCGCCCGCGCTTAACGAGGTCGCCTGGTTGTGGACTTAATTAAATTAGTCGTCAGTGACTGATTTCAGTTCTCAGCGACGAGTAGTTCAATAAGTGGACATACTGATGGTGGCGGTAGGTTTACAGGTCGTAGTCATGTTAACGTCATTCTTCTTCGCAGTCGCTACACTCTAGCCGTCGTAGTCATCATTTGGGTGCTAAGTGATGTAATGTTCTATTACCGTTGCTGCGTCTCCGGATGTCGAGGTAATGCGGCCAAGGTTGTCTGGTTCAGCGAGTGTGAAAGTCTTAGAACCCTCGTTTTCAGCCTCCGCACCAGTAGTGGTAGACGGTACTGTGGGGGGGCGACGTACCCGGTGTTGGGACTAATTTGTCAAATTAAACAATTCTTCAATGTTCAAAAATTCTTCAAAGGGCGCAGAACGACCGACTCGTCTGCTGTTTTCTAGAAATCTGCTGCGATATGATTAGCGCCATTCACTAAGCGACTCGTAAATAGTCGTTATTGAACCAATCAGAAATCAGCACGCGACTACGTTCGTAAACAACGCCACCTACTTTACAAAACCATATTGATAATCATTCTTAACTTATGTCTAAACAGTAGAATAATAATGTAATACAGCCACGAATTAATATTAATGGACATAAATATCATTATTTTTAGATTGTAAGCTGACATGGCCTTTTTACAGCCACGAATTTATATTTATATTTATGGACATAATTATTATTAGATTGTACGCAGACATGGCCTTTTTACAGCCACGAATTTAATATTAAGTATCTAGCTGTAAGTAAAAACAAATTCCTCGTTTATGGCAACAATGTTTTAGTTATAATTATTGTATTGATGTTGGGTTCGGTTCAGCCATGGTCAATGGTAATATTTTTTATTTGTTTTTATTTATTTTATTTATTGGCTTGTATGTATTGACAATATCCAAGTGTTACGTGCTAACCATACGGAAATAAATTATTTTGATTTGATTGAATAATAACTATGTTACATTAGAAAGGATAACACCACACCGGTAAGGGTAATTGGAATAGTTTTTATTTTTTTTGTGTTAATAATTTATTATTTATTAAGGTTCTATTACCGTTGCCTAGGGCGATTAGTCAATAAATAGTATTTATAATAATGTGTTCATCATTCATCATTACAGCCCCTAGAACACAGCGTCCTAGACCTCCACTGCTGGAGATGGGCCTTCCAGAACATATATCTGGAGAATTTGGCCTACACTCGCCACGCTGGCCAGACGGCTTGGCGAGGATAAAATATAGGATAATAATGTGTTGCGTACTTCTTATTTAAGTTTATTTCAAGTGGCACGCCTAACAATCCACGACACTCCTCTCGCACCGCAGTTTTATTCGCGCTCTCATATAGGTGATGATCCATTGCAGCCTTCATCTGGTTAGTCCATCTTATCGGAGAACTACCACGCTTCCTTCTTCTGTGGTGTTGTAAATCTACTACAAACGTGAACAGTGTGTTTCTCAGTGGTACATGCCGGGGGAGGGGTTTGAACTGATATTTGTAGGATTTTAAGGAAAGCCTCCTCACAGCCGAAGCACCACCGCCCATGATGCTTTACTTTGCAATATTATCTATGTTACAGATGCTGTCATCAGCAGAAATAGCCGTACACTACAAAGATGAGTTTGCGATTGATAGCAGTAACTTTCAAGGAAATAAGCTTCAAAAAAACGTACATCACACCAATGTAATATTTTTTTAAACTACTACATATAGGGTTGTTAATTCATTACTTTCTTAACTTTATTATTATTGTGGTATATTTACATTACTTAAACAGCTCCCAACAGCGTATGTAAGATATATTGTATGTAGTACCTATATTTATGTGTAAATATGTATAGTGTGTAGTATATGTATTATTGTGTACACATTTGTATGTATATTATTATGTATTATGATATCATAGAATAAGTTTATTTTATTTTTCTTTTAAATTAATTTTCATATTTGAGCTCTTTGCACCTACCTCTTAATCAAAATTCTTTGTATTGTCCCAAAGGTCGGCTGCTAAAGAATGCCTAGCGGCATTAAGCTCGCCCCTTGAACATAGTGCTATAATGTTTTTAAATAAATAAATAAATTGTTTATTGCACAAAATATATGGACAAAGGCGAAGGTATTTTCTAACATCCAACCTTTGGGAGAGTGTGAGATTAAGGGTAGTGCCGATATCAAGTTTAACCATATCTAATATACTACACACACTACATACTTACACTGTTACATAAATTACACATATAAAGAATAAACGCATATATACATAGAAATTATGCCAAATACATATTGTTAGCCTGATGATTACTCCTTGTTGTCTAGAAATAAAGCAGTGACCAAGCGCTTAAAAACGTGAAGACGGCGCGTGTCTAATAGCGAGTGGTATCTTGTTCCACAGCCGGGCCACAGACACAGTGTACGAATCTTAATATCTGCTAGAGGAGTGGGATGGGATTAAGTTGGTTGTTATGTGAAGAAGTAGGGTAGGGTCAGATCAGGGTATATTTTTATAAATTCACAACTTTACCATCATGATAAGTGACAAGCTCGTCGATGTCTCTAACGTACCAGAGGAGATAAATGTTACAATTAAATTCAATATATTTTTGTGTTCTCGACCAGGAATCGAATCTGGTACATCTGTGTCCAAATTTACGGTCTTACCAGCTAGACCAGATGTGACTTATAAAGACTGATAGCCACTTAAAAGTGCTTACGTGGAAATAAAAAAAAAATGGTTTGGAGTAACTTCTTGAGCTTAACTCTAGAATATTTATCTTTTTTTTTTAAATATCATCAGAATTTTGTTTAACATTCACATGCCAATTCGTTGTCGCAGAAACCTTAGAGTTCTCTGTCTCCTTTCCTCTGTTTTAAACGAGCCTGCGACACCGAAATACATTAAAAACTATTTTGTCTATCTCTCTCCTTTCGACGATAAATCTTTATTTTCTTCTCACAACTCTCTTCTTTCTGTTCCCTCAAATAATTTTAGATTTGTCTTCAACTTCTTCGTAGTAGTTGCCACAAACTTATAGATTGATCTTCCGGTGAACATAAGGCAGGCAACTAACAGATTGTCTTGTAAAAAAACTGGTCATTCACACTTTATGAATATCTGTTTATATTTATATTGGGTATTTATTAGAATTTAATATATTGATTTTATAATTCATATATAAGTAGGTATATACTATATGTCTACGGGCATTAAGCCTTTGTACTTTGTGCAATAAAGTAAATAAATAATTTCAGATAAATAAGTACCAACAGCTAAACAATCATTTAAGGAAACCAATTGAACCAAAATGGCTACCAGATTCCTTTAGCGACGTAAAAGAACTTTCCAAAATACACAAGAGAAAAAAGAAAGTTAGTAAATTAAACAGAAACAAAAGAAAAAAAATTAGAAATAAAACGAACAAAAAGAAAAAGGACCTCAATAATTCCAACATATCGACAGATGTAATTTACAATACAAATAAGAAAGAGAAAGAAGACAAATTCAAGAACAAGAATCACGTGTATGAGTGGGACAAAAGCTATGATAATAGTCATTATAAACCATTTGATGTCATTGTTCATATTAAAGTATAACAAATAGGTGTTATTTGATATTTTTTTTGAATTATTCTTTACGTCACAGTTAGCAAAAGTTCTAACTTTAATATACGAGTATAAGATTTAAAAACAAATGATTATTAATGTATGAAGCTAATAGGTAGTGTTTTTAATATTATAATTGTATGCAATTATAATAGCGCCATCTATTATCGACTGGATGAACTTTATGGTTCACCGAGCAATAATTGGAGCCAATGTCAACCTTATAGCTAGTGTTTTTAAGGTTATAATTGTGTAAAAATGCTATGCTTTTTATTGTCCCAAACGTTGACTGTAACATAATGTTCGCCGTCTGTACATAGAGCAATAAAGTTTAAAATAAATAGAATCTTGGTATATTTCCTTTGTTTTGACAATTTTCTCCTTTGTATGTAACGTACGACTTAGGTAAGTGTACGAATCCGTGATGAATAATCGGCCCTTAGTAGTACACCTTTTACCTTTAGATGTCCTTAGGCTGGTTGCATAGCTACGCCAATCGTCAGCGCGTGTAAAAAGCGCGCGGCTGGTTTTTAGGTAACTGTTTAACGATGTAGTATCGCGCGGTTTGTAGACAAACAGTTGATAAGCACCAATCAACGGGTGCGGGTTAAATCCATACTAATATTATAAACTTGAGAGTACTTGCATTTATTAAATAATTCTTATTTATTTAAAACTTTTTGCACTATGTACAAAGGCCTAATGCTACTAGATTCTACCATTAAATTCTTACTTAGGCCGCGTTCGTTTTAAGAAATGTTAGCATGAAAATACCACTTTTTTAGCACAAGTCGTTCGTTGAATGAAAATTCTAACATTTGATGCTAATTTCGTCTGTCAGTACCGTGTTGAAAGGGGTTATTGATGTTACTTTTTGACACATGTTATTTAGCATAAAAATAGTTTATTTACATTGTTGTATAATTTATAGTTTATATTATATTTGTTTAAAATGTATTATAAACGATTTTATGTAATAAAATCATAATACATTGTCAATTGATTTGTTACTTGTCATACTTGTCAAAAAGTAGCCTCACCGCTCGTTTTTTTAAGAAATGTTAGCATTGTTAAAACAATGGCATTTCTTAACAAAAACGACATTTCACGCTGGTTTATGAAGTTGCACGAAATGTTGAAAATGCTATAAAACGAACGCGGCCTTGGTCAACCATAGGGACATTACGAACATTGTATGTGGGAAGTAGGTGCAAATATTTGAACAGGAAAATAAATAATTAAAATTCTACTAAAACTAAATCTATACTAATATAAAACATAAATAACTATATATACATACAATATTACTTACGTCTACTTACTTACTTGGGTCTATTTAAGAAGTGTGTGAATACCATTTTCTTATAGCATTCTGTTGAGCGCTTGTCAGATATCTAAGGGCAGGTTGTTCGACAGATGTGCGGCAAGCACTGGAAATGAGTCGGACATAAAACTAGAGTGGTGAGATGGTAAAGCAATTACAGCGACCTGTCGTGGAAATACAGCATTTCCATTTATGGATGGAATTATGTATAGGTGACGAATAAAGCTTGAATTTGATTTTAATTTAGTCTAACATCTCAGTCATATCAAACATTAACAGGTCACCGGAATCTGCTAATCTGCTGGTCTTCTGCTAACAGCTTGCTTATTGGACCACTTTGTTGCTTAGTCTTCTACTAGCAGGAGTAGAATCATTTAAAATAATCAAATTAATTACGTTTCATAAATGCCTGTAATAGCTTTACGTGAATAAAGATATTTTGACTTTGACTTTGATCCTTGTCTAAAAGAGATTACGACAGTTTTTATTTAAAAGCGATAACTTCTTATAACGTTATTCAATGTCTTTTTATCAAAGTTTTATAAGAACTTTCTTCCAGTCTATTTAAGTACAATGGCAGTATACGTTTTTGAACAAGTGATAGTGCAATAATAAATCGTCGACGTCTTTCTTGCGAATAAACTTGAAGCATTTCATTATTTATAAACTGTATATAGAAGATACAACCGCAAGTAAGTAATGCTGCGAAGTAACTGAAGTGCCTGCTTTCTTTTTTTTTGTTGAGCCGTCTCTGAGTCTGAGCTAAGTCTGAGTAGTGGCTACGAGTAAAGGCACTAGCTTAGACGGAGTTGCAAAATCGTCCAACAATACGACTACAGCCTAAAAGGCCACCGCCCGCGAGGTGGCCGCATACCCGAATCACCGTGAAGCCTTACTTGTATAAGAAGACCTCAAGGCGCCTACGGACTAAAACCCTATAACAGTTTCTCTTTCACTGTTGGCCCTGTGTGCCTTTATAGCTAAGTGTCAGTCGTGGCTACGAGTGAAGGCATTTGTTCGCCGAACGGCAGTTGGCATTTATACGACCGCAACTTACAAGCCCGACAGCGCCGCCAGCCGCCGCCGATTCAAATTCAAAATATTTATTTCCATATGGTTCACATGTAACACTCGGATATTGTAATTTTTTTACAATATTATTAAAATAATAAATTAAAAGATTAGGTTAAATTATGGATAGACCGAAATAAGTAAGTGACATTGCTGCCATAAGCAAGTACTGTAGCTTAACCTAAATTCGAGGCATTATAGCCGTGTCAATTTATAATCTAAATAATTATAACATAATGTATAATTATAATTTATTTGTCAGAAACATGGTAAGTACAGGGATATAAATTATTATATGTAATTGACTAAAAACTAATTATAAAGAAAACTAAAACTAAAAATACCTATGAAATTAAAGCTATTCTACAAAATAAACTAAGGGCTTACCACCAGGGAGGGTACCTAAAACGCTCGCCGCATTTCCTCGTTGAATTATTATGGACATATTCTGTTTTAGGTAGTTGTGGCATTTGGGATCGCCACACTCTTGGAAAATTCGTTTACCCAGCTCTTTTATGAATTTGTGGGTATCAAGAGAATATACCCCCATTGTTTCAACCCCAAATGCCACAAAGTTATAATTTTGTTTAATGCTATTGTATTTGATGTGTTTTCTAAATTCGGCTGTATGAGCAGCCGAACCGGCCTTTTTTGATGTAGAGGAAATGTGGCAAGCGGCAAAGGTATCCACACAGGTGGCATCCCAAACAAGACATCTTCCCTCACTCCATGGTACAAGAGACATACCATCCGGCCTTTTACCGTCACTACGTGAAAGTCCTGATGGTTCAAGGACGGACGGGATTTTAGCAGACCACAAACTTCTCTTAATGAACTCATTTAGGGCTTGGTGTCTGGAGAATCTGCCTGCACTCTTTTGACAACTAAGCCCGTGTAGACCCATTTCATCAACTTGAGAACCACACTTGCATATGTGAGGTTGACATATTTTTGAACCAAGGCGTAAAGAAACTGCTATTCTTAAACTGTCCTTATCCAGGAGTGTACCAAGAGGAGCTGATGGGACGGCGTGAAGCCATGCACCAGCTTCCTTCTGGGTAGATGCTAACAGACGGGCACAGTCATAACTATTGTTTGAAATGTCTAGTATTGACTGGTATGATTTATTAATTAAAGGGATGTCCCAAGCGGCCTGGGAACATTTATTATCGGGTTCGCTAACGTCAGGAAGTGAATCTGTCCAAAGCTTTCTGGCGTCTACCACACAGTGTAGATCCAAGTCGACGTTTGATTTAAGAATTAAATCGACCAAGACTCTAGAGCTGTGGGCTGAAGCCAGGTAAGCTGGAATGGAAAGATCGGTTAAACGACGGAGACCAAGTAATTATAATAAATTTAAATTAATTTCGTGGTTGTATATAGGCCGTGTCAACTTACAATCTAAATAATTATAATTTAATGTCGAATTATTAAAAGATAACAATAATAATTTCGTGACTGTATAAAGGCCGTGTCAACTTACAATCTAAATAATTCTAATTTAATGTCAAATTATTAAAAAATAACAATAATAATTTCGTGGCTGTATAAAGGCCTTGTCAACTTACAATCTAAATAATTATTTAATGTCAAATTATAAAAAAAAGTTTGGCGCGTCTCACAAAACCGCACCTTTAGATTCGCCTATTTATAAAGTTAAGTGGGTCTCATAAAATCTGCTTGAGTTATTTAATTACCGTACACCGAACAAATTAGGTTTAATTACACAAAATAATGAAAGATTGCCGTCTGAAACCACTACAAAATAAATGACTAATCCAAAGGTTGACGAGACTATAATACTTATCTGACTCGTACATTTGCTAGCTCGGATTTGTGCATATACATAGAACATGAGCACATGAAACAATCGCTTCAGTTCATTCCGGTTTGCTGTAAGTAGTGATCGTAAATAACCCAAAGAAACAACAAAAAAATCGAATAATCAAACTAATAAATATTTCCAGACAGGTCACACAGCGCCATCTAGTTTCCGTGGTAAGCTACGTGGCTTGTGTTACAGAAACTAGATGGTTGATAAACTACATATTATACTTTTTTTTTTGTAAATATATACATATTATACATATAAACACACAGACCGAACAAATTATACAATGTACAACTTGCCCCCGGTGGGTACCGAACCCACGACCTGCCGAGTTCACGGCAACGTTTGTTACCACAAGACCACGGAGGCGGTCAACTACTACAACTATTTCTTAAAGTTCGTTTCTCAAGCTCATATTTTATTTATAGTATAATTTTTATTAGGTTTTGTTTTTAATAATTACAAAATATAAACTGCCATCCGTGATGTAGCGGTTAAGTCCTAGTTCGATTCCTAGTCGGGACACAATAAGTTGTTATATTGCTCGAGTTTGGTAGTCTAAAGTGCCTATAGTAAAGTTGGCTACACAATCGTGGTTTCTAACCACCCCGTAAGCGATACGGTCGTGATTATACTTTATTTTTACAAAATATAAAATTTATTACTACGGATATACAGTCCCGTCCGCGTGGAATGGTGGCAAAAACGCTGGCTGCAATTCCCCGCTGAATTCCAATACTAATTCTTTGGGCGAAGAAATAGCCAGCCTTTTTGTCTTTGGAGGAGACAAGACAAGACGTGGTATTATGTCTTTTAACAATAATAGTTTATAATTTTTTTTTTAATATAATTTTTTTTAATGTATCATCATCACGACCGTTTTCCTTTCGGGGTGGTCAGAAACCTATAGGCCAATTATGGCAAGTGGCAAGCTCGTCGACGTCTCCAGCGTACCAAACTCGAGAAATATCACAAATAAATAAAATATTAATTAAATGTATTTATTTACGTTAATACACATTATTGTGTCCCGGATAGCAATCGAACCCGGTACCTCCTAGTCTAAATCCATGTACTTAACCGCTAGACCACGGAGGCAGTCTTTTTTTTAAATGATTTTTTAAATTATGACGATTTTTATTTCAAATAAAAATTATAAACAACACAAAATCCGAGAAATAACTATTTTGGATTGCCTTTATGATTTTTTTCCCAGAATGTTGTTCAATTCGACTTGCCTTTACTTACGTCTTAACTACTAGAAAAAAAAAACTACTACTTACGGTTTGTCTTATATTATTTGGTACGAAGTACTGCCTCCGTGGCGGTTAAGTCCATGGACTTACACGAGGAGACACAGTGTTCAATAAAAAAAAAAAAAAAAAAAACTCTAGTTTTAGCAATTGTCGTGATGGGCCTAAAGTAAAGTTGTCTAAACGTAAATACGGTTCTTTAAAGTGTAGTTTCTGACCAGCCCAGAAGAGATACGGTCGTGATGATTTACTTTCAAAGTACGAGGTGATTTAGTAAATAATATTATAACCCACTGTTTACGTAACAGTAATATATACAGAATAACTTCTAAAGAAAAATAGTCCGAAATAGTCTATAATTCACTTAATTCACACATTTACTTAAGGTCTATAAAACTCATATTACGTCAGCTCAGAATCCCGTATATACATTCGCATCCGACACAAAGTTCCTAATCGCCATTTTATTTCACCGTGGTAATAAAACCAAAGACCATTTCACCTAAACATAAAAATAATGTAACTATTTAAATAAAAATAATATAATAAGACGAAGTTGTAAGACGACACGGCCTCTTTACAGCCACGAATTTAAATTAATGTTATTTGACATTGTTATTTATAGAATAAGTTGATACGGCCCCTTTATAGCCAAGAATGTATTTATGTATCATACCTTCACGGTCCACCTATGATTTATGCTAGTAATCAAGTATATTTGTAAACTGAAAAATGTATCTGTCAATGCACAAGAGTTACAATGTGAACCATATGGAAATAAATAATTTGAATTGAATTGAAATCCAAAATAGCTTTTTGTACATACTTTTAAGTCATAACTTTGTGGCATTTGGGGTTGAAACAATGGGAGTATATTCTCCTGATACCCACAAATTTGTAAAAGAGCTGGGTAAACGAATTTATCAAGAGTGTGGCGACCCCAAATACTACCTAAAACAAAATATTTTCCTTATAATTCAACGAGGAAATGCGGCGAACGTTTTAGGTACCCTTCCAGGTGGCCCTTACGAGAAGTTTGTTTTGTAGAATAGTTTTAATTTCAAAGGTATTTATAGTTTAGTTTTATTTATAATATTGTTAAAATTTATTGCAAACATCTTGAAATTAAAAATATAAATTAAAAGCTACCTAAATAATAAAATAAACTAAACTATAAAAATGTCCTCCAGAGACGTCCTATCCGAAATAGTTCAATTCAATTTAATTAATTTATTTTTGCAAGTAGGCAAAGTGATGTATTCTGCGCTTTTACAAGTCTTTTTCTTACAATATTGATATATGTAATACAATATAATTTTATATACATATTGGTGTATCTGGAGCAGTACATGATAACCGACATTTGGGTAGACAAACAATAAAATTACAACAATATTTTAAAATTACGATATAAAATAAAAGTACAAAGGAGACTGGCAACATTTCCCCTCTGTATAGCGAGGCTAATACGTTGGCAGAAATAATTGCCAGCCTTCCTTACTCCAGACCTTTACGTCAACCGCTTTGACAACTCCTGGGCCAAGCGCTTTGCTGAAGGTCTATATATAATATATATGTCTTTTTAATTATAATTAGTTTTTAATCTATTATTTTTTTGTATCTTCTTTAAATAAACATATACCTGCCTACCTATATCTTTTCAGTAAAGTGCATTAAAGTATTTTAAAAATAAAAAAAAATGTCTCACGGATTATGGTTTTAACTTTGGGTGAATTATTTGGTGCAAGTAGAAAAATACCTACAGGAAAATATTGTATGTTTATGAATTATTTCGTAAGTACAGCTCCCTGTCACATAAACTTGAATTACACTCATTTACATAATGCCTCTTAGGGATTTATTTTCTGTTACTAAATAATATGAAAAAATGCTTACAGTGAAAATAGATACGAGTATTCGTATGTTTGAGGGTTTCAATAATAAAGTCGGGTCTGTCTACAAATTATTATATTATTAGAATGCTGAACTTTTTTTGAACAAACCTTTGGAAAGAAAATTTATGATGGCTGAAACGCAACAACGCGAACGACGAAATTCCATACAACTTTACTGCCGCCTATTTGAGTAGCGCGCTCAAATGTGCCAAAAAATATGCTAATTGCAATTTTGTTAGTGATAATTTCTTATATCCTAGTAGAATAACTATTCCAGCGCAAAAAATATTGGGTATATAGTCGAAATTGTTATGTAATGGCAGCAAAGATATTTAATAAGCTTCCAGTTATAAGAGAGCTGCCACTAAAAGTGTTTAAATTAAGAGTTAAAGAAATGCTGGTTAATAAATGATTTTATTCGATAAAAGAATACCTGGACACTAAGCTTGACAAACTCATGTGACTAAATAAATATTTGTATGCTAAAATATCGAAGCATGTGATATAATTACATATTCGTATAATAATCTACATACCTGTGCCTATCATGTTTCTGACAAATAAATATTTAATTTAATTTAATTTCATCTCATTTTGTTTCCATTTGTCTCATTTTGTCTCATTTAATCTCAATACATCTCATTTAGTCTCATTTCGTCTTATTGCGTCTCATTTTGTCTCATTTTGTCTCATTTTGTCTCATTTCGTCTCAATTCATTTTATTTCATTTCACTTACTTCTTCATATATTCTCCGTGAAAGCCGACAAAACGGAAAACCTTTGCTAATTTAAGAACAATAAATTGAACGTGTCCGGCCCCGGTCCCAGCACCCGATCACGGACGTAACGCATGTGCCAGCCATCCCCCCGCATAACCAGGCGCTTATGGTGCTGACCGAGACTCGACTCACAAATAAATTATTGTCTAACGATCAGAAATCAAATCCACGTCTAAATACACAGTTAAGACTACGGAGGCAGCCACAGCAGTTCTAGCAGTGAAGAGACACAGACCAAATATATTGATAATATACAAGAATGTTTAATCTTCTTAAAATTTTTAGGAAGAAATAAAAAAAATATGTAACAATAAATCTTTATTATTTTAAAATCCTACTTTAAGTTTTGAGTCGTTGTGACATTTTCAGACTTGAAGGGTTGCTTAGTGTAGGCCGTGATAATTGGTATCTTCTGTCCTGTAATTTAAAAAAACATTAACTTACTTCCGATAGTTCATGCATTTCGAAAGGATGGGTAAAGAAAGATTGACGAATCAGATATATAATATAATGCGAAAGTTGTGGGAGACTTATCACGACTAAATAAATAAAACACTAGCTGAAGGTGCAATAAAGAGTCTACGAAACAAAAGGGCATGTATGAAAATGCTAATGAAGGTCGAAGAAGCGAAAGAGGTATGTGGTGATCGTGACAAATGGCGCAAATAAAAAAAAACAAGCATGAACGTCCCGATGGTTTCTTGGGTCGATACGATAAATATAGGATCATGGAGCCGGAAGCGATATACAGAGGGGAAATGTTGTCAATATCTTTGGGACAATCTCTGATGAAACGTCTCTCATTTTTCTAATAGATTTATATTAATTATATTTTATAATTATTTGTGATTTTTTTAAACTCATTCAAAAGGCAAGATAGATCGGTTGGAGTTTCCAAAAATGATCAATATAATTGTTGATTGCCGATGAAATATTTGGGGATTATATGTTAAGTAAGAAGCAATTTAAGAGCAGCAGCTCGAATATTCTCCTCACCTATATAAATTCTATGGCGTAGTACACGTTTTTCATTAGTTCAAATATATTCACGACTTATAGATTTAAGTTCTGAAGTACAATGCAATATTACTAAGCGATAGGGTTGTCTAGTTTGGAACTTCTTATTTTTTAATAAATATTGTTTTTAGACAACATTGTTAAGCTTTATAAAAGGTTGATAAACTATATATACGTACCTACACTTAAAAAAACTCAGAAAATAATATTTCAATATTATTTAGCCAATATTTATTAAGTTTCCCTTCCGGGGTGGTTAGAAACCATGCTTATAAATAAGCGGATACACATTTACTATAGGCCCAACATGACAAATGGCAAGCTCGTCGATGTCTCTAGAGTACCAAACTCGAGAAATATCACAAATAAATTAAATATTAATTTAATTAATAAATGTCCGACCAAGAATCGATCTATACATTTGAGTCTAAATCCATGGATTAACTTACAAACTTAACTGCTGGACCACGGAGGAAGTTTATTTTATTAGAAATAGCCGTAGGTATACTATCCCACACACCCTGAAGCACGTTTGCAAATAACGCAGTAAAAGTAAAAGGACATTGGACTTAAACTAGCCAACAATGTGATTTACATAATTCCGCGATCTTTGGATTTAAGAGCGTCATCTATATTATTATTCAAATACCTACCTAATTTACTACGTTTAGAATTTTAAAGTGGACCTGGTTTAATAATAAGAAAAACAAAAAGTTTGACTAGTCTGCAGTCGACGACGTTGGGGAATTCAATGATGCAAATTTTCAGCCAATACTTATTTACTATTATGTAGACGGTATTAAATGGCAAAATACTTTCAGAGTTATAGTATAAAAAGTCTCTGAATATTAAAGTGAAGACACATTTTAACAAAGAAGAGAAGCAATTTATGTATGATTTTGCGTGTATTGACTTTTTAAATAAAATACTGTCAGAGCGTGGACGCTAAATGCAGAGGGCCTAACACCTAAGTCCAAGCTCTGAACGAAATATATAAACCTAACAATATATAAATTATAGTTGTAGTGTAAAGATAGGAGTCTCACTGCCGGTGTAATACCCTAAGGCAGCGAGGGAATGGGGAAGATGGTATTCACGTCCAGGCGCGCAGGCTCACACTGTGCCTAGATGAGGCAGGCGGCAAGGTGTCTTGTGATAGATCCTAACAGAGGTCGGGCAGGGATTCAAGGTAGTGGATACACGTTCGATTGAGCAGGCTCACAAGATCGTACCTAGAAGTGGTAGCATGCAAAGGTGTCTTGGACAACGTGTAGGAAATGAGACAAACAACGTAATGTTGCAATCTGTTTTATTATTTAATATACACATTCTTAAATTCTTTCCACTTACACCGACAGCACACATAAACATTATTTTTTACTACATTGAAATTCCCTCGCCAACCAAATTTAAGAAAACAAAGTTGAAAACAAGTAAAAAATAACATTATTGCAAGACCTGACGGCATGACTGTTGGGCCGTGGAAACTTGGCAGGTCCCTGGTGTGGGATGCGAAATGTGTCGATGATGACACATTACACATCCAGGCAACCTCGTCAAGCGCGGGGATTGCGGCTGTTTCTACTGAGAACCTCAAGCTGCGCAAATACGCCAACCTACAGGTTACGAATTTGCGCCGTTTGGGGTCGAGACGATGGGGACACTCAGATAAGCGTTTGGCTAAGGAGTTGTCCAAACGGCTGACGGAAAAGTCTGAAGACAGGAAAGCTGGCAATTATTTCTGCCAACGTATTAGCCTCGCTATACAGAGAGGAAATGTTACCAGCCTCCTTTGGACTATCCCCGAAGGGTCGGTTCTAGAGATTTTTTTTTACTTATAGTTTATTTTTAATTAGATTTAGTTTATATTTAATTTTTACTTTTTAAGGTGTTTATAATTATATTATTAAATAAATGATTATGTTTATTATTAACAAATCCTTATTTATATATAAATTGTGGCCACGCGGTATGGTTACGCTTGCCGCATTTCCTTCCTGAATCGCTATGCTGATTCTCTGAGCGAGAAATGAACCAGCTTACATGTCACCGGACCAGAAGTGAAGTGGAACATCTGCCATTTAGTGGTCATCAAAATGGACGCAGTTACGCAAAAAGGATCCGATCCACAATTTTTCAGAAATTTTACTATGAATTTTTATCAGGTCCTTAGGGATATCTTATATTCAATCCATATAAAATAATGTTTTTGACATTTTCTAAATGTATAAATTTTGAACTAATTCATCGATGTATCGATTAGATTTAAGTGAAGTATCATCACGACCGTTTCCCTTCCGGGGTGGTCAAAAACCACGCTTATAAAGAATCGAAAAAAATCACATTTAGTCAACTTCACTATAGGCCAATAATAAAGTAATCTAAATTACAACTTTAATGGCCTATAACTTAAAATTAACTCAATGAGGATTGGATCCTTTTTCCGTAACTACTACGTCCAAATATAAGTCAATGGTTTATATACTTACATTGTTGCGAATGCTGGAATTTTCTGTCGCCTTTTTATTATTAAATTTATCAAGTTTATCAGCATAATACAGTCGTCTTAACAAACTCAATTCTTTATTACTTTTATAAGAGTTTTTATTACTGTTACTCGTTTTCAAGCTTTTACGTCTATTATAATTTGGTAGTACTAAATTTGCTTTTAAAACTGGCCTTTTATTAATATCTTTAAATCCTCTATTAGTTGTATAGTGTGAATTTTTAGTTTTTCTCAAATGTGTATAGATTTTTGTTATTTTTGCATCTATTAATTCCTTTTCTGCTGTATTTAAATTTACGTGTTTTACTTCTTCTTCTAAATCGTCTAATAGAGTAAATAGGTCTCTTTCTCTTTCTTCTTTAGAAGATTGTGATGAATGGTGTAATCTAAAAAAAAATATATTTTATTCTTAAACGTTCTGCTAAGACAGAGGTAGTTCAATCCTCTTGTCTAACAGCTAAATGTAATTAAAATTAATTTCAAAAAACATAGTACAGTCAGCGGAGTCATCCAGGCCCGGATGTTCAATGGGCCTGGGTTAGGGATGGGATAATCTCCCGTTTTCCCCGGCTGGATCTCGGCGGCTAACTACCCATGCTCGGCGCTGTTCCTACTACAACACCACCCTTGTGGCTCACGAATCTAGTCTCCCAGATTTGTCTACTTTAGTTCTTCTCCAAGAGCGCCTTCCTAGGTAGTGGCCTCCTTGCAATTGTCTGTATGTGTGCTGGTCTACGTTAATAGTTTTGAGGCTGTCATGTAATGTTTTAGGTATTACTCCGGTCGTAGATACTAATATGGGTACAGTTGTTACTTTTTCTAATTTGAGTTGGGATTTAAGCTCTATTGCAGTTAGTGTTTTTTTCTGTATGTGTAGTTATTAAGTTATGAGAGTTAGGTACGGCTATGTCTATTAAATATGCTGTTTTGTTTTCTTTGTATATAGAGTAATGTCAGGTCGGTTGTTTGTCACTGTTTTGTCAGTTATAATAGTTCTGTCGCAGTATAGTCGAATATTGTCATTTTGCAGAACGGTGCTAGGCTTGTATTTGTAGTATGGAACAATTTGATTTACTAATTTATATTTGCTTGCTAATATTTGGTGTACTATTGCAGCTACTTGTCGTGTCTATGTTTATAATCTGATTGCACTAATGATGATTATTATTATTTTATATCCGTTTAATTAAATAGAGTCTTCTTAATTAGACGAACACATCATTATAAATACTTTTACAATAATTACCAACCTATTATTTTGTTTTTTCCAATTATTTCTCAGTTCAGCATCATTATTAGCAAACGAGGGATTTTCTTCGGCTTCGTTATTTTGGTATAACTTGGAATTCTTTCTAATTGGGACGTTATATCTCTTCTAAAAAAATGAAAAGCTTTTATGTACCATTATTTTATGTAAATTTTGTTTCAAGCGGTGTTATTTTTATTTCCTATTCTCCTTGAAATAAAAATTCGCATTTGACATAATTGCAAATGGCACATACTTTCAACGAGAACAACAAATAGGTGGTAGGTGGACTAATGGTGGTAAATTGCCCAGTCTGCTGGAGCGGGGAAATATCCACCGTTCGTGAATGTTGGGCCGTGAAAACTTGGCAGGTCTCTGGTGTGGGATGCTACGTGTGTAGACACATTAGCTCCATCTCACAACCAGACGACCTCCTCATGCGCGGGAAGTGCAACGTTTTCTTCTAAAGTTCCTAAAGTTGCGCAAATACGCCACCTTTTGTACAAAAGGTGACGTATTTGCGCCGTTTGGGGTCGAGACGATGGGCCCACAAAGCGGCTGACAGAAGCAGAAAGGCTGGCAATTATTTCACAACAATGGCACAATTTAGAAAAGACAGTTATTTGCTGTCATAACTTGTTTTAGTATTTACCTACCGATTGAATTTCCATACGTGAAAATAAAATAAAACAAGCTCATGGTTGCCAGTCTTCTTTTTTTTTGTTCGATTTATTTATTTATTTTCAAGAAAAATCACAGCTTTTATTATTACATAAATTGACAGTAACATAGGCCAAGTAGACTATTGGGACTATAACTGATGGGACGTCACTTGGGAACATTTTTTATTTATAGTTAGTTTTTTTATTATGCTAAACATAATTTACAGGTATTTAATTAAATTTTATTTAAGTACTTTGAATTTACTACAAGATACTAAACATTTAAAAAAATACAATTTGGTACATAGGAGTATATTTTTTTTACTAAAATTATCTTTCAATAAATTACATTTTAACATTATCATAATAATATTAATAAACAATTCATTTGTTTGACTAACCGAAATCTATAAAGTAATAGATCAATGGATATTTTTTTCACCTTACCCTCACAACTTCATTCTTTTGTCGATTTTCTTTGATTCTATTAAATTTGTAGTTTTCTAATGCATCTGTATTTGAATGGACATTTCTAGTCCCGACATCAACTTTAATATGTTTATTTCTGGAATATATTATTAAAATAATAAGGTCTGCATGTAGACAGACATATTGACTGAAACTTGTCATTATTCTAGTATCCTATATAATCTGTGCATTATTCTAAACAGCGCTGTAGCAACGTCTCGTAGCGTTTTTTTTTTTTTGTATATGGCATTAGTAACAATTTGCCAGTGTCAATTATCGTAGCGCTTAGAATCATTTGTAACATAAATGCATATACAGCATGTGATTTTATTGTTAGTGATTAAATTTTATTGAATAATAAAAAAAATAATAATAATACAAATGCTTTATTGTACAAAAACTAAAATAACTTAAAATCATTGTGCACAGGCTAGCTTTATGCCTTGAGCCATTATCATCCATCCATTTGAGGCATAGTGCCAAGCTAATATTAAATAAACAATACAGTGTACAATACATATCATACATATAATAATACATATATAATAGAAATACCTTTTATTCATTATTTATTTAAGTTGCAAATGTTATTAGTGGATTTTATTATTTACGTCAGAGCTTGCGTCATATGTACTAATACTAGTACTTACCTGTTTTTAGCTGGCGGATAACCATCTTCAACTGTGAATATTGGCAAAATAACTATAGGTAGTTTCTTTTTGCATTTATCAGGGTTCATTGAGCAGTGGTCAGTTGCTGAAAATAAAGCATGGTTAGATATTTGTGTTATTTCATCCTTTGAATTAGTTGTTAGTTGTGTTTGAAGAAAAACTTAGCAATCAATATCTATCGAGTGTTTTGCCTTATCATCGTCATCATTACTCCGTGTATCTCCACTGCTAGATTTAGGCCTCCCTCAAGGGCAGCTACTGCATGCGGTTTGTTGCAATCGGTTCTGCGGCATATATTTTTTTTTATATAGTACACACAGCAGTACATATATTATCACACACATAACATGGTATAATTATAACTTATCTAATATATGAACCAATTAGGTGTCACAGCATTCACCAATATAAAAAGAAGAAGAAATTTGAAACATATTATTGTTAAAACTAAAAAAAAATTAACAAAAACTAACAAATTTACAAATTAAAAATGTGATTTCTAAAACAAAATTATACATTTTATCTCTTTTTTCATAGAACTAATAAGGAAACATAAAAATTGCACAAATTTGGTACCCTAAAAAAACGAAAACAAAACACTTGTTAAATAAATTATAAGCTACTCATATATTGATAGTTTGAAATGTTCGAGAACATTTTTTCTGAATACATTGTAACGGTCATGAAATATGTCTATATCATTATTGGTACTGTAGGTGTTGCACATTTGGGATGTTGACGAATATGAACCTACATTAGTTCTTGCGGGATGACAGCACAGGATCTTGGTTATAGGACGACGTGGAATATTATAGGGTACTGTCAAGGAAATGTGTTGCAAGAGTTCGATACATCCAGTCTGGCCATTGACAATTTTATGTAATAGTAAAAGGTCATGTATGGATCTACGTGATTTGAGAGCAGTCATTTTGAAGAAATCTAAACGTTGGTTGTACGGACATCGATGTGAATTTGTATATATTTAAAGTCATGCAGTGCATGGTACAATGCATATTACGTTTTAGCAATCTGTTCCCGGAATTACTCGAAGGCAATGGATGTGGCAGTGGAACCTCTAACCTAATAAAGAAAACTATTCAATACTTTACTTCGCATACTTTCAGAGTCATTTTTGGAGGGAAAACAGAGTCCATTCTCATCTTCTTCCGCCTGTCCTACAGGACATCCGGATATTGTATGATCTTCGGGACTGGGAACTGTGGTGTTATAAATAGCCTCCCCAGGACGCGGTTTGCCAGAGAAATTGCATACTAGTTGTATCACCTAAAAATAATAATTATTAATAGATAGATAGATAAATTCTTTATTGCACAAAAAATAAAAATAAACCAATGTACATAGGCGAGCTTAATATCTAGGCATTTTCTAACAGCTAACCTTTGGGAGAGTGAGAAGAGAGTGAGAAGAGAGTGAGACACATGCACCCGTGTATAAAGTATATTTAAAAACTATGATTTAAAATTACTAACTAAAATACTTATCAACTAAATAAACAATAAATATATATCGTACAACAATAAAATACATATAGAAATAATAATATATTCCATATTAATTAATGATGAGGAAAAGTTGGAAAAAGATAAAAAACGATACTCGTACGTTAGAAACGATGTCATCCTCCACTGGATGGCACCACTGGACAAATTCGTGAGTGAGGATTTGGCACCTCTGCACGCCAGACCTCCCGATGCTCCACGACGCACGGCACGTGACTTCATAGCCTAATCACGCTGACATTCCGCGGTAAAGGTTCAACGTAAGTCTTGTTTCAAGCGGTGTTATTTTTATATAAATATATTATAATATTAGTTCTCCTTGAAAGTAAAAATGGGCTTTTGAAATCATTGCAAATGGCACATACTTTCAAGGAGAACAATACGAGTGAATAGGTGGTAGACGGACTGACCATACCACAGTGTTTGAAGACAAAAGTCTTTAACCAGTGCGTCCTCCCCGTATTGTCGTACGGAGCAGAGACGTGGACTGGTTCACAAATTGAAGGTCGCTCAGCGAGCTATGGAGAGAGCTATGCTTGGTATTTCTCTGATGGATAGAATTCGAAACGTTGAAATTCGTTACTGTTGTCAAAGTTACTGACATAGCATTCAAAATTAACAAGCTGAAGTGGCAATTGGCCGGACACATCTGCCGCAGAACCGACGACCGATGGGGCAAACGGGTTCTGAAGTGGAGACCACGTACGGGACGACGCAGAGTGGGACGACCCCCCGCCAGATGGACGGATGATCTAAGGAGGGTCGCTGGTGGGGGTTGGATGAGGGTTGCAAAAGACCGCGTGCAGTGGCGAGCCTTGGGGGAGGCCTATATTCAGCAGTGGAGAGACACAGGCTGATGATGATGGTGATGATGATGAGACGGACTGATAGTGGTAATTTGCCCAGTCTCCTGGGACGCGGAAGTGTTCATGCCGATAAACCCAGTAAAGTGTATTCATACGTTTCGGGTTTATGCTCTTATTGCCGTTATGCCCAGTCAACCAGACATAGTGTTAGAGACTGATGTCAGTCATGAGTGTCTAATTACAGTCTGTGTACAGGTCACGTATCCCAATAAATATTTTTAAAAAGCACGCTCTAGTACACGCACGAAGTAGCGAATGCTACTTCTGTTAGGAGGCCAACACCTCGTTACTGATTCCCGTCTCCCCCGAGATGGCTCTTATGATGGAAAAAGTAACTTACATTATAAAGAAAGTCAGCTTTCTGTAAATTAAACACGTAATCTGTGTAGGCGGATACTCCGCAGCCCATGTGTGTCGCTGGTCCGTATACCATTTGCAGGTACAAATTTCCGTTGTCTTTGTCTCTGAAAAATTTAGTATTTTTTTAGATCATTTTTTTATTTATTATTATTTCTAAACGAATTTGTATGTTTATTATATATATTCTTTAAAATTGATTCAGCTTTAGTTTTTCGAATAATATTTCGTTTTTGTATACTTATTGAAAATTTTATAATTTTGTTATTTCATATAGGCAATAAAGGCTACTGTGGTAATGTGGTGATCGCCTATAATAGGTGCAACATCTAACTTCTGATTTAGTGTTAAGTACAAATAAGTGTGTGATGTTAGCACTGTTGGCTATCCTATTATAAATAAATAAATAAATCAGCGGTGGTCTAGTAAAGGAGAAAGCTAGATAATATACAATAATAATAATATATTTAATTTATATATTTATAAATTAAATATATTATTATTCGAAGTAATACAAAAATATTAAAATAAAATAGATTAAAACACTAATTATACATAAAACTAAACTAAAAATACATATGAAATTAAAACTATTCTACAAAATAAACTAAGGGCTTATCACCAGGGAGGGTACCTAAAACGCCGCATTTCCTCGTTGAATTATAATCGAAATATTCTGTTTTAGGTAGTTATGGCATTTGGGATCGACCACTCTTGAAAAATTAGTTTACCCAGCTCTTTTATGAATTTGTGGGTATGTACCCCAAATGCCACAAAGTTATAATTTTGTTTAATGCTTTTATATTTGATGTGCTTTCTAAATTCGGCTGTATGAGCAGCCGAACCGGCTTTTTTTGATATAGAGGAAATGTATCCACAAAAAAAAAAGCGGCAAAGGTATCCACACAGGTGGCATCCCAACTAATTATTAATTCTAATTAATTTAATTTATTATATAATTACAACACATTTTTGTTAGTATACGGCGGGTATAGTATACGGGTTCAAGACTTCGTAATAGTGGAAGTTGGTGCGAGAGGAGTTCCAGCAAAATTTTTGCACCACTCACTGAAAGAATTGGGCCTAAGCAAATCTGCCGTCAATACATTGGCAATTGCTTCCAAGACGGCATTAACGGATTCATACAGTATTTGTTTAGGTAGGGAGAGAAGTAGAATGGTGGATGGTAAGCCTATTGTTGCACAATAAAGTAAAGAAGGAGGCCTCCTTTTCAACCCAGCCTATTTTCGGTGGCAAGCCCGACACCATTCTTTTCATTTCTTACGCACACACGATGGACCCGGCACCCGCACGATAAATCCATGGAGTGCTTAGAAATTTGTCTTCTTCTGTTAGTAACAATGGCTTACATTTAGTAGACTAATATTTTATGTTTATACGAGTTTGTAAGCATATCAATATGTTGGTTATAGTGAAGGTTTATAAAGTGGCACTGTATTGAACAGTCCACTCTATCCGATATGACTTTTAGCATTGTTCGTGTTGCATCTAGTCCTTTTGACTACTGAAACCATTATTTTACTGGACTCGTCGTCGCTTTTTTCGTTTTTTATTAATTTTATTTCCTAGTAAGTTAATAGACTACATTTCTCAAAAATAGTACTGAGTGTGTTTGAAAATTATAGATTGTGCGAGAGGGATGCAAAACCCTCTTAAACAGAACTGTAGCCCCATTCTGTTACTTAGCGCAAACGTTATATTGTGAAATCTTTTAACGTTAACTACGAGGGTGGTCTGAAAAGTTGCTGACACAACAAAGATACAAGATATTTTTTTCTAAAAAAATATTTTTATTTTTCTACACACTTCTCCCAGCGATGCTCCCATCTCTTCAACCCGTCCAAATAGTACAATAGAATTTCTCTGCAAAATAATTATTCACGAAGGTGTTAGCCTCCTCGTTTGACGAAAATCTCTGTCCTCCGAGCATAATTTTTAGCTGAGGGAACTGAAAGAAGTCGCTTGGTGCTAGATCAGGTGAGTAAGGTGGATGGTCAAGCAGTTCAAACCGTATATATATATAACGCTATTAAAGTTGATATTTGCACGGCCACTGTTAAGGTCGAGAGCTTCTATAAGCAACTCTATAGTTGAGATTTGAATAATATTTTGTTATTATGACGTAAATAACGAAATCCACTAATAATGTTTGCAACTAATTAACATAATGCTACTGCTTACCTAACTTTTCTTAAGTAATGACATTTTAAAACTTCATCTAATATTTTTTTTTTTATATAATCAAATCAAATTATTTATTTCTTCTAAAGCACTGTTGCCATAAACAATTGCTTAAAACTAGGTACTTAATTAGTGGCTGTAAAGACACCGTGTCAGCTTATAATAAATTACACATGTCAAGTTATTAATTAATTCGTGGCTGTAAAGAGGCCGTGTCAGACTAAAATAAATTACGCATGTCAATGTTAATAATTAATTCGTGGCTGTAAAGAGGCCATATCAGCTTATAGACTAAAATAAATTACACATGCCAAGTTAATAATTAATTTGTGGCTGTAAAGAGGCCGTGTCAGATTATAGACTAAAATAAATTACACATGTAAAGTTAATAATTAATTCGTGGCTCTAAAGTGGCTGTGTTAGCTTACAATCTCAAAATACATAAAAATAGTATTATAAATACAATATTTTGTCAATGAATAAATTCGTGGCTGTAAAGAGGCCGTGTCAGCTTACGATCTAAATAATAATAATTATTACATATTTTTTATAGTAATCCTTAGTACATTTCCTTTCTTTTGAAGATAATTTGGTTCAGACGCAAATTCAACCTAACTTCCATAGACTTTTTGACAATCTTTACTTACGTATCGGTTTCTTGAAAGTTATAAATAAGTTCTGGAGTGACAGTTTTCTTCTGTTTGTACCACTTCTTGATGATGTTCAGAACTGCGTATTCCACCAGTTCTTCCGATAGCCCTTTGGGTAATTCTGTGTGGTTCTCGTCTATTTTGATTGGCGCCCATGAAGGATAATGAAATCTCATCATTCCGACCGTTTGACCTGGATCTTCAAATTTTTCTGAAAATTGTTTTCTTTTTAATTATGTATATTCCAGCAATTCGCCCGATTCGGTTCAGACCAATGGCCAATGTGTCATTTGTTTTCACTGACAATATGCCGACCTGTATGCTACGGAAGTGCTACAAGAAAAGAACAAAGTAGACGACTTAAAAAAAAAATAAACAATCGTTGCTAAAATATTTAATTTTTATTCGAAGTAATATACAAACAATATAAAAGAACTACAATATTAAATAAACTATATTAAAACAAAATCTAAATTTAACCTAAAAAATAATAATAATAATAATACATAGAAAATAAACATACATACTTTAAAAAAAAATAGCTCCAAATCGCTGTCTTGTGGCATGATGCCCAATACACTAGCAGCATTTCCCCTTTGAATTAGGATACTTAATTTTTGGGAGAAAAAACTGCCAGCCCTATTGTCACCAGAGACGTTAATGAGAGTTAAAATTATATAGATCCTCAATAGTCATTAAATATAAGAGAAACCTTAACATGACTTTCAAATACATATAGGGGTGAAACACCTTAGTTTGTCGACAATTTTTTTTTTCGCGTATTTTTTATTTATTTATTTATTTAAAACTTTATTGCACAAAGTACAAAGGCGGACTTAATGCCCGTAGACATTTTCTGACAGCCAAACCTTGGGGACAAATTTGAACTATTATAGGTGCAATGAAAGAAATATTAAAAAAATTGGAAGAAAAATTAACAGCTTAATTATACACTTACATATTATATTGTTATATATACTATGATATCAATATACTAAATACTAATACAAACATAATACTATACATAAACATACATATATACACTTACTAATATTGTGAGGAGCTTTTCAGGTAGTGTAGATATATGAGTTTTTTAAACGAAGATCTGGTAGTTGCTTGTCTTATGTTTACAGGAAGATCATTCTATAAATTTGTGGCGACAACGACAAAAGAATTTGAAACAAATCCGGAATGATGAGAGGGGACTGAAAGAAGTGAGTTGTGAGAGGAGCGAAGAATTTTATCATGGAAAGATGAGAGATAGGCAAAACAGCGTATGGTTGTCGCCTTACGAAATTTTTACTACTGTCATGACACCAGCAAGATTAAGACGAATCATACATTCCCAATCTCGGTTTAATTTATTTTATTTTATCTCCAGTGATAGCTGTTCCAAATTACCCCATATAACATAAATACTTGTACCTAGGCTAAAAAACTGCCTCCGTGGTCTATCGGTTACGTCCGTGGATTTAGACTCAGAGGTACAGGGTTCGATTCCTGGTCGAGACACAAAAATATTTATTAATGTAAATAAATACATTTAATTAATATTTAATTTACTTGTGATATTTCTCGAGTTTGGTATGCTGGAGACATCGACGAGCTTGCCACTTGTCATGATTGGTAAAGTTGGCTAAATGTGAATCCGCTTATTTATAAATGTGGTTTCTGACCACCCCTAAAGGGAAACGGTTGTGATGATACTTTACTTTTTTTAGGCTAAGAAACTGGAATCTACTAAGATGTTCGTTTTCTACAACAGCTTGCTTTATGGACTACTTCGCTGCTTAGTCTTCTACTAGCAGGAGTAGAATCATACAAAATAATTTAAAAAATGTCGTGTCACAAATGCCTGTGAATAAAGATATATCCTCCTTCTGTGTTGACTTTGACTTTGAAACACATAAGTATGTGTATCTATACATTACTTGGGAAAAAAAGGGATGTCGACATTATTTTTTTAGAAGTGTTTAGTTTTGGTTAAAATTTGTCTAAAAAATAAATTAGATATATTTATTTTATCACACTGGAGATAAAATTAGCTGATCCAAATTACCCCAACCCTATTAAAAAAGTATAAAAACTTCCCGTCCCTGTCGAATCCTGATAGCGAGTGCTGGTCGGAAAAGTTTTCGGTTAATAAAAAAGATAAATTGGCAAACTTGGCGACTTACTTGTCGTCCGACACATATCGTGTTTCAGGGTACATTGATTCGCCAAAACTTGAGCAAAAGTTGCCAAATCTTCGTCCCAATCCTGAAAGAAATATCTAATTCAACATCTTTTCGAAAACATAAATACAATGGTTATGGTAACAAGGTCAAATATATAAATAAATTTTCTAACAAAATGTTTGTTACATAATTTTTTACGCTACGTAACGTCAACTAGCAAACAAAAACCATCATATTCTTGCCAAGTCGTCTGGCCAGCGTGGCGAGTGTAGGCCAAATTCCCCAGATATATGTACTGGAAGGCCCATCTCTAGCAGTGGAGGTCTAGGACACTGTGTTCTAGGGTCTGTAATGATGATGATCACTTAGTTAATAAATCTTTATTCGAAGGAAGTAGATGTACAATAATTTTTAAAAAACTTATTTATTGAATAAACAAAAGCTTAAACTTTTAAAACATATAAATTACTACTAATATTAAAAATACAACTAAAACAAAAAAAAAATACGTGTGGCACTCGGGGACTGCCGCGGTAAAGCTATTGCATAACATTTTTTTATCAGCTTATGCAATTATAATTATTGATTTATTTTATTTATGTAGTTTATATTAATTCAACTTTTTTTATATTACTCGTGGACGCGGCTAAAAAGCACGCTGTGCAAGCACCTAGCATTGTGTCTAAAAGAGATAGAATCAGTTATGAGCAGTTAGCAGTCTACACGCATACGTCTAGTCGCACGCACACAAACACCGTGCCGAAGTCTGCCGAACTGAAACGACATTAGACGATGCACGGCTTTCAACGCCGCACCGCTGTGCCGGTCGGAGTGGGGGGTGTTAGGTTTATTTTTGTTACGAAATTTCTTGATTCGGTCGCCTCAAAGTCGATAAAAGCTATGCAATAGCTTAAAAAAATAATGGAATAACAAAAAATAAATAAATAATTTGTTCCAAATCGCTGCCAATGGGCAAAGTGAATTATTATTGTTATTTTTTTGTATTAATTTTATCATGATTTTAGTTTAGAATTGATTTATTTATTTATGTACACACTTACTCACTTTTTATTAAAATTTTATTGTTTTGTATTAACTTTATTATTTCATTGGTTTTGTTAGTGTTGAATTTTGATTTATTTTATTATTATTATTTATTTGTCTTTTCTTTCTTTTTACATTAATTTTATACTGTATATAACTATTGTTAACTTTAAATTTAAAGTTAATTAAAGTTTATTAATATTAATATTTGTATCGTAAATTAAAAAAAAATATAGGTATATTGACAATCCATTTTTTATTAAAATGTATGTATTAATTATAAGATTGACTGCATGGTAAATTGGGCTTTACTGTTAAGCCATGTAATGTGTTATTAATAAATAAATAAAAAATAAAAGAAAAATAATCGTGGTTTCTGACCACCCCGAAAGGGAAACGGTCGTGATGATACTTTACTTTGTTACTTTTATTTTTATGAAGTAACTTGAATCTTTTACCAATTTACTTCAGAAGTGCTGCGACACTACTCGTAGACGGCGCGTCGGTAAATTAGCTCACCAACTTGGACCATAAATATCCACTATTTCCCCGCTCTATTTACTTTTAAAGTATTATTGCACAAGTTTAAAAACTTGTGGCCGGCTAGGTGGCCATTGTTGAAGCTAAAAAGCACTTCTCGGTGTTCTATTGTGTGAAAAGTTTATAGGTAACTGTATTGTCTGAATTCGTTTATAAGATATAAAATTTTATGGTTTTAGTGTTTATTTATTTATTTAAATGAATAAAAGTAAAATAATTATCATTACGACCGTTACCCTTTCGGGGTGGTCAGAAACCACGCTTATAAATAAGCGGATTCACATTTAGCCAACTTTACTATAGGCCAATCATGACAAGTGGCAAGCTCGTCGATGTCTCCAGTTACCAAACTCGAGAAATATCACAATTTAGTTAAATGTATTTATTTATAATAATAAATATTTTTGTGTCCCGACCAGGAATCCGCGGACTTAACCGCTAGACCACGGAGGCAGTTTTATTAAAACTACTTATAAGTAAGAAATGAAATAAATATAAACTAAACCTAATAAAAATAAACTATAAGTAAAAAATGTCCTCTAGAGACGACCCTTCAGTGATAGTCCCAAGAAGACTGGCAACATTTCCCCTCTGTATAGCTAAGCTAATACGTTGGCAGAAATAATTGCCAGCTTTAATTTTTAATAATTAATTTCCAGACTTTTCCGTTAGCGGTTTGGACAACTCCTTGGCCAGACGCTTGGCTGTGTGTCCCCATGGGCTCATCATCTCGACCCCAAACGGCGCAAACTCGTAACCTATACCGAGGTTGGTATATTTGCGCAGGTTGAGGTTTTTAGCAGAAACTACCGCACTTCCCGCGCTTGACGAGGTCGCCTGGATGTGTGATAATAATAATAAATAAATAAATATTTCCAGACAGGTCACACAGCGCCATCTAGTTTCCGTGGTAAGCTACGAGGCTTGTGTTACGGAAACTAGATGGTTGATAAACTACATATTATACTTTTATTTTTTTGTAAATATATTATAATAAATATACATATTATCCATACAAACACCCAGACCGAGACAAATTATACAATGTACAACTTGCCCCCGGTGGGAATCGAACCCACGACCTCCCAAATTCACGGCAACGTTTGTTAGCACTAGACCACGGAGGCGGTCATGTGATGGGGCTAATGTGTTTACACATGTCATATCCCACACCTGGGACCTGCCAAGTTTCGACGGCCCAACGGTCATGCCGCCTCGGGTCTCTTTACATCGCTGCGCGCAATCCCAGAGGGTTCTAGGGTTCAAATTTTATCATTGTAAATCTTTACTGCATTAGACA
This sequence comes from Tinea semifulvella, assembly GCA_910589645.1. Taxonomy (NCBI): domain Eukaryota; kingdom Metazoa; phylum Arthropoda; class Insecta; order Lepidoptera; family Tineidae; genus Tinea; species Tinea semifulvella. The sequence goes on from OU342600.1 coordinate 3,467,662, forward strand.
TTTTAACCTGGTAATAAGAGGCCTGGATCTTTAATCGCTCAGAGAATCAGCATAGCGATTTAGAGAGGAAAAATGCTTCGAAATTTGTCTTCATAAAACAGTAAAATATAAAATTATGTCAAAAATATTTTTAGTAAAGTTGATAAACTACATTTTTTCAAATTTACATTCAGACTTGTAAAATCTTGGAAAATATAAGGTTGTGCAAGCGAGAGGCTAATATAGGGAAAGAAACCGTTTCCCTTTCGGGGTGGTCAGAAACCACACTTATAAATAAGCGGATTTACATTTAGCCAACTTTACTGTAGGCCAATGATCGATGTCTCCAGTTACCAAACTCGGGAAATATCACAAATAAATTAAATATTATTTAAATGTATTTATTTACATTAGCTAAGAGTATAATTCAGAGCCATATCAAGCAATAATTAAAGATTTTATAATTATATCATCAACTGTTCATTTGAACTGAGTGACAAAGTTACTTAATGATCCAAAGTGCATTAGCATAAAACAGAAATGTGAACTTCACAGCCAATGAGCGATATTTCAATCCAAAATCGTTCTTATGTCATTGCAATAACGACTATTGTAGCGTTCAAAGCTAATAGAGTTCTATACTCAAATTCTGTTTTTCTAACCGAAGGCATTAAATGTATTTTATAGAATATTTTATTATTAAAAATACCTACTATTTACTTAAAGACTAATTAAACAATAATAATAAGATTAAATATAAACTAACTATAAAGTGACCGCGTATTGGTGTATTTATGGTGGCAAGAACGCTTGCCGCTATTCCTTGCTGAATCGCTATACGGATTCTCTGAGTGACGATTATTTAATTATCTATATCTTTTATAATTGAATCTTTAATAATACACAAAAAATACTAAACCACTAACAACATAGAACCAATCCATTTGTATCCAGTGCCTAGCATTTTAAAAACAAATCACAACGACAAATGAAAATAGACAAATATTTGTTCTTTAATTTGAATTATTCGCGCGATTACCGAACGCGCTTGATGCGGATGGCCGCGACTACTACATTGGAGGAGCATCGACATTTAATTTTATTCGAATGCTAGTATATATAACCCATCCTTAACCCTAAAAATGTTGGACTTATTATTTATGCAACTTGTGCTGTTGTGAGCTACAAGCATCTGAGAGTCTCTACAGCAAATGACACAAACACGTAGTCTTAGCTAGACTCCGTGCATTCGGCTGCAGCTCCTGATTTTGGCGCTGTGCTCCTTAGGTGTGACAAAACCAACACACACAAGTAGCATCTCACACTAATGCTTGCCCCCGCTTCCAGGGGATCAGCGTCATACCATCAGATCTCTTGCCATCATTACAGACGAATCCAGTGGGTTCCATAATAGCTCATAGTTGCAAGCGCCCGTTTTATGGTTTACACATGGAATAAAAATTAAATTAAATAATCCGTTAAATACTGCCTTCGTGGTCTAGCGGTTGTATTTAGATGCGGAGGTGCCGCGTTCGATTCCTGGCCGAGACACAATAATTAATTTGTGATATTTCTCGAGTTTGGTACGCGTCGACGTCGACGAGCTTGCCAATTGTCATGATTTTTGATCATGACATTGCGATTTCTCACCACCTCGAAAGGAATACGGAATATACGGTCGTAATTTTAAATTTAATAATAAATTTAATTTGTTTTTTATGTGATAACTTAGTCGAGCAAATCAAATTACGTTAACAAAAATATTGCCATTTTTCGTTCTCTCAAGGATTCTTATTATAGCATTTGCGTTTTAAAAATAGAATACGGCCACCGTTATGCTAAAACTTAGGAATTAAATTCCAGATCCTTAGCTATTTAAAACTTTATCTTTCTGTTTATGAAATTAATTTACGAACTAACAGTAAAAGTTGGCATATTGTTCGAAACTCTAGTTTAATAAACTAATAATTGAAAAATAAATTTGAATAGAATTTTCAATACTTAATGAAATGGATAATAGAAAACTCAATAACAGACATTCCCAATTCTTTGAATCTTTAGACTTACCAGCATTAATATTGTACGCCCTGTCCCGGGGTAAATGTGAGAACTCTTTTATAACTGCCTTCATGGTCCAGCGGTTAAGTCCGTGGATTTAGACTCGGAGGTACCGGGTTCGATTCCTGGTCAGGACACAAAAATATTTATTAATGTAAATAAATACATTTAATTAATATTTAATTTATTTGTGATATTTCTCGAGTTTGGTACGCTGGAGACATCGACGAGATTGCCACTTGTCATGATTGGCATAGGCTAAACTATAGAGTAAAGTTGGCTAAATGTGAATCCGCTTCTATATAAGCGTGGTTTCTGACCACCCCGAAAGGGAAACGGTCGTGATGATACTTTACTTTACTTCTCTTTTATAACCAAAAATGTACAAACAACCACGATTTATGACAATAATTGTATTTTGAATTATGAATTAAAATTTTGTACGCATATTTTGATCACGTTCGTTTTTTTAAAATTGAGATTGAGAAAATTTGAGCGGTGTCATGGCTTCAAATTTTGTCTTAACTAATGCTTTTAATCACAGAATGGTTTAAACACTAAAATCTCTACTACAGTTTAGGCACTATAAAGACGGAATGACATTAGTTCCTTGGAGATTGGGCCAATCCCTTGTGTGGGATTTTACCTGTTGGAATTCCCTAGCCCCTTCCCACCTTCAAGGAACTTCTGTTAGAGCTGGTGTTGCAGCGGAACAAGCGCAGATCAGCAAGCGTCGAAATTATGAAACGATTTGCAATAGTTACTTTTTTTCGATTTTTGTTGTAGAAACGATGGGCCCGTGGGGATCGGAACTTATATAAAGAAATTTATAAAGAAATTGTTCCAAGGCTCATTGACGTCTCTGGTGACAATAGGGCTGGCAGTTTTTCTCACAAAAATTAAGTATCTTATTTCAAAGGGATAATGCTGCTAGTGTAATGGGCACCATGCCACAAGAGAGCGATTTGGAGGAGCTATTTTTTTTATTAAGTATTTAATTTTTATTTTCTATAATTTTTTTTAGGTAAAATTTGGTTTTTGTTGTAATATAGTTTATTTAATTTAAGGTTTTGTTTCAAATAAACCTTTTTTTTGGGAACACTGAAAAATAATTTTGAGAAAAAGTAGTATTTGAGAATTTATAAGAACAAAAAATATACTCCGATTTTTTTGACTGATTGCACACAACGTGATAATTATGGAGCATTGAGAATAGTTCAGCGGGAGTGTTGTAAACAGTTTACGACCTAAACGAACGGATTTGAAAATTGTTAATTCTACACATAAAGTAAGAGAGATTTCCTTAATATTTTATAATGGACAGTTCAAACCACCGGTATGTACCGCATATAATGAGCAATACACTTTTCTTACGTACATCTGTCATAGATTTACAACACCACCGTTCCCGTGCCTCGAAGAGAACCTTAAGCCATCGGTCCCGGTGTCACTAATACCAACCTCGCTAAATTCTTCAGATATATGAAGGAAGGCCCATTTCCAACAGTATGATTTCTAGGACGATGTGCTCTAGGGGCTGTAATGATAATGACACAATTTACTTACGACAAACAACTGTTTGGGAACAAAATAAACTGTTAAAGAGGGCTTTTCGCTGCAGTACCTCATAGTATCATTTAAGCGAACAAAATTTCATGTTATTCTATTACTATATTATTTCCATTTTCTCATTATGCACCCATAATATTCATCTCTCACTCTCCCAAAGGTTAGCTGGTAGAGAATACCTTCATGGTATTATGCTCGCCTATGTACAACACTTTATATTGTATATTTTGTGTGCAATAAAGAATTTTATTATTATTATTATTATTCTACCATTTTTTTTTATAATTGTATTTATTTTTCTTACCAATCGCCAAAGTCCATATCCCTGTGGTAAAAGCTGTCCATCTTTGCCTGTTTCAATACCTGAAGCAATATTTTTTCTAATTCTGTAAAAAACATAAATATTGTATTACCTTCGTCTTGGACCACACCAGTGTCGGTGTTGAGAGCCCGTGGAACATCTCGGACACCATAGGCTTTCTTGCGCCAGAAGTGCTGGCCGCATTCCTCGTCACGCTGCTCTGAACGACATCATCCGTAGAGCTTTTGTCACTGCTGGAGTACCCGCGATCCTAGAACCCTCTGGGATTGCGCGCAGCGATGAAAAGAGACCCGATGGCATGACTATTGAGCCGTGGAAACTTGGCAGGTCCCTGGTGTGGGATGCGACATGTGACCTCGTCAAGCGCGGGAAGTGCGGCAGTTTCTGCTGAGAACCTCAAGCTGCGCAAATATGCCAACCTCGGTACAGGATTACAGCCTTGGTTTCCATCGATTTATTTTGCAAAACTTAATCAAAATCGGTCCAGTAATATAGGTGTAAAAGACGGACTAGGATACATAGACAAACATACTCGTAGACAGAAGAGAATTATTTATTAATTAATTGCGGGATAAATATAACGACTAATTATAAAGAACGAGTATTCATGTTGGACTCAATAAGGGACAATTAAAAGTTACCATATATTAAAGTTCATTTAGCAAGATAAAAAAATAGAAAATACTTACAAATTGGTAACACCTAAAATAATTTTAGCCAGCTGAGCAGTTGTTGAGATATTCTTAGCATAATGGCAATTTGGACCCATGCCGTTAGTAATGTCCTGATAACAAAAATGTTCCTAATGTTATGATCACTTAGCGAGTAAGCTATATTAGCTCTATAGTATATCTTATTATCATATTTTTATAGTTATTAAGAAAACTAGGGTATTAACGCTACCCTGTGGCACTCCACTCTTGACTTAACTTCACTCTAGTACTGGATATTGTAAGTAAAATGGAATATTTATTTATTTATTTAAACTTAATTGCACAAAGTACAAAGGCGGACCTAATGCCGCTAGACATTCTATGACGGTCAAACCTTCGGGACAACGAGAGCAGTAAGTACATAAGGTAGGTGCAATACTGAATAAACTTGAGTAGTTTAGTTGCAGATAACATATACATACTTATTAATAATTACATACTAATACATACATATAACCTACATAAATAAAATATTAACAATACAATATAATATATACACAATACTATACCTACTAATGATAAATCACAGTCTGATTAAGACTAAGCTAAAACAAAAGGAGGAACATGGAAAATTACGAACCTCGGTCTTGCATGTAGTGAGCATACACTACATTATTAAAGCTTAGACATGACATTATAATAATCTTTATCTATTAGGATTGTTTATTCCGTTTACTAAGCTAGCAAAAAGTTTATATAGTAAAAAGCTTTATTTAAATCTATTTAGCTCGATGTTGGGGATGTAAAATTGGTTTTTTAATTTTAATTGCTCCTACTCTTATAAAATATGAGAATAAATGAGTTTTAAATTATACAAAAAGCTAACTTTGTCTTCTTTGTAAAGAGTCCTTATAATGCCTGTCCAATGTTTTTTTGAATTGATAAATATACTTACAGGGTTATGCATACAAACGACATGCATTCCTTCTCCACAATATTTGGTTTCAGGGCAATAGTCTCTCATGTAAATTCCATGCGAATTACCGTCGTATACTCGTACGTGGGAATTAGTGGCGTAACTGACTGATATACTTAGAAGACATATTAGCTAAAAATAATAAAAATGTCACAATGGATGCATTTGTAGATTTGCATGGTATCGTTAGCGTTCTTTTGAGTTTCAATCTAAGGAAATCTATGGCATTGCTTTCATGACAAATAATGGACATTATAACTCAGTGGAACACATATCATATTATCTTAATTATTATTGTTAAGTACAAACATTTATTATTTAATTTTGGGATTTACAGCCTTTACAACATAATATAAAAATACATCATACAAGGGTTCGGATCAAATATCGATTTTAAATCTAAGCTCACCACACTAGTTGTTGACAACCAACTTATGATCGCCTGGTGAAACAATTTAAATGACTTCCTGTATAAACGGTTTCGGGTTGTGATATTTCTCGAGTTTGGTATGCTAGAGACATCTACGAGCTTAGTAAAGTTGCCTAAATGTAAATCACCTTTTTTGAAGACCACTCCGAAAGAGATACGGTCGCAATGATATTTTACTTTTAAATTCTCACTATTTAAATTTAAAAAAAAATATGATAGCCTTCATAATTTAGAACTAATATTTTTGGTACATAAATGGTGAAGACGCATCTACAGCCCACTAGGAGTATCTGGTATTCACCTTTTAATTCTTAGCCATACAAAAATAAAAAAACATAAATCAAAATTTGAAAGTACCTTGTACACCTTTGAATACATTATAATAATAATGTTATCATTTCCATCACATTTTTCTATTTTACATAATTTTATCAAAGCAAATCATTTTGCTAGTAAACATTATCACAATAATTTCACTTATTCGTCATAATACGTCTGAAACTCTGAACACACTTTATTTCTTTTCTAAACACCGATTCGTAAAACCTATTTTTTCTTTCATGTTTTTAGAAAAGAACTAATGAACATCGCTTTATCGCGATTAATCAAATAGGTAACAATGCAATCTACTAATTGAATATTTTCGAAACAACCTAAAGTTAAAGTCGTAGATTTAAACGCGGATGTAATAAAAATAAATATTTATTAGTCACATTTCTCGAGATTGGTACGCTCTTGGTACGCTAAAGACATCGACGAGCTTGCCACTTATTATGATGGGCGTATAATATAGTTGGCTAAAAGTGAACTCGCTCCTTACAAAAGCGTAGTTACTGACCAACCCCGCAAGGGATACGGTCGAGATGATACTTTTTAAAAAAAAACCCAAAGCAGTAAATTATTATTTATTTTCTATTTTTATTTTATTTTATTTTGGAAACAAATAGTCGCATAAAGTAAATATACATGAAACAGATTAAACCAAAATTAGACCTAGAGTGCCAATAATTAACAATTTTAACTACACTACTAAAGTAACACATCGTCTCCACCAAACCATTAGAAAAATAATTATATAAATCAAGAAATATATTGATAATAAGGATGGAGAAAAATTTAATAAAGTACTTAATGATGCGCGGTGGTGGCTCGGTTGTAAGAACGCTTTCCTTAACATCCAATGGTCGGTTTTGTGAATAGTAAATATCATATGATTCTGCTATGTTGCTGTCTTGGAAGCTACGAGTACATAGTGAATTCTGAATACTGAATACGTTCATGAAAATATAATTTTATATCTAGTCTGGTTGGTTTAGGTTTTAAATAAGGTTTAAACAGTAATTTGTCATCGATAAGTGTGGTGTCAGTAATTTTATGGATCCTCACGAAGCCCAGAAATCCTTCATTCATCATTTTGATGTCAGTTTTTACAGCAATCAATAATATGGTCCGGACATCCCGTCGTTTTTTCTGCAATTTTTCCTTCCTTCTGACAGCCGAAATCTAAAATAAAGCAAACTTCACGCTAGATAACGCCGATATATTATTTACTGAGTCATAAACATCTGACTTTTTTATTTTTAAAGGCCATCACACTTTAAAGTCAAATTTATTTATTTATTTATTTATAAACTCTTCATTGCACAAAATAACTTAAAAAGTAGTGTACAAGGGCGAACTTAATGCCTTCCGGCATTTTATAACAGCTAACCTTTGGGAGTGTGGCAGAGGATTGCGGGTGCATTACGATAAATATAATTACTTAAGAATAATTAAATACTATTACATAAATACTTAAAATTAAAAAATTATAATTAAAATAATATATATTTATTAAAATAATATAAAATAATAAAGTCAAATAAATCCTTCTCTTGGGAAGGCTTTAATAGGTGGTAGGCAGACTGATGGTGGTAATTTTCCCAGTCTGCCGGGGCGGGGAAGTATTCACCGTTCGTGCTGATAAACCCAGTAAAGTGTATCCACACGTTTCGGGATCAGGCTCGAATTGCCGTCAGGCCCAGTCAAACCGGCATAGTGTTAGGGACTGATGTCAGTCATGAGTCTCTGATTCCAGTTGCTAACATTCATGGACCCTGGACGCCACTTACCATCAGGTGGCCGCTAGTAAAAAAAAAAAAAAAAGTTTAATTCTTTTGCATCTCTCTCGCTCGTACAATAAAAAAACATAAAGATTTTCTCCTATTTTACTTAAACAAAAATATTAATTATATATTGATAAACAGTTATTTATGCAGTAAAAAAAAGAACCTAAACATAGTACCCGGTTACGGAGTTTTAATAAAGAATAGTATTGTCATTGAAACGACAATGTCGACATAGTCGATGGGTTTTTGTTTTGTGAAAAGAAAAAGAGAGAATCGGGAGCTCGGACCGAGAGGTCGACAGAGCGAGTATTTTTATAAATATTAGGATTAAAATAAAAATTCCGGTTAAAGTCAATCACGTGTCCCTCGTAGAAAAGAGTTTAGTTTTTGTAAAGTGGTAATTATATCGAAAATATAAAGTTTTATGCATTTTTAATAAAAAAGGAGTTCCGTAGAATCCTCTTCGTAACAATTAAAAGCAACTACATCCAACCGCAGGCGTTGGATAATCCTGTAACCGCAAAGGCAGGTTACAATACCTACTTAATTAATATTTGAATGCGAAATCGAACGAATGCTGATAAACACCCAGACCGAGACAAATTATACAATGTACAACTTGCCCCCGGTGGGAATCGAACCCACGACCTCCCGAGTTCACGGCAACGTTTGTTAACACTAGACCACGGAGGCGGTAAAGTTGTATAGTTCTTCACTTAAAAATGCAAGTACCTAATCTAAATAAAACCAGCAAGTAATTTAAGTAAAATATATATTAATTAACTAGAAACTTAATTAAAATGACAATTATGAAAAGTACTAAAAACGTCGAAACGTCAAAATAGCGGCCGGCAATGTTCAGCAAAACTTTGCCGGCCGCTCCTTGCAACAGAACGGCAAGGTGGACTTTGCTCAAACAAGGTTGTCAAAATAATGAACACATTACATGCATTTTTTAGCTCCATATTTAGTTGAGACAAGCTGAAACAAAGTCGGAGCCTGGTTTTGGGCAATCTAATGTGTAATGTGGTGTGGTAAGTTTATGTGATAGAAAACCAAAATTTGACAGCTGGACAAATTGGGTTGTTATGTTCATCTCCAGCTCCAAATTCAATAAAAGCAGCAAATATTTGCGTCTAAATGGAAGCTTCATAATTTATTAAATCAACAGGGAATTGGCTTGAAGCCACGAATTGAATGGAATAATTTTGATTGTCACTTTGACGTTACAGATAATTAAATTATTGAGAGGATCGAGACCGATTTGAAACTTGGGCACACCGGATAAAGAGACATAGGACTGATCTTGAGTTTCTCAAGCAATATATACATACGTAAATGTATACACATAAGTAAATTTAACGTTATTTTTTACGCAGTACGAATTGACCAATCACGTTCGACAATGAACTAATAGAGTTTTGCGAAGTCATCTAGTCTAGGGGGAACGTATTTAGAGGTGGGAGTTGTTGGATATTTTTAATATCGATGCTAGAAAAATATGTGGACAAACTATATTGAGTGGGGTATCATAGAATAGGTATTTGAAAATCATGTTGAGGTTTCTGTTATAATTTTTCATTTATTACTTTATTTATTTATTTAAACTTAATTGCACAAAGTACAAAGGCGGACCTAGTGCCGCTAGACATTCTATGATGGTCAAACCTTCGGGACAACGAGAGCAGTAAGTACATAAGGTAGGTGCAATACTAAATAAACTTGAAGAGTTTTAATGCAGATAACATATACATACTTATTAATAATTATATACTAATACATACATATTATAACCTACATAAATAAAATATTAACAATATAATATAATATATACACAATACTATACCTACTAATGATAAATCACAGTCTGATTAAGACTAAGCTAAAACAAAAGGAGGAACATGAAAAATTACAAACCTCGGTCTTGCATGTAGTGAGCATACACTAGTTTTAAAAAAAAAACATCTATTTAATGTGACCATTTGGAATCTATAACGATTTAAAGTTGGTTAGCATGCATATCATTTGAAATTTCAATGTAATAAAGTTTATATATTATCACGGCGGTATCCTTTTCGAGGTGCTCAGAAACATTATATACCTATACTAATAATATATTTTAGGAGGTTGAGGTGTTCAGAGAAACTGGTTATTATTTTGAGATTCATTGTTTTTTTTTTTAAACGGTGATTGCAATATTATCAATGACACGACCCCAGCCTGAATGGCCACCGCAGGAGGAGGCATGCCTGACTCACCGTGAGGTCTCACAAAGAGACCCAAAGGCGCCTACGGACCAAAACCCGATAAACCGTCTCTGTTTTACTGTTGACCCTGCGTGCCTTAACAGCTAAGTCTGAGTCGTGGCTACGAAAATATACTTGTTGTTTTTTTTTTGTATATAGCGGCGTACGAGTGCCTTCACTTCGTAGCCACGACTCAGACTTATTGTAAAACAGCTAAGTACAACTAAATTACTTAAACTCTACAATAGTTGTGTCCTGCATGGCATGAGCGAAAGGGCAGATATTGCTCTCTCACTACTATGTAATACGCGTCGATGGATGTGCACGCATGCTGTGGCAGCTACAATATTATAACAGACAGCAATAACTAAAAAAATTAAAATTAAAAAAGTAATTTAAAAAAATATAAATACAGTGTAGCGATAGCTACGCAAAAGAAAATAAAACATGAGTTCTTCGCGCGATTTTGCGTGGACATGTCAAGTGCAAGTTTATGTTTTGTAAATTAATTTACTGTGGATATTATTGGTCAAAAGTGGTGTTGTTTTGTTTAATAATGTGCTACAATGTGAATAATTGTGGAAAACGATAAATTGGACTTCAAATATGGGGCACAAGTTGCAGTTTATTTTTGTGACTCCAAGAAAAGCATCAAATTCTGCAGCATCTGGAATTTGATGATGACCTCATTAATTCATGAAAAACAAATAATAATATAATAATAATAAATATTTCCAGACAGGTCACACAGCGCCATCTAGTTTCCGTGTTAAGCAACGAGTCTTGTGTTACGGGAACTAGATGTATTACAAAGATATATTACGTCAGACTTGGCTGTATGAGCTAGACCCTTTGCCTTCCCTATCATCTCATTCATCATCCATCGGGAGAAGAGAACCAAAAAAAAAAAAAAATTTTATAATTCAAAATTATGACGAGTGTCAAGTGGTTTTGACAAATATTAATATTAGAATTCTTTAATGTTATCATTTTATTAACAAATATCCGTAGTATTATTCATTTAAAAGCTAAAATGCTTTATACGCTTGCGTAAAATGTGATATTGAAAATACAAAAAAAAAAACTTTTTAGATTTATTTCAGCAATTTTTTTTAGCCTTAACATACAACTCAACTTGCCCTTCTAGTGTAAGATTACCTCTAACATAAAATACGTTTGGATAAAATTTCAGCGACTTTTCTGATACTAATGGAATTTGATGGAAGTATCAAAAAATCCCGCTCAACATGTCTGGTAGATTGATGTGTCAGCGATTTTTACTGTTATATATTTTTATGCTGAGGGCTTTAGTTATATTAGAGAACCTAGGTTACTTAAGCGAAGCTGTTGAGAGGCGGATTCTTTTAACTTATTTTTCCTTTTATTTATAGACACACGTGGTTGTGATCGTCATTTGAACGCTGGGTTTTTTTATTAATCTCAACACATGATAGATAACTTCCCGTCCAACTGTACACGAGCGACGTGCGAAGTCCAAGGATCTCCCATTCTGACTTCTTAATTGACAACTGCTACTCACGTTGTAGTTGTAGGGCCACTATGCCGGCTAGTAACAAATTTAGAATATGCAAAATTTAAAACATCACTAAAAATATTCTCATAAACAAAAGTTATTATGAGCTACAAGATGCAATGAAAGATACCATTGCATAGAAGTACTCGGCCAAATTTTATAAATTAATGATAAATTAATAATAAATCTTAATATTTAAATTTAAATTATTTAATTTTATATTTATTTTTAATTGACACGGCCCTTTTACAGCCACGAATTTAAATTTAAGTTTACTTGACATAGAATGTTTTATTTAGATTGTAAGGTGACACGGCCATTTTACAGCCACGAATATTAATTAACATTAATGCTATTAGAATATAAGATGACACGGCCCATTTACAGCTATGAATTTATGTTTAATTGACATATCATTATTAGTATTTAGATTATAAGATGACGTCTTTTTTTATTTTTTTTGTTATTATTATTATTATTTTCTATACATTTATAAATTATCTGACATATATACATAATTTCTATACATCATATTTATTAAGTATTTAGAATGTAAACTGACACAGCCACGATCTTATTTAAGTAGTTTCTAAGTTAGTTAGTTTTACTTGCTTGTAGCAATAATGTTGTGCATAGCATACATAAATATGGATTATTGCCTGTTTACGGTCCAACCATTATTACCACTTTGATTAGTACATATGTTATGAAAAATGTATTGATTTTATTAGTTCTGACTGTATCCAAGTTGTTTCGAGAGAACCAATGGAAATAAATTATTTTGATTTGATTTGATTTGAGTAATAGGCACAATAAGTTATGTACATTCATTGGCAGTGCTAATATAACTTATTCTATTTATTAATATACTATTGTTTTTTCTTGACTATGACTTATATTATTTATCATAATATTATTTATTTATTCTATTCTCATTTGTTAAACATATATGTAAACTGTACATTTAGTGTTCCTTCCCATTTAGTAAATGGTACTGTACATCCGACCGACTGCGACCCGTGACTCACCCAACATCAGCGCTGCAGCCTCGGCTGTAGCATATGCTGAGCTGACCACCTATTTATCGCCACACCTGTATGTATGTTTCGGCATATAGAATAGGCTTACATTTATACATTTAGATTTATTCCTTGCATATTTTTTTTTGTAACCATTGTTATTTTTTGCGATAAATAAAGTATTTTCTTTCTTTCTTTCTAATTGAATTTGATTAAAATGTAATTGTTCTATGTTGTCGTATGGTGCAGAAACGTTGTCCACGGTAGGTCTGGTTTACAAGTTCAAGATCGCTCAGCGAGCTATGGAGAGAGCTATGCTCGGGATTTCTCTAAAAGATAAAGTCAGAAAAGTTGACATCCGTCAAAGAACCAAAGTTAACTATATAGTTTTAAAATTAGCAAGCTGAAGTGGCAATGGGCTGGACACATATGCCGCAGAACCGATGAACGATGGAGTAGACGGGTTCTGGAGTGGAGACCACGTACTGAAAGACGCAGAGTGGGACGACCCCCCGCCAGATGCACAGATGACCTGAAGGTGGCAGAAGATCGTGTGAAGTGGCGAGCTTTGGGGGAGGCCTACATCCAGCAGTGGAGAGACACAGGCTGATGATGAAAATGTAATTTGGAGTTGTAAAGTATAATATAAAATATCTTATTTATTTATACTAGCACGACATGTGACCTTGCCTTAACCAGGCAGTAAATTGTACTTTAATTAAAAAATATTATTTTGCGTTGTTTTAAAAAACGTCATTAGCTTATTGCTTAAAAAAACAACTACCACTGAGCCGCGTTTTAATAAACAAGAACTATGATACAGGGTTTATACCAATTAGAACAGTTTTTTTTTTTTTTTAATATTTTTTTTACTCCTGTTACTGAGAGCGGTTGTGGTTCGGTTGTAAGATAGCTTTCCTTTAAACGCAGCATAAACTGGATCGCGTTCTCAACTTAGATGGATACATAGATAAATTCTTTATTGCGCAGAAAATATTACATTTTACAGTACATAATAATAATAAAATTGGTGTTATTTTGGATAATAAGTTATCCTTTGTTTTAATTATGATCACATCGTTAAAAAAGCATACAAAATGTTAGGATTTATTTCCCGGATAACCAAACCATTTAAGCATAGATCATCGATGAAAGCAGTTTATTGCGCTTATGTTAGGAGCATTTTAGAGTTCGCTTCCCCAATTTGGTCACCATCGTTTACTGTGCATGGGAATAGAATTGAATCAATACAAAATAAGTTTTTAAAAATGTACTATCGCAGAGCTCAGAATAAAGTTAACTTAAGGCGTGAACAGGGTTTTATGACCCTGGAGGACAGGCGAATAGTGGCGGACATCATGTTTCTGTATAATATACTTAATAATGGGATAGATTGTCCTCAACTCGTGGCACGTATGAAATTGTGCGCACCGGTAAGGCGTCTTCGTCGTCCGTTATTGTTTGTGGAGACTAAAACTCATACAAAGTACGCGCAAAATTCTGTTATTAATAGATGTACACGCACTTACAATAATAATAGTTTAATAAGGGATGTGGACATATTTTTACACACAAAAAAAACATATTTAAAAACATCATTAAAAAGCATTCGTTCACTTCAACTTCTAAGCACGCCTCACACACGCACCTACACTTTCACACCAACACTTATATTCACTCACGCACACGAGCACAATAATTACATTCCATACTTGTATTCACTAGATCAATGTTATTACCCAATATCTAGTTTAGTATTTTTATTTTTATTGCATATTTTATGTTTAAGTTAGTTATAGTTTATTATTATTTTCTTTTCTTAATATCTGTTTACTTTTTTGCGGTTTTCCCGCGCTGTCAACACTCATATTTTACACGACGTGTTTGGGCTATAATGCCGCGAGTGACTCCAAGTAAAGCATCAAATTCTGCAGCATCTGGAATTTGATGATCCCCAACTCGGTTATGAACTTTGTTAGAAACATATATTATGCAAATAAATTACGTGTTTAGGACTGATGTATTCTGTACAATGTCCTTTAAAGACAATTAAAAAAAAAAATTAATATCTGTTTAAATTTAAATTCATTATACAAAACTTTCAAGTAAATAGTGGTCCATATGTTGGCTGAGGCAATTTTAATCTGTTTTTTTTTTATTGATCTGGGAATATAGCTGTAAGGTTTATCATATAATAAATAAATAAATATAATAAAAGATCCGTTTAAGTTTTAAAAATGGAATAAATACTAGGCAATAAATAATGTTGGGCCAAGCAGAACTAACCTCTTAACAACAATGGTGTTTCCAGAACAAAATGAAAATAAAAGCAAAACTCGTGTTTACAAGAACAAAGTTGGCTTTGCGCAAAAATAAATACTTCAGAAATCGTGCAGAAAATTCAATGTTAGGACATGTATTTCTCGTTTCAAATTGTATGTCTAGTTTTGTGTTGTCTTTTAGAAATCAATTCAGAATCTCATATGGTAATTTTATTTTATATTAATTATTATTTTTAACTCGTATATACTACATTAAATATATAACAAGAAGGGGCAAGAAGCCAAACGGTAGGAGAATTAAAGATAGACCAAACGGTGCAGACTGAATAAGTGTATGATTATTAGTATTATTAAATATTTCATTGCACAAAATAAGTATGAAAGGCGAAGAATAATGTATAATAATAAATAATAATTAACATTAAGGGTAGTGTTGATATCAAGTTTAACCATACCCCCCACTCAATAAATTTCGTCGACTTATTTTTTTTTATTTTTCACATTATGACGTCTGGTTGTCGTCTTAATGAAATTTCAGTGACACTCGCGTGATGAAGACGAATCGATTGAGGTGAGAATCATCAAAATTTGCGAACGTGTTTGGTCTACAGTGTGCCACAAAGGAACATACATACATACATACATACGCTGATAAACAATTAACCCTTCTTTCAGTCGCGCAGTCGGGTAAAATCGTTGTCAGACAGCTTCTTGCCCCGTCTTGTTAAGTTTTTGGTCATGATAATAAATATATTTTTTTTTTACTTTAGAACTGTAATCCCATCCGTAGTTGTAGATATCAATTGACGGTTACGAAATTCGATTTCCAGCTGTCAAAATTATACTGTCAAGCTGTCAGAGTCGTTAAATGAAGGTAACATTTGTTAAGGTGACTTTCTCAGGCTTGATTTATTTAGTTATATATAACTAAATATTATAATTACCTTTGATAAGTATTTTGAGTTGATTACGGCAATTTCATTATGAATAACTAAATATATGAATAACTATAATATTAATAACTAAATAATATGAATAACTATAAAATCAGAATAGTTTATTTTTTCATTTCCATTGGTTCGCTTAAAACAACTTGGATACAGTCAGAACTAATAAAATCAATACAATCATTAAAACATATGTACTAATCAAATTGGTAATAATGGTTAGTCCGTAAACAGGCAATAATCCGTATGTATGTATATTAGGCACAACATTAATTACTGCTTTAAGCAAGTAAAACTAACTAACTTAGAAACTACTTAAATAAGATCGTGGCTGTAAAGAGGCCGTGTCAGTTTACATTCTAAATACTATATAAATATAATATATAAATCGTAAGTTTTCCTGTTACAAATAAATATATCCGTAAGTAATAAATATATGCGGCGCAAGTATGTGAGTATTCGTATATTAAAAGATTACATATTTGTGCCGTTTGCTGTAGAAACTCTGGGCCCATGGTGTCCAAGCTCAAAAAAGTTTTTAAAAGAAAACACCGCGTCTTGTCGTCTCCTCAGGTGACCAGAGGGCTAGCTGTTTCTTCTCCCAAAAGAATCAGTATTGCAATTGAGCGGGTAAATGCAGCCAGCGTTCTTGCCACCATTCCACGCAGACTGGACTTATATCCCTATCCTTAGTATTAATATTTATTTTATATTTTGAAAATATTTTTTCGAATAAATATTTTTCCCTGAGAACTATATTTCGTTTATTCATTTATTTATATCTAAATGTTTGCCCTTAACCATCACCACCTTCATTCAGGATATTAACCGGATTCCTGACGTATGTATCTGTTTGATAGATTTCATGAAATAAATCTTTGAAATGTAACTTCCACCCATTACAGGTTTTTAACCAGTCTCGTTAAAATTTCATTTTTGTTTCAGAAAGATGTTGGACCTCAAATTAGACAATACGGTGGCGTTCGATTGTTTAAACCGGTAGGATTTAAGTTTATTCTTTACAAAATTGACCGCCTCCGTGGTCTAGTGGTGACAAACGTTGCCGTGAACTCGGGAGGTCGTGGGTTCGATTCCCACCGAGGGCAAGTTGTACATTGTATAATTTGTCTCGGTCTGGGTGTTTATATGTATAATATGTATATATTTACAAAAAAAATAGTATAATATGTAGTTTATCAACCATCTAGTTTCCGTAACACAAGCCGTAGCTTACCACGGAAATTAGATGGCGCTGTGTGACCTGTCTGGAAATATTTATTTATTTATTTTTATTTATAAACTGGCAGAATAATTTACTGACGCTAAGGTAGACGAATTTAAGAGACTAGATTCGTGAGCCATACTGGCGCTGTTATACTAGGAACAGCGCTGACTCCGCTGTCTGTCTATAGGCTAGCTGATCTTCGTTAGCGTTGAGACGTAGTGTTGCCCAATCTTGGTCTTGGCCTTGGTCTTTTGCTTTTTTGCAAGACCAAGACCAAAAACAAGACTACCGATATGGTTGCAAGACCAAGACCAATAGAGTCTCGTAAGACTCTTGCACAGATTTTTTTTCCAAATTTTGCTAAAGTATTTACTTTTTTTGGGGTTAGGTTTTCAATAAGTTTTAATTACGTCGTGTCCGTAATTTAGAATATTTTTTTGTTCCTAAGAAAAATCAATAACGTTTAGGTATTTGGAACTTGGGAGAGCTCGTTTGCAAATAATTTTATTTTAGTATACCTAAATCCTACCTATGCCTAATGCCTTCGAGGTCTAGCGGTTAATTCCGTGGATTTATACTTGAAGGTACAGGGTTTGATTCCTGGTAGGGATACAATAAATTATTTAATTTATTTGTAATATTTCTCTGTCTAAAGACATCTCGGAGAGAGATTTCCTTAATACAATTTGAAAATAAAAAATATATATTGAGTCAGAGTAAGAGTCTTGCAGAAGTCTTGCGAGACTCTTGTGCAAGACCAAGACCAAAATTATGAGTGCAAGACCAAGGCTGAGACCAAGACCACCTATTCTGATGCAAGACCATGACCAAGACTGGCTAAGTCTTGCTTTGGGCAACACTATTGAGACGTAAGACCAAATCGAGCAGAAATATTTTCTAACTTCAGCAAAATATCTAAAACTCTTATGTATGACTGTGACTCTGGTACAATGTAAAATTATCTTCAGTTCAAGACAAGTTTAAGTTGAGACAAATTTCAAATCTATTGATTCACTATGCTGGTGTCTAGTAAATAGTGCAAGGGCTTCTGATCTGTTAACTCTTCCCATTAATATTTCTTGTTTCTCTCTAGGTAGACTAACCTAAACTTTCATTTTATCTACAATCCTGTTTTTTATATAGCAGTCAAAATTACCAAACAAGAACATAAGCTACGTCGATAATAGTCAGAATATAAAGTTGAGTCCTTTCCATCATATCCGAGAAGAAACACAAAACAGATTTAATAGAAGATATAAAAATCCGAAAAGCGTCGTTCAAAAGATTATTAAGAAGCACAAGCTAAATAAAAGGTATGAAAATTCAACTTTTAATAATTGTTTTAATATGCATATTGTTTTATTCTATGTAAAAAAAAAAAAAAAAAACTATAAATAAAAAATGTCCTCTAGAGACGTCCCATCCGAAATAGTCCCAAGGAGACTAGCAACATTTACCGTCTGTATAGCGAGGCTATATAATTGTCTGTATAATTGCCAGCCTTACTGTCTTCAGTCCTTTCCGTCAGCCGCTTTGACGACTCCTTGGCCAGGCGACTTGCTGAAGATCACCATGGACCCATCTTTTAGACCCCAAACGACGCAAATTCGTAAGCGGTACCAAGATTGGCACGTCGCATCCCACACCAGAGACCTGCCATCTCTTGCCATCGCTCCGCACAATTCCAGAGGGTCCTAAGATTTCGGATACACCAACATAGACGATAGCTCTTCAGATGATGTTGTTGAGAGCCACGTGACGAGGAATGCAGCCAGCACTTCTAAACAAGGAAGCCCGTGGTGTCCGAGATGATCGAATGGTTCTCTGCATTGACACTGGTGCGGGTGGACAGTTCGGGCTCTGAGACGAAGGTACACCGCCATGGTCAGTGTATTTTGATCAAGGAGTGTGCCAACCGATGCTGAGGGAAAAGCCTGCAACTAAAGACCCGAAATTCTAGTAGAAACGGCCATGATGGCTTTTATGTTACTGGCAGATAAAATATCTATCTGTACTAGTTTGCAGAGGTGATCGTCCCATAGTCGTTGATTTTATTTTTATTTGAATGTGTTTTTTACATATATTTTTGCAAATTACTATTCTGTTTTTAGGAAATTGCATTTCAAGCATTTTACAACAGTCAAAACTACGGCAGATCCTGGTAGAAATAATAAAGGGACTAATGATTTCTCCACGCAACCGTCTTTGAAGAAGAAAGGACGAAAATGGGGAAACAACTATGTCAGAAATCCACAACCCTTCAGCGCATTTCATTCTAAAAGAAACAAAAATCAAAGAAGAATTAAAAGAAAGATAGAAAAAGATAACGCATTTATATTAGAAGATCTGGACGAAATGGAGTTCGTAGGAAATAGTTCAGAAACTGAAACAGTTAATGCACATGTCAAATATTTATAATAACTAAAAATAATGACAAAATCTCAATAAAGACATTTTATATAGCAGTAAATTTGCAGTTATTTAATCCACACTCCCAATGAACTACATGTATATAATAGAGAAACGCTGCTGTCAGAAATAACCACACTACAAATAGATGTAGTTACGCAAAAAGGATCCAATCCACAATTTTTTAGACTTTTTTTGCCAATTAGTTCCTTAGGATGATTGAAAAAGAATCCTGATTTTGAAACGTTTTAACTTTAATGGCCTATAACTTAAAATTAACCTATATACTCGTAGCATCTATATCATGCATTGCATTATCCACTATTTAGCTTTACACAATTAATAATAAAAAAATATATATAATTCTTAAGCTCTAGCTGAAATTTTGTTTGGCAAAACCTGTCCTCTACCCAACAATAACATTTATTACAACAAAATTATTATACGGTTTGGCAGAGAAAGTCGTCGACTTGTGCCAATTGTGCAGGCGGAAAATTACGATAATTTTAGACAGCACTAAATATTTTAAAGTACCATTTTATTAAATTGCCTTTATGGCAATATAAATCAATTTAACGACGGTGAACTACGACATAATAAAGCACAGCTTGCTAAGAAACTTGAAAAATTGAGTTCTGTACTTGGCCCACCATAGTACATTTATGGGAATGAATTTTGGATTATTTTCGGTCAAGTTATTTTTGACAACGTCTATAAGGTTGGTTGTCATACACACACACGTCCGAAATATATTATAAAAGTTTTACTATATCTTGTTAACTTTAGAAAATATCGAGTGATATCAGTAACTGTATGGATTTAAAATTTAGATGATCTTATTAAACGGTAATAAAACAAAATAATTATAAAATAATAATTTAATAAATAATACTTAATCGTAAATCTATTTACAATAAAATACAAGTTAACAATAGGAATAAAGAAAACGAATTATTAAAACTTTCAACAATAAAGATTTGATTGCATTGCAAATTATAATGCATAAAAAAAACGGTTAGTTATCTAAAATAATTAAGAGTATTTAGAAATGGTCAAAAATGACCTACACATTCATAATCTTGGTATGACTTTGATTATGTTAAATATTATAAACAATATCTCTGTTGTTTTTGATGGCAAAACAAATCATATTGGACTAGTGACTACATCAAACAGATCATTTTATGCTATTTATATCATAATTCAGAGATGGAACTTCCAGAAAATATTGCCTACACTCACCACGCTGGCCAGACGGATACATCTCTATAGAACCCACACACTATGTATTTTAATTAGTATGTATTTATATTTCATTATTAGTGATCACAATAGTATTTCTGCACCCGCTTATAATGGCTCCCCATTCACAAAGGTTAGTTGGTAGAAAATGCATTTATAGCATTAAGCTCGCCTTTGTACCCACACTATTTTTGGTTCTGTACAATAAAGATTTTATTATTATTATTACGTATGGACACTGCAATACCCACAACTTAAAGGATAAAATTTGCTTGTCTTATGTAAGCATGAAGTAAGCCCAGGCCATCACACTCAAATTCATCAATCAGTACAAGGTAAGCTAATATTTCGCCACAAGGTTCAATTAGTATAGGTATTCGTTCAGTCTTCATTTCAATTTAAATTTCTCCGGCCTTGATTTCTTCACCACCTTTTTTACTCCTGTACTCCCATCCTTGGTATGCCAGATCTTGTGGACTTGGACCCTGGTCGTGGTCCCTAAAGGCAATACCACCAGAACCATATTTGTGTCCACTCTGGAATTAAAAATGAGTTAGGTTTTTGGGTATAATAAAGTGGGCCACTGTCCTATTCTGTTACTTAAGCGCAAACGTTATATAATGAAATCCGTTAACTTTATATATATTACGCTATTAAAGTTAATATTTGCACGGTCGCTGTCCAGGTCGAGCGCTTATAAAGTTTAAAATTGAATAATATTTTGTAATTATGACGCAAGCTCTGACTTAAATAACGAAATTAACTAATAACGTTTGCGACTAAGTAATAAAATAGGGCTGCTGATTATGTAATAACATGATCTATTTAGTAATCAACAGATTGATTTTATCCTATCCTTTGCATCTTGCGCGACATCTGATTCCTCACCTATATCGACCTTTCTTCGCTCGTCCTTTTTTCAGCTCTTTCTTATTTTTGTCCCTATGCTTTCGTTTACCTTATTTAGTTTCATTAAAACATTTCTGCGTTAATCATCGTTTCGTATGCGGTCTGTAAAGTGGTTCACAAATCAAGTATTAAATTTTAAAACTTACAGAATAGTGATCATAATGGCCATGATGTTGTTGTTCTCTGTATGGACCCAATCCAAGCCCGATACCAGCTGGAGTATACTGCGGAGGACTTCCATAATGGTTCGATGAGAACGGAGATGTTAGGTTAGGTTTGCAGAACTTAAAGTAGCCGATAACACCTGGATGAGACATATTTCTGTTATTAAGTAATTTTACATGTGACTTAGATACTATAATATATTAATACTCGTACATTATTAAGAATAACAAGATTGCAGATGGGTCCTAATAGCATTATCCACAAGATAAGTTTATGACGTCTGGCCGAATTTATCATCTTACTTAGGTTAATGATGATACCAACCAATAATCAATTCTCAAGCAAGCATTTCAATTATGCAACCTAAGCTTGTAATTTTCTATATAGTGTTATAGTTTTTTTTCTTAATCAGGGAATATATAATGTAATGTTAGTATAGATAATATTCTCAGTTTAGTTACCTGGAATTATTAAAGCTATGAACCCAAGGAATTTCTTAAAGCTGGCCAGTCCGAGAATAAGTGGTAAGAACAGAAGAAGTTTTAGCTTAAACAGCTTCAAGATCAAGAGCATGGGAATAATCAGCTTCTTCAGCTTGTGGCGACCTGGAAATAAGTAAAATTTAGTTTTATTTATTACTTATTGAGTTAGCAAATTATCTGTTAGTTAATCAAGCAATACCGAAAAACGTCATAGGTGGTTTGAAGTCAACCAACTATTTGTGCATTTTGTCACTTATTAGAATCAAATTATGAGAAGTTGGATGATAATATGTTGTAAATAATAAATTAATTTATATAGACCTTAATCTTATTTGATATTTTCTAAAGTACCTAATCATATTAAAAGCTAATATTTAAAGGGATAAAATTTGTACAAAAATATTTAAATTTATTTCTGATAATGAAACCGGTTATGACCGAAATTTACACATTGTATAAACCACAATAGTTATTAGGATATAAGATCAATTTCTTAATTAAAGACAAACTAAGATTATTATGTATCTATTTATTTATGGTAAACAATTTGTTGGGAGAACCTGTATTACATTTTAATTTGTGGCCTTCTGGTTAGTATGCAGGCATTGGCCGTAATCCAACTGCATAACTAACACTTAACTTAATCCCGCCACCTATCCATGAATATTTTATTCGTAACGGTAACCCAGATTCAGATACTACAAATACATTAATATCAAGTAACACGTGTAGCCCTTGCCAACCAAAAACAGTTGCCAAATTCCACAGAAATGTTATGGAAGACTCATTTTTAACAGTCAGGTCTGGGACTTTGTGTTCTAGGGGCTGTTATAATGATGAACAAGAACGTGCAGCTTGTATACAGTTTTATTAAATCAAATTAATTTGGGGAGCAACGATATGCTTCGACCGGCGACTGCGTTTCGACTATGTCCGACAGAGAGCCTTGTTAAACGTCATACAGGAAGTGTACCAAGAATAGTTCGCTAGTCACTACTAGAGGACGTCGAGATCATGGAACGTCATCGACGCGAAGTGCCGCAGAGTGGTCTTCCAAACACCATAGTTCGTGCGTAATTCCGTCATAGCTCGAGATCTGGAGATGCCTACTATTGAGGAATTTGTCGTCGGCTTGACTAGACGTAAGTTCTATCGGGCCGACAACGGACACTTTAAGCATCTTCAGAGAAGAAGAACTTTTTAGAGAAGTGCTCTTGGAGGAGAGCTAAAGTAGTCGAACCTAGATCCCCTCGGTTTGTGAGCCACACGGGCGCTGTTATACCAGTAACAGCGCCCAGCACCAAAAGTGCATGAACTACCAGCGGGTGGTTACCCGCTAAGATCCTGCCAGGGAAACGGGGGATTGTCCCCATCTCTAACCCAGGCCCATTAGCCATCCGGGTCCGTCGCGAAGTGCGCCGGCGCACAAAGGCGTTACCGCAAATATTCAAATCAAACGACACAACTAACGAAATATCGAACATTATCTTTGTGAATCTAAAATCCACTATCTTGTTGTTCTCACTAATTCTTTTCTCAGTCAGATAAAACATTAACAGGTCACCAACATCGGCAAAGTCTTCTGAATTCTACAAACTTAGAATTTATAAGGAATGATAAACTGCACTAAAATATTTTATCATTATTCTCGACATGCATGAAAAGTATTTTGTTATATGAACTTACGGAAAGGAGGTGCTTTTTTGTCCTCAATAATGTCAACTTCGTCAGCGATTTCGTCAATAAATCTCGGAGCAACAACGCCATTGGCTGTGACGTCATCCGACAACTGCATTTCTAGAGCAGTCGATCTTAGGAATCTGAAAAATAAAAATAATTTGTAAAGCAAAGCTTTAATATTCACGTTATCGAAAACTCCATAGATTGCTAAGAATTTTCTTCTTCGGGAGTATCATAAATGTCTTACCGTTCAATCTTCCTCATCCCATATTTGACGAGAGCTTCCCAGTCAGTGTCTTCGCTTCGTGGCTGCGATCCAAACTCAGTAGGCTCCCTTGACAAAGCTCGTGCCTGAGATTCTACCTTCACAAGTACTGCATTATCCGATAACCTGAAACATAAAATTAATATTTAATACATTACTGATGTCTTGGAAAGGGAGGAAGTAACCTAGAAGAAAAACTCCTTGTTACTAGCAACTGGCAAAGAGACCGAGAGCCCAAAGCCCGGTGCGGTAGTCTGACCAAATCCGCTCCATCACCAACACTAGCCGAAGATAGGAACTTTTTGCTTGGTCCACTGTACGTAATTAGTATTTCCAGACATTTGTTGTCTACTTTTAAATTGTGATTAATATTAGTTTTTATTTAAAATGTTCCCACGTTCTCACGATTTAAACTATTCAGGTTTTTATCGAATCGTTAAAGTAAAGAATCAGTTTCGCTTTCGTTGTTATTAAAATTTGAGTAAATATTAGACGTAGATTTGCCATCAACTTTCAATTTTATTTGGACTATTAGAATACTTACTACGATTTTTTTTTTAGTAATGCAAATTGTTTCGTTGTAAATTATTTCGTTACAAAATATTATGTGTTTGTCCTTTTTACATTTAACTAGTTGTTTTACCTGGCTTTGCCCGTGTAAACGGCGACACGAAATTAATTTCTTTGCGTATTATTTTGTTTTTGCTATCGCCTAAGGTATTCGTTTAATTTGAATGGTGTAAAGGGAAAAAAATATCTTCATTAAATGCTCAAGATACACTTAAAATGATGAGTATTAATACTCTATTTGTGTAAATATCTTTCCAATTACCGCTTTTGTGTTACTTACTGGTAAGCTTGCCGATCAAAGAAGTCATCGAAAGAACGAAGCGCTTGAGCCTTGAAACAGTCAGCTAAATCACCATTTAGACAAGCCTGAGTAGACTGCACTATATACGGATCTTGGTCTTCTCCTAAACCAAGAAAGTCCGAGAAAAACCCACGGCCTTGAGCTTGAGACTGTAAAGAAGAACTCTATAATTACTAATTGAATTACACATAACTTTTTAACAAGGTTTACATTTAGGAAACATATATATATATATATATTAATAAGCAGATTATGACAAGTGACGAGCTTATCGATGTCTTTGGCGTACTCATCGATGTCTTTTGGCGTACTCATCGATGTCTTTGGCGTACTCATCGATGTCTTTGGAGTACTCATTGATGTCTATGGCGTACTCATCGATGTCTTTGGCGTCTCAGACTGAAGAAATGTTAGAAATAAATAAAGTATATTTTTATGTTCTCTACCAGATACCTAACGAACTCTAGACCAGAAAGGTGACTCATTTTTGCGTTCTAAAGTAGAGATCATGATTCAAACGACACAGAGTAAGACGACATCTGCCATAAACTGCCTGGGTTGGATGGGAATAGTATAATATCGCTTGCAATGGCCTATATTCAGCAGTAGAGAAGTACTAGTTACTTGGCGAAGGAGTATCTTCATTTCTGGCCACGACTCAGACTTAGCTGAAGGCACATTTTGCGATTCCGTCTATAATAAATAATAAAAAGTACTAGTTGTGCTGGCATAACAATAGCGTTGGTTAATGCACCACATTATGTGGTGCACAGCTAACTGAAGCTGAGCCAAGAACCGTGTCACATCATACACTTATTCAAGTGTAAATTTACCTTTCGTTTTATTTTTAAATTTCGTTATATTCCTATTCTTAATGACAATACTGATAGGCCTTACCGATCGTCCCTGCTCATGACCACCTTCATTTTGTTCGCCGAAACTAATAGACCTTCCTTCTTGTTCTTGGCGTTGTTCTTTCGGAAGCTGGTCGGGTAGTCTAATTCCACCATCACCTTTAGACTGCAACGCCAGGGCTGCAGCTATCACCAGCATCAACCACCTCGCTCGTGTTAACATCTTCGTTTATGTAGTCCTGATAGATAAAAACAAATTTTATTACATTATCCTTCATACTCATCAGAAGCACATAGTATTTCGTCAGATAGACTATTTGATAGTTATTTTTTAAATTTAATTTATGTAGCCACAGATTCACACTGTACCGCCAATTCCCGTACCTCTAATACCCATCTCACTTTTGTCTCGAACATCTGACGATCAACATCTTATTCCCTACATGTGACAAGCGAAGTCTTTGATGCCTTTTTGGTTGATGTTTTTCCTATCATACTGATTGACTAAAGGTTATAGGAAGGAGAAGAACCACAGACTGGAAGAGCATTCCATATCATGTTTCGACAGAATAAGTTAGAGATCTAATAATAAATAAGTACCTAAATAAATGAGTAAACAATAACTTAACAAAACTCATAAAGATAATTGGAGGTGTTTACAAAAGTGTTTTCTGCCTTAAGAAATGTCATTGATATTTACATCAAAGAAAAAGCTTTTACAGAAATGTTTGATTTATGGAAACACTCATCTTAATCGATTCACTGAAATCAATTTTATATAATTCCACCGGGGCGAGCTCTTCGAAACGAGTTGCCTATTGAATAATTAATATTGCCGGCGAAAAATTTCACTAGGTACATGAATAAAGAAACGGTTTTACTTACAAAGCATTTCTACGGTTCAACAGTTCACATTATTTAGATTTTTAAGCTTCTAAATAGTATAAAACAATATAATATTTAAGCAAAATGTTCACTTCAAATCAGGTACACTAGTTGCTTCCTGCTTTTACTCGACTAGTCATTCTGTTTCACTTTCTCGCTGTGTAATTTGAAAATGGAACGGTTTGTGCGAGCGAGAAGCACCAATCACGGCTACTGACTGGCTGCGCTGGCGCACGTAGAATATTCGGTCGTCGTATATTTAAAGTAGGTACCGGTTTTAACTCATAAGCAAATAATTCTTTTTGTAGGCATTATTTACTCTTTTAACTTCCTCTGTGATCTAGCGGTTAAGTCCGTGGATTTAGAAACGAAACTTAAAATTGATTTGTGGTTTTTCTCGAGTTTTGTACAAGTCTCTACTTCAATTTATATGAGAATGTAAAAACGCAAATTTCACCATATTTTTGAATATCGTACAAAACTTTTAAATGGATTCGAATCCGTTCACGAAGAAATATGAGATCACTATATCTTCTATTATCATCACAGCAACTGTTGGAGATTGGCCTTCCATAAAATTGTGGAGAAATTGGCCTACACTCGTCACGTTAGCGTTTACGGTGTCTTCTATACTCTGTGCCTGATACATGAACCTGATACACCGATATATTTAAAGAATTTGTATTTCTACCTCAGCTGCTTTCACAATAAAACTCTTTGCTCCTTCATATAACTTTCTCCTATCTATCGCTTCCCATCACACAAACTTTGTTGGCAAATCTTTTGTTGTTTCCCCTTCATCCCTTACTTATGATTAATTATATTATACTATTATTATTATCTATTTTATTTATGTAATATTTATATGTATGTGTATTGCTATTTAATTAGTTTTTAAATATTAGATTATTCTCTTTTTTATTTTATTTGCACTATAATCAATAAAATGGTCCTAATGTCCCAAAGGTTAACGGGCAGATAATGCATAGCAGCATTACGTTCCCCTTTTGTATTTTTCAAAATAAAGTTTTCAAATAAATAAATAATATTAAATAATATTGTGGATCGTTTCCAAATAAGGAAAATAAATGATGATAACCCACACTTTTATAGTTATAATATTTCTTAGTCACATGTCGCTGGGTGACAGGCGCAAAGCTCTATGACAGGACAAATTAATGATTCTACGCTTTATTAGTATTTTGAAATTAGACCTCGTATTCTACAAATAACTTGACTGAAAGATTTGTATATTAATGGGGTGTATCACTAACTTTTTATCACGATAGATGGCGCATGATAGACGGTACCCAATGGAACTGTCAGTTGCATATAAAACTTTTATTACGAAATTTATTATTTTCTGGTTATAATGCCGAAGTGGGCAGCTTTTAAGTGTACCAATCGAGATTTCCAAACGAAATAAAAAATATGGTGATCTCAAAATTGCCGTTCTATTAATTAAACCTTTTTTCTTTTTTCTTTTGTTCGCTTTCCTAATTCGTCTTTTAAGGTAGGTAACGTTAAGTTAAAATTATTTTTTTTGTTATAAAAATAAATAAACTACAAAAACATAAAAAAAATGATCCGTCATAGCTGTAAACAAGGTACCAGTGCGGCTAGCGACATCTACAAAAAGCTTTGCCTGATACACCCCATTGTATTCATATACATTTATTGATATAAATTGTGGTTGTTTATACATTTTTGGTTTCAAAAGAGTTCTCACAATTTACCCCGGAATAGTTTATACATAAGGAAGTAAATTTTAAATAATGATAGTGTGTTTAATGATCAGACAACATTGTAGCTGTCTCGAGTAACGGTCAAGTTGGACTCAACTCACTTAATACTGGAGAAATGTAGTACATGATATTGATTTAATAGAAGTCTTTATTGCTATGAAAATAATGGTTATATTTGGTTAAAATAAAAACCTACCTAGGTATGTCAAGTTTATGTCAGTTACAAACATATTATAGGTTTTTTTTATACTATACTATATATTGCTATGTTCTCTCGATTATTTATTAATACCACCTGATGGTACGTGTCAGTCTCTCACATTATGCCAGCTTGACTGGGCATGACGACAATTCGAGCCTGATACGAAACGTGTGGATACACTTTACTGGGTTTATCGGCACGAACGGTGGATACTTTCCCGCCCGGACAGACTGGGCAACTTACAACCATCAGTCCGCCTACCACCTATTTCTTGTTCTCGTTGAAAGTATGTGCCATTTGCAATGATGTCAAATGACAATTTTTACTTTCATGGATAACTGATATTGTAAGCTTGCCATGGTGATATTTATATAAAAATATTATTATGTTTTTTTTTTCGGCCTGTTGCAGACAGGCTGATTATCTTTTGACTTGAGAATGTCATTGGCTGAAATTATCAAGACTCTAATTGTGGAGTCAGAACCAAGCTTGCCAATACCAAAGCTGTCAATGCGTGAAAGCTGTAACATAAGGCAAGAAACTTCACAAATATCCGTTTTCTCATTTATTACAATATATTCATGATATTTAAGTGTAGGTAGTTTTTAAAAGACATAACAACATTTTGACCGCCTCCGTGGTCTAGTGGTAACAAACGTTGCCGTGAACTCGGGAGGTCGTGGGTTCGATTCCCACCGGGGGCAAGTTGTACATTGTATAATTTGTCTCGGTCTGGGTGTTTATATGTATAATATGTATATATTTACAAAAAAAAAGTATAATATGTAGTTTATCAACCATCTAGTTTACGTAACACAAGCCTCGTAGCTTACCACGGAAACTAGATGGCGCTGTGTGACCTGTCTGGAAATATAAAAAAAAAATAACACCGCGTCTTGTCGTCTCCTCCGGTGACAAGAGGGCTGGCTCTTTCTTCGCCCAAATAATCAGTATTGCAATTCAGCGGGGAAATGCAGCCAGCGTTCTTGCCACCATTCCACGCGGACGGGACTTATATCCCTATCCTTAGTATTAATATTGTTTACTTTATATTTTGTAAATATTTTTTTATTTGATTCAAGTGAGATATATTATTATCACGACAGCCAACATATTTGTAATTGGAACGGGTGTGACAAGATTATGCGTTAAAAAACAAAAAAAAAGAGTGTTAAGAAAGCCAGCAGTCGTATTCAATTCCTTAAGCGCGAACGTTAGATTGTCAAAATAGTGAATTCTGTTATTTACTACTTTTAGCCCGAGTTTTTCCGATCATAGCCGACCTTACGTCAAAATAGCGTCTTCCTCTATTTCAAAGATCACCCATGGAGTTGCAACATCAAAAAATAATGAATTAAATACTTAAATTGTCCACCGCGAATTTATAATATAGTTTATATTAATTTAACTAAGATTATATGTTTACATTAAACATAGTTTTATTACACACATTAATTATAATTAAAAAATATATCAAATACAAAAATAAATATATATAAGTTTTTTTTTTAAATGAACGCATCGTAACGTTATTTTGTTGTCGCCTGTAGTGAAAACCTTTATACGAGAATACCAATTTTAATAGCGTTTTACACTGACAGTTCCGTTTTTTAAAGAATTCCACTATATAACGTTGGCGCTTAAGTAACAGAATGGGCTACTGGCGTTCTCTCGTGAGCTTGGGGAAAAACTCCGCTTGGCGACGGGTGACCCTTTGAGTAAAGAATATTTTGCTCCTCGCCGTTCAACGGAGAAACACACTACCCTCGGCACACTACGTCCATCGGACGGTTACAATTTTAGTTTTTATTTTTTTAGTTTTTTATTTGTTTAGTTTTTTTTATTTTTTTTATTGAACATTAGGTTTTCTTTAATTATTTAATATTGTAATTCTTTTGTACTGCTTGTATATTACTTCGATTTTTTTTTTTGCCAGCAAAAAAAAAAAACTTATATAATAATTATCTATGCAAGATGTGGAAATTAGATGTCTACTTCTATGACGGAGCCTGTTTCATTGACAAAGGTAGCCTATTCCATTGGCGAGCTGCAGAAACAATAAGATAATCTAAATATCTGCTGGAAGAGTGAAGAGGAATTGAGAGTTGATTGTTGTGAGTAGAGCGAAGGGAGCGGAGTGCGAGTCACGTAGGTACTGGAAACTATCACTAAGATAAAGGGGCGTTTTGGGATTATTAAGAATGCCGTATAACCCTTTCAGCACGACAAAATATATTTTAGATAATGAAAGGTTTATTGATAACTTTGGGTTCCTTGAGGTCTAAAATATCTCATATAAATAGTAAACAAAATCCTCCCCTAGCGTGTCCTTTTCTAATGTGCTAGCGTACTATCGTGCGTTGGGTAATCCAATCAAAGTCAAAGTCAAAAGTCAAAGTCAAAATATCTTTATTCACGTAAACCTATTACAGGCATTTATGAAACGTCATTAATTTAATTATTTTGAATGATTCTACTCCTGCTAGTAGAAGACTAAGCAGCAAAGTGGTCCAATAAGTAAGCTGTTAGCAGAAGACCAGCAGCTTAGCAAATTCTCGTGACCTGTTAATGTTTAATCTGACTGAGAAAGGAATCTGCAAGGAAAACTCAGCTATATCTAAAGAGCTCCTCACAACGTATATAAGTATGTATTGTATGTAGTATATAGTAGCCAATATAGTGTGTAGTATATGTATTATTGTGTACATATTTGTATGTATGTGTATTTATTTTAATATCTAGTGTACTCGTATGTAAGATTAAATGAATTTATTTGGCAACGTTTCCTACAATCGTTTGCACCTAGCCTCATGACTGTAATGTTCTGTATTGTCCCAAAGGTTGGCTGCTAGAGAATGCCTAGCGGCATTAAGCCCGCCCTTTGTACATAGTGCAATAAAGTTTTAAATAAATAAATAAATAAATAAATATCAGATTTACAAAATAAAACATATACAGAACTGCACCACAACGATCAATTATTAACCTTTTAAATTTAGTTATCAGTACCTATGAAAATACAATACCTGGTACAGTCAGTAACCCACCTGGCAAGTCAGAATTTAGGTAGACTACATGCCTATGTGCAACCCGAAAGTCGACAAAATGGAAATAAAATTCACTTTTGTATGTTTTTTATTAACTAGTCCTAATAATTATGAAGTAGCTAGATGAGAGCAGGAACTAACAGGCCATTTCGGAGCGGTAAAACAGAATTTCGCGAGAGGTCTAGATTATTTTTTGTAATAACGCAAGCTTGGTATCATTCGTGCTGAAAGGGATAAGAAGGTAAGTGTGTACAGATCTGCGAAAAGGGATGTTAAGTAACAATAATATATTTTTTTTGCATCTTACCTTTGAGTATTAATGTTGAAGTTATTTAGAAAATAATAATAGTATACAAATAAACTATACTATATTATCACGACCACGATCCCCACTGCAGGGGGATTAAACATTTGTTTCACTAAACCTGGTTCAAAATTAGGTTAACTGTTTTACGTTGTATGCATTACTGAGTGCAAGTTCGAATGACCTGTAATACTTCCAAACAAAGTTTATATAATAAGAAACACAAGAATTGCATAAACCTAGCTGGAGCTCTATTAATGACGAAGTTAGCTTCGAGTTGGAATCGAGACTTTTGCCTCAAGGAATCAACAATGTGAATATTTTTTTAGTTAATATTATTATTATTAGTGATTGTAGAAAAGAAGTATTGTAGTACTAGTAGGTACTTCCTCTATTTCTATTTTAAAACTATTAATCAAAGTCAAATCATTTATTACAAATTGGCCTTCTCGGGCTCTTTTGTATTGTCACATTACATTGTTATAATTATTTAAATAAATTAAATTTATTACAATACAATTGAATTGACCTAAATATAAACATACACCAACAGTAAAAGGTGTCCAAAATATATTAATAATATACATTTGCACATCTACCAGGCATTTTTGTCACTAATAAAATCATTTATCTTGCCTATAAGTCGACGTTTGACATGAATTTTTAGTTTATCTAAACACAAGCTAGTTAGTTCCTTTGGGAGTGTGTTATAAAAACGAACACCAAGTCCCAAAAAAGACTTACTAGTTTTACTGAGGCGTAGGTGAGGCAAAGCTAATTTGTGATTATTGCGTGTGTTGCGAGAATGCAAGTCACAATTCCTTTTAAATTGTTTTATATTCTTGTGGACATACATAATATTCTCTAGAATTAGGTACAAGAATACGCTTTTAAAACAATAACAGTTCTAAAATTAAAAAATAAACTAAAACAAAATAAAAAAAATCTACTTTGTGGCATTTGGGGTTGAAATAATGTGTCTCTTGATACCCACAAATTCATATCCATAACTACCTAAAACAGAATATTTCCATTATAATTCAACGAGGAAATGCGGCGAGCGTTTTAGGTACCCTCCCTGGTGGTAAGCCCTTAGTTTATTATGTAGAAAAGTTTTAATTTCATAGGTATTTTTAGTTCAGTTTTATTTATAATTAGTTTTTAATCTATTTTATTTTAATATTTTTGTATGTACTACAAATAAAATTCCAGCTTACAAAACCTAATTTAAATATAAATTATATCCGCGCGGCATGGTGGCAAGAACTCTGGTCGCATTTCCTCGCTGAATCGCTACGCTGATTCTCAGGGCGAGGAAAGAACCAGCCCTCTTATCACCAAAGGAGACAATTAGACGAGGGGTGATGTTTTTATTTTTATTTTCACACACATATTACACACGTAGTCTTTGATTATAGATATATATTTGCGCCGCTTGCCAGACTCTGCACTTTCAGCTGCGGCTCCCGCTTTTAGCGCTGTTCCCCTAAGGTGTGACAAAGACAGTGTCGACACAAGTGGCATCCCACATTTTTGCAATTTATTTTTGAAAGTAGGCATAGTGTGGAGAAATAAAGGCCGAAATAAACACCATGACTGTGGTAAATTAATATAATCAAAATACACAACACAAATTACAACATATTGCCGAAAGCTACATATTGACAATCTCTGTCTCTATGACAACCTCATGTCATAAAGACTTAAATATAAAATATGGTAATTCATCTAGATGTTCCACAACATTTAGGATAAAAGCTATGTATTCTGATATGATAACCACAATAAAGAAGAATAAAATTATTAAAAACGTCAGTTGTATTAACGACGCCGAGTTACTTCAAGAGGACCTAAAGAGATTCGAAATGTATTGTGCATTAAATCACTTAGACCTAAATGTTACAAAATGTTTTTGTATTTCCTTTACTAGGAAGACCAACGTGGTAACCTTTAATTACTTACTCAAAGGCCAAAATCTAGTTGTCGTTGACAAGATTAAGGACTTGGGAGTGATGTTGGACGCAAAGTTATTATTTTCTTCACACATCGATGGTATTATTAATAGAGCCTCAAAAGCCTTGGGCTTCATCATAAGATCTTGTACTGAATTTAGGTCTATAAAACCAATCAAAATATTGTACTGTTCTTACGTGCGTAGTATCCTCGAGTATGCATCACAGTTATGGAACCCTAGATACGCTGTTTATATCACATGAATAGAATCTATTCATAAGAGATTTCTGAGATATATACAATTTAAAACTAAAACCTATGATTCAAGCTACGATCAACGATGCAAGAGACATCATTTGCTGCCACTTGAGACGCGTCGTAACATTGCAGACACAACTTACCTTGTCGATGTTGCGCGAGGGAATGTGGACTCTCCTGAGTTACTAAGCAAAATTCTATTACGTATACCCACTAGAAACACCAGGCAAAGTCCAC
This sequence comes from Tinea semifulvella, assembly GCA_910589645.1. Lineage (NCBI taxonomy): Eukaryota > Metazoa > Arthropoda > Insecta > Lepidoptera > Tineidae > Tinea > Tinea semifulvella. Next base: position 3,502,518 of record OU342600.1, read on the forward strand.
TACTGCTTATTCCCCGTTTCAGCACAAATTACAGGCGTAACGCGTTCTTATTTAGGGCAGGTGAGTTGTTCAATAATCTTAATATCAATATTGATCTTTTTAATTCTACTACTACGTCGTTTAGGTAGTATGGCAGTATTGAATTGTACTATTTTATATGTTTTTTTTTTGTATGTAAATTCTCATGTTTTATTATTATTTTTTGTTCAAGGTGTAACTATAAGTGGAAACTGTTAATTGGCTTTATTGTATCCAATCTTGAGCCTACTAGTGTAAAATAGCTGTAAGTTTTTCAAGCATAATAAATAAATAAATAAATAAATAAAAAACACACTTTTTTTTAAGCATCGGATTTACATTTAGCCAACTTTACTATAGGCCTATCATGAGAAATATCACAAATAAATTACTGTGTCCCGACCAGAAATCTAACTGAGTTAACCGCTAGACTACAGAGACAGTTTTAATAGTCAAGTATCACCACGATTATATTCCTTTTGGGGTGGTCAGAAACCACGCTTTTAAAGATTCGGATTCACATTTAGCCAACTTTACTATAGGCCCATCATGACAAGTGGCAAGCTCGTCGATGTCTCTAGCGTACCAATCTCGAGAAATATTACAAATTAATTATTGGGTCACGATCAGGAATCGAAACCGGTACTTCCGAGTCTAAATCCACGGAGTTAGCCGCTAGACTACAGGGCAGTGCTATAACAAAATAACGCCTAAAATTATAGCTGCTGTAAAGAGGCATTGTCACATCTAAGACATTTAAAGTCAAAGTCAAAATATCTTGATTCGCGTAAACCTATTACAGGCATGTATAAAACGTCATTAATTAAATTATTTTGATTGATTCTACTTCTAGTAGAAGACTAAGCAGCGAAGTGGTCCAAAGACTTCAGTGACCTGTTTTAATGTTAATCTGACTGAAAAATGAATCTGCTAGGAAAACTCAGCTATATCAGATTTACCAAATAAAACATATACATAATCATATCATTATGATACGCATATATGGTATGCCCAAATAGCCCTTAAAAATAAAAATAAAAACTAAAATAAATCGATATTGAATTAGTTTTAAGAATCGATTCATAATCCGTATTGTATTCCTCGCTGCAAATGTTACCGGAGTTTAGACCTTAAACCCTTTTAGTATAAAGATTAAAACTGCTTGACAACGTTATGTTTATGAGTGTCTTATAGCGCAACTTTGGGATATCCCAGCGAATGTTCGCACTGCGCTACATAGCATGGAGTAGACTTTATTTGTATTACTAATAATAAAAGTTAATTATTTTTTTTATTTTTATACTGGGAACTCCACCAGGGTTCTAGTTCACCATGCCGACAGATGCGACAATTGTCAAGAAAAAAATACATTGTTACTATCGTCACTACGACTTTGACGGACAGCCATTTTGGAAATACGCGTAGGTTAACCACAAAACATTACAATTGTAACGCAACCATGATACAGCTTTAATCACATGTCAAGATTTACTGACAAATCTATCAATATGTCCACTTAGGAAAAATAATCCTTGTTTTGAAAAATAATTGACATTAAATTTAGACAATTGTAACAAAATCCTGTCATGTTTATAGGAATTTCTATAGAAAATAATTTTCTAAATTGTCATATTAAGTTTATTATTTTATTAAGTGTCTTTGCTTGACAATTGTCAAATAGGGACGTGTTGGTAAGCGGTATGCGAGATCCAAGAATAGGAGTAACTGATGCCAGTCACTAATGGCTGACATTAGTCTTTAACTCTACCGGCCTAACAAGAATCTTTTTCATCCTTCGCTTGAAGGTCTTCAGTTTATATCAGTAGGGAAACACAGTTACTGGGAGAACATAAAGGGCCGTAAATTCCATCCAGTCTTAACATTTCAGTCTGTTCTTAAATGCAGAAGTTAGGCTATAAAGTTAAGCACGCCAGTAAGTGGTGAATTATAATTTTTTTTTTCATTTATTTAGGCAAGAAACAGTCATCGCACACAAACACTATTACAGATAAATAAAATTGCTACTGGCGATAGTAGCGATTGTATAATATTAAATTTAAAACTAATAAATAATATATACCACTAAGGTCCCCTTTGAAAGCTTTGCCGGAACGTGACAAGTTTGAACATCTGTGTAATAAATTAATAATAATAAGAAGACATTGAGAGCCAAAAATATTTTTATACATAATAGAAGTTAAATATAAATACTATGGAAAAAAAACTGGACACAAAAACAAAAACAAAGATAAACTGTACTAGCGCAAACATGATATATGATATATCATGTCATAAGACTTTACAAAACGTACCAAAAGATAATTATTAGTTGGTAACAAGTCTGACTCCATATCATCTCATCCCACGGTTGAGTTGATCGACTACCAGATCCTGGTTGATTCTTTCACAATTCAGTTCATGGTCCTCATCAGGTATTCCCTTCATAACCCATTTCACCATCATAAAGTCATAAGTTCGAAGAATCGCCCGACTTATTTGACGTCCTAATACCTACGTTAGGATTTTATTATAATCCGATCTCGGGGGAACTTAAGGAAAATGCTCATAGTATTGGATTTTATAACATTTCCCTGTTGCTGTCAGTTGGTTGGATGGTGTTGTTTCTAGTGATAGTATTGTTCCTTTTTTAAGATAGTTATTCATTACAACCCCTAGAACACAGCGTCCTAGACCTCCACTGCTGGAGATGGGCCTTCCAGAACATATATCTGGAGAGATAGTTTATCTTATTTATTTATTAGGTGGCTATAGTACAGGTATTCACCTATCACGTAAAAAAAAATAACAATTTATAACCATAGGTTTTGTTTTTTTTTTTTTATATTTGTAAAGTAACAGTCACATTAATAAAATGTTTTTCGATTTTTTACTAATTTAAAAATGTATATAATTCCAAAACATTTGGTTAAGTGGAAATTAAGTGATAAGTGAATATATAGCCACCTTAACGTTGGACCACAATGTATGTATATGTATATATATATATTTTTTTTTTTTTTGAAGGAATTATTTATTACTAGCTGTGCCCGCGACCTCGTCCGCGTGGAAAGGTGGCTTTCAGCAACATTTTTTTTTTTAGACATACATACATTCAAAACATTTTTATACACGACGTTTTTTTTTTATCTTATCAAAACTATTTTGCGGATTTGATACACGTGAGCATGCTACATAGAGTTGCCCAATGCACATGGGTTTTTTTTTTCTCCTTTTGCCATTCCAGTCATAATTATAGCTTTTATAATGTGTCCCAGATGTGTACTCGTAATTTGTAGCCTCGGCGCGTCTAGATTTCTTATTAATAGGACTGAAATACTTACTTTCAGCCTTAACTTATGGCAAGGCACTGATAATTCTAAATAACCCGGCACGTTTGATTCTAAATCTACGGAACAAACCGCTAGACTACAATGACAGTTACAAAATAATACATTTTAAAGTTGATGTCGAACATGACTATAACCGGTAATGACCGTCATACACTAATTCTTCTGTATCTTCTGGTCTAGCTTTGATTCTAAAAATTGTTTGGTTTCTTGCCTTGTCATTATACAGGGTGCGCCAGAGAAACTTACTTATTTGAAAGGTCATTAAAAACAAAAGCACTTCAGTTATTGTTTTAATGTTTATTTTATTTTTTAATACAATACATACATATCTTCACGCCAGATCCCTTGCGGGGTAGGCAGAGACAATTGAGCGCCATTTAACACGATCACGACATACTTCTTTCGCTTCGTCGACATTCATTAACCTCTTCGTACATGCCCTTTGGTTACGAAGACTTTTTAATGCACCTTCAGTCAGTGTTTTATTTAATTGATCGTGATATGTGAGTCTCGGTCTGCCAGGGCCTCTTTTACCTACAACTTTCGCATTATATATCTGGTTCGTCAATCTTTCATCGCTCATCCTTTCAACATGCCCGAACCATCGTAGCATGCCTTTCCTTATTTTTGTCCCTATGCTTTCCTTCATACCAACCCTTTTCCGTATTTCGACGTTACGTATGCAGTCCGCCAAAGTGACGCCACATATCCGCCGCAACGACCGCATTTCTACTGCATTAACCCTACTCTCATGCGTATTCTGACGTATCCACGTCTCGCTTCCATACATCAGTGTTGGTACGAGGGGCGTTCAAAATATTCTCGGTATGTGGATAAAAACAAACAAGTACGAAAAGTTTGATATTTTTATTTTTCAATATACTCCCCCCCTATGTTCATACACTTATAAGATCGATCAATTATTTTTTTTAATCCCTCATAAAAATATTTTTTATCTTTGGTGTAAAAATGCTCCTCCACGGCCGTCTTCAACGCTTCATCGTCAGAAAATTTATTTCCACGCAGATCCTTTTTAAGATTGGGAAACAAAAAGAAGTCGCTTGGGGCTAAGTCCGGACTATAGGGTGGATGAGTAACAGTTTCAAACCCACATTCAACAATAGCTGCCTTGGCAATATGAGCAGTATGGACAGGGGCGTTGTCATGCAGAAGCAGAACACCTTTGGTTAACTTTCCTCGCCTCTTTTCTTTGATCGCATCTCTTAATTGACGTATAACGTTAGCGTAGTACTGCCCTGTGATATTTACACCTTTTTCTTTATAATCGATAAGCAAAACTCCTTCACAATCCCAAAATATTGTGGCCATGACCTTGCCAGCTGACGGGATTACCTTGAACTTCTTGGGATGAGCTGAACCCTTAATGTGCCACTGCATGGACTCCTGTTTGCTCTCTGGGTCATAATGATGAACCCAGGTTTCATCTCCAGTAACTATTTTTTGCAGCACCTCATCGGGATTTTCACCACACAGGTCGATAAAATCTGAACAGCAAGCCACACGCATATCCTTTTGAAGAAGCGTCAGCATTCGCGGAACCCATCTTGCACTTACTTTTGACATATTAAGATGGTCATGTATAATGTCATGTACGGTACCAATAGAGAGATTGGTTACTTGAGCTATAGATTTTACCTTCACTCGGCCGTCTTCCAATATAAGTTTTTCCACTTTATCAATATTTTCTTGTGAGGTAGCCACTACAGGCCGGCCAGGTCTAGGGTCATCTTCAATACTCTCCCTTCCACGCTTAAATTCGCTTGACCATTTTTGAATAGTAGATAAAGAAGGAGCAGACTCACGGTAAACACAATCCATTTCCTCTTTTATGGTTTTTTGATTTTTACCCTGTTTTGTCAAGAATTTTATGACGGATCGGTGCTCTAATTTCGTTAAAATTGTTAATTCGCTCATGGTGTTCATGTTTGTTCGGCAATTGCAGAAAAACAAAAGAACATCTCGGTTCCAATTTTACTTTTTTTTAATGTCAATGGATGAATCTTAGCGGCCAGTAACAAATATATATATAAAAGAGGTTGTAACGTATCAATACCGAGAATATTTTGAACGCCCCTCGTACCAACATGGCATTGTGTATTGCGAGCCGAGCTTTGTCACTGACATTTTGACTGCCGATCAGTGACCCCAGGGCACCGTTAACACTATTTCCCGCGTTCACTCTTCTTTCAACGTCCCTATCGTACTTCCCATCCGCAGTGAAAACACTGCCCAGATATATAATTTCATTTACTTGTTCTAGAGTTTCATCATCAATCTTTATCGTCACGGTTGTCATCCTTCTTCTTTCAAACACTAGTACCTTTGGTTTTTCTCGCATTCAAATACAATATCCCTTTTTTTATACAGACTTGAAAATGACATCGGTTAAATGGCGACCCTCATTGCGCATACACTGATTAAGTCGATTTCCGAAGTTAGTGTCCACTCTTTGCAGCATATCAATCGGTATGTTGGCAATGGCGTCGCGAATGTTGTTTTTGACGTGAGCTATTGTCCGTGGCCGATCAACATAAACCAGGGATTTCAAATAACCCTATAAAAAGAAATCGCATGGAGCCAAATCTGGAGAGCGAGCCGGCCATGTGAGATCGCCTCTGAGAGAGATAAGCCGGTCGGGGAAATGTTGTCGCAACAAATTCATTGAGCCTCGTTCTGTGGCTCCATCTTGCTGAAACCACACATCCTTAGCGTTTATGTCTTCGAGGTTTAGAAGAAAAAAAATCCTTGACCGGATTTACGGGCATAGGTCTATCAAACCAAAACAAAGTAACTGGTACAGTATGACGATCGTTGACCCCAATTACTATTACGTTATGGTAGTTTAATAAGACTAAAGACTGTCTATAAGAGTGTCCAATGATCTTGAAATAAAAAAGATGTGGCATAATGCATCAATTCGTTTATTTTCTGTAATTAGGCATAGGACAAAAAAAAGTATTATGCAAATTGCAAATGCCAAATTTACAATAAGTTTATAATTACAAGCAATATAATTTCACAGGTAGAAAGCTATGAAACCATACAACTAACTGGAATGTAGAGCAATACATTACAATACAATCAACAAAACAAAAATAATCTACGTGATTTACAAACAAAACTACGCTTATAATTATAGCTGCCGTAAATGGGCATTAAATCATTCAAGAAAATAATATATATATTATCCGCGGTCTGTGGATTTAGACTCGGAGGTACCGGGTTCGATTCCTGGTCGGGACACAATAATATTTATTAAATTAAATAAATAAATTTAATTAATATTTAATTTATTTGTGATATATCTCGAGTGTGCTACGCTAGAGACATCGACGAGCTTGCCACTTGTCATGACTGGCCTTTAGTAAAGTTGGCTAAATGTGAATCCGCTTCTTTATAAGCGTGGTTTCTGACCACCCCGAAAGGGATGTGGTCGTGATGATACTTTAATATATATATATATATATACGAGTATATATGTCACTTAAGATAATAGCTGCTATCGACAGTAATCATCTCAGATCAGTAAAGTTTACACACGATGCCAAAGTGCGTGGTAAATAATCAAAAGGGTACAATCATAATGACTGTCAGAAACCACGCTTTTAAAGATGCGGTCTCTCATTTAGCAAATTTACTATAGGCTACTTATAGGCCCACCATGACAAGTGGCAAGCTCGTCGATGTCCTAGAACACGGAGGCAATTAATAAATCAATACTGCTAATAAAGAAAATAGGAAGAAAAAAAGTAGGAATCCATGGATTAAGTGCACGTAAGTGCGGAATTATAGATTTATATATATTTTTGATGGCGCGCAAGGTACATGAATGATAGCAACTGGAATCAGACACTCATAACTGACATCAGTCCCTAACACTATGCAGGTTATCCCTTTCAGCACGGACAATAACAAGCGTGCGTTATTACAAAAAAATATCTAGCGGTCGCTAAATACTGTTTTGCCGATCCGAACCAGCCTCGATAGATCGTGCACTCATCTAGTTACTTAGTGATTATCTTTATTAAATTGTTAGAATAGTCCTAGTCCTTTTTTAAGAAAAAAATACATACAATAGTGATTTTTATTTCCATCACATTACCCATAGGCTTTGTGGAATTTTCTAGTGGAGGACTTTTAAAACTATTATTATGAGATATTTTAGACCATAAGTATTTTAAAGTCACCTAGTATACCTTTTAATATCCAAAATATTTTTTGTTGTGCTGAAAGGGTTATAGGGAAGTGGTAACACAGAGGCTGGAAGAGCATTCCACATCTTTATTGCGCGACAGATGTACGAGTCCCCAAATTTATACGTACGCGAAGGGATGGTGAGTACGGTATGTGGGTGCATATTCTGACCTGTGCCTGTTGCGGAACAGAGAGGAAGGAATTAGGTTATAGAGTTCTTCAGAGTACTTACCATAGTATAGCCGGTAGAACACGCTCAGAGAAGCTACATCTCAGCGAAGATGCAGGGATTCGAGAGAGATATAGTGGCATCGTCCACAAATCGAATAGCTCGCCTCTGTAGGACATTGAGAGCATCTGTGAGGTACTTGGCGGAACCATCTCAAAGGCGAGAACAGTATTTATTTATACGCGTATTATATAAGAATAACATCCGATATTTTATATTGTCACTATTAGTGAGAAGTTTAAAAAGACACAAATAAGACAATCTGTTGTTTCAATTGTTTTCTAACTGTATTTTTATTGTTTTAAGAATAGTTTTCCATAAATAAAATATCCTTGTAGACGTACCATCAGTAGACTTATTTAATGTATTGTAATTGATGCCGTATCCATGGTTAGAGAATCTTTGTGTTATACGTTGTTGATTCAAATATACCATTGTCAACTCTATGTTCGTACTCTTAAGGTGCAATATAGTTTGTAATGTGACCAGGTCAACTTTCTAAGTAAGAAAGGGTTTAAACCGGATCTTTTTGTGAACTAGTGAGATTTTAAGGTTTTGATACTTTAATAAAATATATATTTTTTTTTAAATAAATATCTTATTGACCTTGTGGAGTTAGTTTCATTGAAAAATATATATATATCTCACGCTTTATGCCCGCTGCACATCCCTGCATTTGCATTGGTCGTCACGAGACGCGGCGACGGGTACAACATTTGAAACGTATACTGTATTAGTTTTGATAATTAAACGGCTCCTTTTTTAATTAAAAAGAATAAGTCATTAATATTATGTTTCACGTGTTATGTTGAGCCTGGTAAATTTGGCTAACCGGTTCACGTTATACTTAAATAAACAGTAATAAAATATGATGTATTAGGTCTGCATACAATGGTGTCCATTACATCACGAGTCAATAAACAGGTATTTTAATAAAATTTTACACCAAATTAAAGCTGAACAATGCGAGTGTAGGCAATTTAATTAACATTTCAGTATTTCGTTAATGATCCATTATGTTCGACCAGAACATTTTCTCTGTTCATTTCATTTATCAAAATTAACTAATTAAATGCGAGCCAGAGGAAACAGAAAATAAATGAAAAATTATATATTATAACTTTTTGTTTGATTGGCTCAGTAATGATAACGAATGAAAAATCGTGGAAGGCTATATTTTAAACTACGGAAATATCGAAACATGCTGAAAGAAGTAGTTAGAGCCAGTTCTATGACCCATCGGAGGGTACTAGTCGCACCTCAGCCTCGGTCGACAGCGAACTTCAACAATTTTGTGTTTCGGTGACGTCACACCGCGTGTGCTTAATTTTCGGTGCTGCAGCAGTGTCTATCGGTATTACTTGGATTATTAGTTTTGTGTGAAATGACATTTGTGAAAAATGAGTTTTGGCACCAGATGACTGTTCTGGAATTGTGGTAAGTGCTTCTGCCTCTTTCTTTGAACTTTACGGAGCTGGCTTGTCATCAAACCCCCCATACCATATACAGTGCATTTATCTACCATCCCCGTGATGGAGTGGGAAACTAAAGATTTTCATAAGTTTGTTATTCTAACTGAAATCGAACCAGAATACATTATATATTGATGGTGTTACTTAAAAAAAATTTGAGATATACGAGTAATTCCAAACGGCAGAATTGAATTGCGGGAAGAAGATATGTTGATTTTATAAAAATATGAATAGTGTGATTTTCCTTGGGGGATGCCCATGTCCATTAGCTTAAACTAATGATGATAATTTATTTGTGGTTTCAATACAAAATAATGCAATGCTATTCGTTTCAAATTGTGATTGTATTTCGGACCGCATCATTTAGCTGACAAGGCTTATTGAAATAAGCACATTTAATAACCGCAGTGCGTGTCAAATTAAACTAAACACGTATCCGCACTACCATGTACCTACTTATATGTATATAGACTGCGAGCGTGGTTGATTGCTAAAAGGTTTGATTTATTTAATTTATTTGCGATATTTCTTGAGTTTGGTACGCCAAATATATTGACGAGCTTGCCATGTGTCATAATGGGCCTATAGCATAAATCCGCTGTAAAAGCGTGGTTTCTAATAACTCCGAAATTAATACGATCATGACAATACTTTACCTTTTTTATAAAACCTACATAATACATGTTGCTGTAAGTTTTTTTTTTTACTTAATTTCAATTTGTAAGTTATTCGATATACATACATACATATCTTCACGCCAGGTCCTCAGATCAGACAAGGTCAGACAATTGAGCGCCATTATCACGATCTCGAAATACCTCTTTCGCTTCTTCGACATTCATCAACCTCTTCATACATGCCCTTTCGATGGCTTTTTATTGCACCGTAAGTTATTCGAATTGTGGATTTATTCACTTTAAGCAAAATTCAGTAAAAAATCGAGCTTTGCTTTGTCTCCATAAAATTAAGTAGTTAAGGCAGTGTGTTTAGATTTCAAGGTGCCGGGTTCGATTCCTGGTCGACAACAATAATTAATTTAATTTAGAAAAAAGTAAAGTAAAGTATCATCATGACCGTTTCCCTTTCGGGGTGGTCAGAAACCACGCTTATGAATAAGCGGATTCACATTTAGCATTAATTTAATTTATTTGTGAAATTCTCGAGTTTGGTGTATGTATTTAGCATCTACAAGCTTGCGATTTGTCATAATGGGCCTATAGTAAAGTTGGCATTTAGCCAGTTCGCTTCTTTAAAAAAAAAAAGAAGCGTGGTTTCTGACCACTCTGGATGCGATACGCCTCCGTGATCTAGCAGTTAAGTCCGTGGATTTAAACTCGGAGGTACCGGGTTCGATTCCAGGTCGGGACACGAAAATATTTATTAATGTAAATAAATACATGTAATTAATATTTAATTTATTTGTGATATTTCTCGAGTTTGGTACGCTGGAGACATCGACGAGCTTGCCACTTGTCATGATTGGCCTATAGTAAAGTTGGCTAAATGTGAAACCGCTTATTTCTAAGCGTGGTTTCTGACCACCCCGAAAGGGAAACGGTCGTGATGATACTTTACTAAAACCAAATTAGATTTGGCTGTTCACCACACAGACCTTTCCTGTCAGTATGCTATCGTTTGCGTGTCACAATAATAATGACAGACGTCAAACGTCTATTGCGAAGTATCAAGATCGAAGTATCGCTGTACAACACGTAACATCTTGTGGGCCACGGAACCACTATTAGTCATCGCCTGCTCTGTTTGGATGCAAATTTTACTGGCGAAATGACCGAAGCTATTTGTCTTCCATAGAATTGTCTTGTGGGCTCTCTTATGACACTTGAAATACATGACGCATATCCAGCTTACGTTCGTTTAGAATTTCGTAAGTTTTAAGCCTTTCTTTCTGTAATTAAATAGTTTAGACCTCCTTTCTGAATGAAATAGAACGACGTTTAAATTAGAAGATATTATTGACATTAATAGATTGTATTTTGTTTTTGACTCCGACTTCTTTTCACATTCTGACTACGACGCAGTGGGCGCAAGGTCACATGTCGGGCTAGTATAAATAAAAAAAAAAACATCACAGCCTAGAACACAAAGTCCTAGAACTACACTGTCGGAGATGGGCCTTCCAGAAAATTTGGGCTACACTCCCCACGCTCTGACGGGTTGGCGAGGAATCTGATCATTATGATGGTTTAACAATAAGCTTTTTGGTATGTGTAGTCTCAAGGACGCCAGTGTCCGCGAAGCTAGGTCCAGACTCTCGGGACTGTTGCTAACATGGGACTATCAAGATACAGAACAATTTTTAAGAACCATCCGTTGATTTAAATAATAATAATAATAATAATATACGTTTATTTAAAGCAACTAGGCTCACTTGTTAGTTACAAAATCCTTACAACTAATGTTAATATAAAAATGAAAATAAAAGTGTAAGAAAATAAAATATGGCAATATTAACAATATGTCCGTGCAGTAACCACTCCGCCCCCCACCAGTCTGACAGGATGCACCTCACTCCCGCCAGACCAGCAGCCGCACGAAGCAGCCAATGCACGGACAGAACACAACAATTTGTTTATATTTCTTATGCTTTTTTACTTAGATTTTAATTTTAATTTGTATTTTCCTTTTTGTAAACTATTATTGGTAATTCGACTAGTCCCATAGTTGGTCAGGCATGAAAGTGCCTTGTGTGGGTCCACTACTAATCACATTGATAATTTGTTGCAGTATACTTACTATTTGATAAATATTTGTTTGGAATAAGTGAAGATTGTATTTTGTAGGTATATTGGTAATTAAACATATTATTATTATTATAATGGTTGCATCTACGTCCAGGAATGGAACCTGCGGGGTGAGGCGGAATGAACAATCGTCCGAAAATGTATCGTCTAAGATCGATTACGTCTGTTAGAAATGTCAAAAGCTAGACGGAATGCCCGAAATCTTAGACGATACGATTTTGGACTCACCCCGCTACGTACCTAAGTTCTTAATTTAGAACACTCGAATTATTCGTTCATAACAAACTACTTAATAACAACTAATTGCCTCTCCAATTTGCTATTAATCATTATGAGGGATTAATATTATAATAGGCTTGTTAACGAGTGGAAGATATTTTTAGTGTAAATCCGTTTGGGAACAAAAAGTCCAATTCTTATATGCAGTGAAGCTAAGATATTAGAACTAATTCTATAACTTTTTTAATACAAGTAAAATACCTTATCTGATCTGATATGATCTGGGGTGCGATTTTTTAATGACACCGTTGAATTTGATCACACCAGTGAGAAAAACATCAACGGTGACTAGGAAATCACGATTTATGAAAAGTCCTGTTTTTAAAATTATGTACTTTTTTAATTGACTCGATTTTTCTGTACACCCATATGTCTTAGCTATGTTGTTACAGCTACTGTTGTTAATTATTGTTATTTGGTTTTTGTAAGTATTCTTTATTTTATGTTTGTAGTCCATTTGCGGTAACTTCTAATTGACCCTTTATGTTTTAATTTATTTTTTCTAATTTTGTTGTTAGTTATCCTTTATTGATTTATTTATTCAAGGAACAGTCAACAAAAGGTACAATCATATTTATAATATTACTAGTACCTACTAACACATGGTTATTGCCCTTTTCATTACAGACCATTACAGCATGCATTAATCATAACGTCTTATAATATACATTAAAACTATAGAAAATATATATATATATATATATATAAAATTAAATTTAGTTAATAGTTAAAAACTAAAAGGAAAATAAATCTTAAATTAACAATATTCAAATTCAAATTAAAAATTCTTTATTGCATAAAACATCTTAACTTAATATGTTACAACAGTAATAAATCAATATTAACATTTTTATATATTATGATATAGGCTTCGTGATGATGTCTTACTGAACCTCAGCATGCAATGTAGGTATGACTTGATGTCAGCACCATATATAAATAAATAAATAATAAATATTTTCAGACAGGACACACAGCGCCATCTAATTTCCGTGGTAAGCAACGAGGCTTGTGTTACAGAAACTGGATGGTTGATAAACTACATATTATACTTTTTTTTTTGTAAATATATACATATTATACATATAAACACCCAGACCGAGACAAATTATACAATGTACAACTTGCCCCCGGGGGGAAACGAACCCACGACCTCCCGAGTTCACGGCAACGTTTGTTACCCCTAGACCACGGAGGCGGTATATATGAGAACATTATGTCAGAGAATTTATGTAATGTCAAAACTTAAATCTAAATAGCTATATAATGTCAATATTTCATTTTAGTTTTTTATTTAAGAATTCATTTGTGGAATATAAACAAAAATCGCACAACCAGACGTAAATTACTTTTTTAAATTTAATTGTAGGCAATTCTTGAAGTGTAGTACACTATAATAACACCCTAACCCTATCCAAACACAATTAACAATGACTAAGCAACAATTCTGTGTCCAGTGACTCGTCAGCAAACTGAATGCTTAGCAGCTTGAAGAGCCGCCAGTACCTTACGCTTAAAAGAAGTGAAGGTGAAGGTCGTCATGAAATATGTCCAGACTCGGGTCACAATGAGAAATTTTGTTGTGCAAACAGTTTCCGTTATTAAAGGGAACCTTTTATATAACGTTTGCGCTTAATAACAGAATAGGACTGCTTAAGACCTTATTTTTTTTTTTTTTTTTTTTTTTAAATATATTATATTTAGAAAGAAAGAAAGAAAAAATATTATTAGTCACAAAAATAAATTGCAAATCAGCAGTAAAAAAATACAACATACAAGATAGTGTTGTGACAAATAGGGAATCAGCTCAGCTCAGCTCTCGCAATAATAGAGAAGACAAATTTCTAAGCATTCCATGGATTCATCGTGCGGGTGCCGGGTCCATCGTGTGTGGGTAAGAGATGAGAAGGATGGTGTCTCATGCTTGCGACCGACAATAGGCTGGTTTAAGAAAAGGAGGCCTCCTTTTTTTCTATTGCGCGATAATACGCTCACCATCCACCATTCTACTTCTCTCCCTACCCAACCAAATACTGTATGATTCCGTTAATGCCGTCTTGGAAGCACGTTCCATAAATGTATTGACGGCAGACCTGCTTAGGCCCAATTCTTTCAGTAAGTGATGCAAAGATTTTGCTGGAACTCCTCTTGCACCAACTTCCACTGCGTAAAGCTGTACTTAGATATGAACTTACAACTGCCTCCGTGGTCTAGCGGTTAGTCCGTGGATTTAGATTCCGGGTTCGATTCCTGGTCGGGACACAAACATATTTATTAATGTAAATAAATACATTTAGTTATTATTTAATTTATTTGTGATATTTCTCGAGTTTGGTACGCTGGAGACATCGACGAGCTTGCCACTTGTCATGATTGGCCTATAGTAAAGTTGGCTAAATGTGAATTCGCTTATTTATAAGCGTGGTTTCTGACCACCCTAAAAGGGAAACGGTCGTGATGATATTTTAGTTTTACATATGAAATTGACGTTTTGTCGTACTGGCCACTTTGATCTCAAATATCTGGCGTTTGGCTAGGAATTCCAAATTCAAATATATTTTAAATTTAGGCTTGAGTATTTGTATTTTGAATTGAGTGGTTTATTTGTATTCGTGCAAATAAAACAATTATAAATAATTCTGTAGAATTTGGGCTACAGTCGCCACGCCTGGCCAGACGGGTTGGCGAGGTTCTGATGTCACTTTTCTAATGACAATTAACGATTCCACAAGTTGGTATAAGTGAAACCGGACCGACGGCTTAACGTGCTCTCCGAGGCACAGGAACGGTGATGTTGTAAAATGACAAATGTACGTAAGAAAAGTCTATTTCTCATACATGTCCCGGTATATGCCGGGGTTCGAACCGACCAATTTAGGTTTTTTTTAAGGAATGCGTTCTTACAACCGAGCCACCACCGCTCTTTTATATACTTTTGCAATATTATTTTTAGAGATGCGCCGAATATTCGTTTGATTGATATTCGGTATTCGGCATCTTTTTCACTATTTGTATACTGCCGAATTATTCGGTTTTGTTGCCGAATATCCCGTTCGGTAAAGGTTAAACCGAATAGTATTCGGTATTCGGTTATTCGGTGAAACCACTATTCGGCGCATCTCTAATTATTTTATATAAAAATATAAATTAAAAATAAAATTAAACAAACTATTCATAGAAAACAGATTTATTACGTACATTAACAATATCGCAATTGTTTAACATAATTTACAAATTAAATTCACATTTTCTATATATATTTTAATAAACAATTAAAAAAGAATAAATACTTATATATTAATAAAGAGGTTTGTTACGCTGTGCAACATTTTTCCAATCTGAGGGTAATTTTACATACATACATACATATCTTCATGCCAGAACCCTTGCGGGGTAGGCAGAGACAATTGACACGTATATCAATCAACGACATAATCAACGTTCGCGCGATCGTCGACCTCTCAATACCTACTTTAGAAAAACCATTTAAATATACGATATTTTTAAAAAACTTTTCTGCACTGTAACTCAAGATTTTATTACTGGATAATTAAAATTAATACGTAATTCTTTATATTAATTTTAGATTATAAAATAAAAAAATTGGACTTTTATAATTTCCACTCAGTATTGTGTAAATATATTTTTTGCAGGCCGTACTAAGACGTCATATGTAGATCCTAGGTCAGTCCGAATTCTTTTGAGGTGCCTAGATTTGCCTATGGGTTAAATTAGTAAATTGAAGTTTTGATATAATTAGGGTAGTATTAAAAAGTAAAAAAAAGCATTTTATTTAAGACTAATTAAATATAAATTTACAGAATGAAACTGACTAAAAAAAAGTATAGTTAGTAAACATTATAATAATAAATAAATAAACTAATAATAAATTAACACACAGTACAGGCATACATAATAAATAACACTCACACACACAAATTAATTCTTAAATCAATAGTAATTGATTTCACAGTCTTTCTTAATACGATTCTTCTTCCATAAAGACCTGTCCACACCGGATGTGTACATCTAAATGTGTATGGGTTTAGCTAGTTCAGGCTCGTTCGGAGGACCTTTTCAATTCGTTCACAATGCATATTTAGGCACTCTGCACATGAAGCAAGAGTTTCGCCAAGAGGCAACTCACATCACAACTAACTGTTTCAACGATTTTGTAATTTGAGATATACAACAGTTTCGTTTTCTGCAATCGTTGACAAAATTAATTACAAATTGGTGCAACTAGCAACTGAAAAATTTGTACCGGTTTTGTCAAGTTGCTGGTTTCCGCAACCGATGACCGAAATGCGTCAAGCGACTACAGTCTCTCCGCGCGCCTTCGCACCGCCACTGTGCGAATAGTTTGTCGCAATTGGCGCTGTCGTCGGCAAGTGCTGCTTTTTAGAGATCCATAGTCACACTAACTGATGAATTTGGATTGCGAAAGTCGTTATTATAAACTTTATAAAATCGCAGCAACCGGCAACTGTGTATTTTTGTTGCTGTAACTGGTACTTGTTAACGAAAACTTAAACTTAACAGTTTAGTCAACTTAAAAGTTGACAGTTGCGTCAAACTCGTGCGTCGCAAAGCGATCTATCTGTATCTTGAGTGTAATCTGAACAGCTTGGGCTTGGAGCGGTGCCTTCAAATGTCATTTGTCAATTTGTCGTAACCAATAATTTTTAAAATGGTTCGCATAACCTGCCGACGATGACAAATTTATTAGCTTTTCTGCGTTTTTTTGTTTCTAACGAGTTAATTATGGATCCGATTGCAACAGTGATGGACAACATTACGGGATCGCAAAACGAAATCTAAATTGATATATTTTATCAATTTTTATTTTATAAATTAATAAATTTTTAAATTTAACCAAGAATTATTAGAGAAATAAGAAATACAAGTTAAAATAATCTTCGGAAGAAATGAGTGTTCATCCTAAGAAAGAGATAGACTTAAATTAATGGTGCCTCTAGGCGGACGGGTTGTTGGCGCGGGGGGGAGAGTGGTTCGCATCTTTTTTATGTACCTACTATAAATATGTATTATTTAATATTAAGCTTCGAGAGTAATTGTCTCCGCCAACAAACTGTGGTTACAGTTTGGCGGGCTACTAAATAAGTTATATGCATTGGAAAGTTTTTTTTTTAAATTGAAATAATATGAATATTTGCCGAAAATAATATGAAACATGCTTCAAGTTTGACAGTTCGGTGAGAACTGGAAGCAATAATTGAGTATAGGACCCGTTGAGGAAACGTCTTAAATACAGTTGTTAGGAGTTCCACCCAAATCAAGTCTCCATAAATGAAACGATTGTAGATAACACGCGCGTTCGCATGCGCCCTGTCCGGTCTGTGTATGCACTATGACAGACGTCACACCAACAGGCGTGTAGGGCGATTTGACGCCATATCATAGATTTATGTATTTCGGACACACGTCTGCGGCATCCGGTGTGGCCAGGCCTTATATAATTCCTTGATTGTCTTCTTCAGGATGTGTATCTGAAATAAAATAAAAATAAATTTATTTTAAATGAAAAAGTGATGATATGATAGTACTATTTCACATTACCCCGGAGATGGGCCTTCCAGAAAATTCGGAAGAATTTGGCCTACACTCGCCACGCTGGCCAGACGGGTTGGAGAGGTTCTGATGTCATTTTTAATAACCATTTATTAACGTTTCCACAAGTAGGCATAAGTGGAACCGAGACCGACGGCTTAACGTGCTCTCCGAGGCACGGGAACAGTGGTGTTGTATATCCATGACAAAAAAAGTGTATTTCTCATTGGTACATACCGGGAGGGTTTGAGCCGACCTATGTAGGATTTCAAGGAAAGCGTTTACAACCGAGCCACCACCGCTCTCAAAATAATATATATATATGTAGGTATATATAAATTATTATAAAGCAGCCCTAAAATAGTCCTGATAGTCATATTAGTCAGCTAGCAACACCCACGGGACACAAACACAATGTGTTCCCTCAATTTGTGGAAAACACCTAAAATAGACTTTACGATGCCTTCATAGGAAGCTCCACGTTCTTACTGAAATACTTCGAACGTTCGGCGAACATTACATAATAATTAGCTGAACATTACATAATTAAACAGAGATTAAGAAAACAGGAATAAAGGTAATTATAGACAAATAGGTAAGAGAAAATAATTTTAAAGAAAAAATAAAAACCCACTTCAAAACTATAATTCTAATTTATTACTTCAGAGCAAGAGCCTTATAATATTTATAAACAGTGTTGGGAAAGGGAAAGAAGTGTTTCACGGTTTATAGTTTTATTGAAAGTCCATTATAAACAAGATTGACATATTGTACTAAATACTTATGACACTAAGTACTTATCAAATATAAATTGAATACAATTGTGATATTGCCAGTAACTACAACACCTGCCCTTAATCACAATAGTATACAATACAATACTAAAATACCCCAAGAGAAAAATTAATATAAAAATCATCATGTAGGAATAAGTCCTAAATTTACTGCACACCTAATATGCTTAATGCGAGGAAGTGCTTTAGTTAAAATGTCAGCTTCCATTTGTTCTGAACATTTATACATTACATTAATTGACTTATCCTCAATTTTCTCACGAATAAAATGATATTTTATGTCAAAATGTTTAGTTCTGTTGTGCTGAATGGGATTTTGAGCTAACCTTATAGAGCTTTGGTTGTCATTATATAAAACCACAGATTCCAACTGCCCTGTAAGTTCTGCCAAGACACGACGCAGAAACAAAGCTTCTTTAGCACCTGAGGTAAGCGCCATATACTCCGCCTCAGTTGAAGACAACGCAATAGTAGGTTGTTTTTTACATTCCCAATAAATAGGCCCGTCTGCAAGTTTAAACAAACAACCTGTATAAGAACGTCTATCAACAGCATTAGCCCAATCGGCATCAACATAACCATGCAGATCCGAACCATTCTCCCTATACACAAGACAATAATCCAACGTACCTTGTAAGTATCGCAATACGCGTTTTAATGCTTTCCAATGCGATTCATTGAATTTTGTATTAAACTGACTTAGATATCCAATCGAATAACTAATATCCGGCCGTGTATTTACAGCCAAATGCATCAAACTTCCTATCAAACTCTGATAAGGAACATCGACACTATCGCAGCATTCTTCAGTCTGTTTTATAAAATCACATTCCATTGGTGTGGAAATAGCCTTACATTCACTCATATTATACTTTTCAAGTAAATCTAAAATATACTTCTTTTGGCTAATTCTAATTTCACTACTATTTAGACTATTTATTTGCAATCCCAAACAATATTTTAATTCTCCTAGATCCTTTAAATCAAATGACTTTGACAAATTGGTAATCAATGATTTTACGTCATTTTTACTTTTACTAAAAATGATAATGTCATCGACATACACAGCCAAAACTAAAAAATATTCAGAATCGATTCTAAAATATAAACACGGCTCGTTTTTAGATCGATTCAAACCTAGAGAAATAAGCACACTATGCAGCTTTTTATTCCAGCATCTAGCGGCCTGTAGTCCATAGAGTGACTTAGCTAATCGACAAATCATATTTTCTCCTTCAATGAAACCTTCCGGTTGTGACATGTAGACCTCTTCTTCTAGATCTCCATACAGAAAAACAGTATTTATATCGATATGAGACATATGTAAATCCAATTTCGCAGCTAAAGCAAAAAGCATTTTTAAACTACTATTATGTACAACTGGTGAAAAAGTTTCAATATAATCAACTCCATAGCGTTGATTATAACCTTTAACTACCAATCTAGCTTTATAGCGTTGGATATTACCATCTGCATCTCGCTTTATTTTATAAATCCATCGACACGGAAGTACCTTTTGATTAGTCTTACGTACAAGCTCCCAGGTGTTGTTTTCTTTTAACGAATTAAACTCATTACCCATTGCCTCAATCCATTTATTTTTATCAGGATTATCAGCATGTACGGCATCTTTATATGAAGAGGGTTCATTCGTATCAGGAATAGCACTACATATATTATTATATTCAGGATAACGTCTAGTGCTCACCCTATCACGTTGTGGATATCGCCTCACAACATTACTTACTTCATTCAACTGCTCCTCACTTACTTCAGCTTCTGACAACTCGTCATCAACTGCTTGTGAAGTAGAAGCGACAGGCAATGTCTGAACATCTTGTTCGCAAGTATCACGTGATAACGTCATTTCAACCTCTTCACTATCCTTCTGAGCTAATTGTTCATCTGTAAAACAATTTTCGAAAAATACAACATCACGAGCTTTTATACACTTCCTAGGATATTTACAATCACGAAACTTGTAAGCTTTCGCATTTACGCAGTAACCCACAAAAATATGTTGCTTGCTCTTCGCGTCCCATTTTTGTCTATCGCAATCATGAACACGAACGAAAGACCTACAACCAAATACCTTCAAATATGACAAATCAGGTTTACGACCATGCCATTTTTCATATGGTGTAACTCCGTCACATAAGGCTCGATGTGGCGATCTATTCTTTAAATAACCAGCAGTTTCAACTGCATCTTGCCAGTAAGCTTTTGACAACGATGCTTCTTGTATCTTCGTCCGAGCTTTTTCAATCAGAGATCTTATAGTTCTCTCAGCGACTCCATTCTGCTGAGGAGTATGAGGAACAGTCGTTTGATGATGTATACCCTGTTCTTTTAAATATTTATTAAACTCACCGTTAACGTATTCAGTACCGTTATCCGTTCTTAGGGATTTTACCTTACATCCTGTTTCTCTCTCCACCCGCTTTTGGAATTCAATAAATTTATTCTTGACTTCAACTTTTGACACCATGAAATTAACAAATACCATTCTGGAATAATCATCCACGAATGTTAATAAATATTTACAACCATTAAAAGACTCAATACTAAAAGGACCGCTAACATCAGAATGGATCAAATCTAGAATCCCAGTCCCTTTAGGATACTTTATAGGCTTAAACTTTTGACGTGTCTGTTTTCCTTCTAAGCATGGAATGCACCTACCTTTATCAACTGTAGTAAAATCTACTCCGACTTTGGATCTTTTCAAGTAATCCATACCAATTCTACAAAGATGACCTAAACGACGATGCCACAGATAAAAATTTGTACAACTTACAGCGAGGACTTGTTCAATATCATTATTATTTACTTGACACTGTAACTTATAAAGCCCTTCCTCACATGTTGCATGAATAACCTCATTTTTAAGCATTTTATAGTTAAATTTATCTTTACGTAGAAAAAAACAGCCTTTATCACTAAAAATTACTACTAAATTATTTTGTACAGCCTTATTTACAGAAATTAAATTCGTTCGTAAATTCGGTACATATAACACATCGGAAATAGTATCTATTGCCTTAATATTTACAATATTTACATTACCTTTCCCCTGTGTAAGAATTACATCATTATTTGCTAAGGTTACCTCGGTACCAGAGTCACTTGTCTTATAATTACACAACCAGTCTCTACGCGACGTCATATGAGCGGTAGCGCCAGAGTCCACATACCACACATTTGGTTCAGTTGCACCAGTCCCTAACGCAGACACCATGTTACGATGAGCATCACTTTTATTTCGTTGAACATCGCTGGTCTTCTGTTTAGGCTTATAACCTGGGCAATCTGGTCTCTTATGGCCTGGTTTTTTGCATCTAAAGCAAATAATACGTTTTTCACTAGTTACCAGAACTGAATCAGTATTCGCTTCATCATTATAACTACTCTGCTCACTCAGGAGTTTACTCTTTACTAGGTCTGTCGTAATCACAATGTTAGAGTTTTCTAATGCCATAATCATTGGTTCATATTTCTTTGACAGTCCTCCAAGAATAATAGCAGCAATTGAAGCATCATCTATCACCTTATTAATGTCAGCAAGATCTTGTGATATCTCCAGAATAGCATTAATATATTGTTCGACGTTACTAAATTGTGACAGTTCCATTCTATACAACTTCCTTTCTAAAGCCAAACGTCTGCCCATACCTTTATTTTCGTATGCCTTATTTAACGCTTCCCAAACCTCAGCAGCAGTATTACAGCCCCTGACTTGTGTAATCGCCCCTTGTAGTAGTGTTAAACACATGGACGTCATAGCCTTCACGTCCCGACGCTTCCTTTCGGCAGGAGGTGTGTTGTCTCCATGCGGATAACCAACAACAGCAGGCCAAAGACCTTCGTGCATTAGGTACATTTTAATTTGAAATTTCCAGGTAACGTAACCTTCTTTACCCGTCAGCACTTTTATATTGCCGAGAGAAGTACTACCACCGTACCTTGCACTGGAATGGTCTCCTTCCATTTTTGACTAGCAAAAAATAAAACCCTTTTGCATAAACACAGTAGAACACAATATCGACGATTCTTTTGTTCCTGACGATACTGGATCTTCTCCTCCTTTTCTTATATCCAACTTTTATTGTTCTGGGCCCATAACCCTTGTTGGGAAAGGGAAAGAAGTGTTTCACGGTTTATAGTTTTATTGAAAGTCCATTATAAACAAGATTGACATATTGTACTAAATACTTATGACACTAAGTACTTATCAAATATAAATTGAATACAATTGTGATATTGCCAGTAACTACAACAAACAGTTATTTTTGGCAGCCATAGCAATATAACCTTAATAGAGATTATTTCTCATACAGATTGTGAGTGACTCGCCGTACCCAGATAAACCTTAAAGGTTTTTGTGGACGGCTATATAATATTGTTGATGTATTCATGTGTATCTTGAAAAAAAAAATGAAAAAAAAAAATCTACTCAATATATGAATGCGAAATCGAACGAAAGTTGAACGCGTCTGGCCGCATTTCGGTAGTTCACTTCACCCCGCTATTTATTTATTTATTTATTTATTTATTTATTTTAGAAAAAATCACAGCTTGTTATATTAAACATATAGACAGAGTAGCAATAGTGGAACACAAGCCAAAGAGATTTTATATTATTTAGACAATACAATTAAAACAGAAATAAGAGTAAAATATAGTTATTAGATTTAAATTAATAGTGCAATTGAATCGTGACTAGCAGAAGTAAAAGAATAATAATAATAGTAAATAAGTGAAAACCAATAGGTTAATGATTATATACCTAAAACAAAATGAATGAATGAGAGGCAGAAGCAAAATTATACTATATATACGTGTATAGTAGTATTCGTATATTAGCAAGCGAAGTGTATTTGTAAAGTTAGTCCGGGATAAGAGTTGTCTTGATACTGCCTCCGGTGATTAGTTAGATGTATCAGAGTAGAACATGGCTAAAACGTTAATATAGATAAGTCATTTTTTTAGTAATCTAAACAGGTGAATGAATAAATGTGTGAAAAATGTATATATATATGATAGGTTATATATTTATATCTATTCATTATATTATTATTATACTCAATTTAATTGTTTACCCAATAATGATTTGATTATTTATTAGTGTGCCGTAATTAGTTCTCTAGCAATTTTGATCTTGTTAACCAGGTTTATGACCTTATTAAGCTATAGCACATTTTATTGTGCACCATGTCACAGGACAGCGATTAGGTGGAGCAAAAATTTTTAATTTTTATTTTATATATTACATATGTGTATACATAGATCAAAAACTAGTGTGTACCCTGTATAGTTACTTATATTTTAGGTTTTTTTTTTTTAAAGTTATATAAAATTTAAAAGACTGGTGTATGGTTACATTGGTATGTTGATTAAACATTTTAACAATAAATAATCTTCTTAGCAACACAATATAAAATCAGTGCGATCATATGGCTATGTATTGGGTGTGTATCTTGTGTGTATGTGTTTGCATCGAATGTGGGCGATCGTGTGTGTGTTTGGAAACGTGTATACATACACGTTTTTATGTGCATTCTGCGTTATATAAATGCGTTATAGGAACTTTAGTTATTGGGCTAGATGTGCCCGAATCATTTTTTTAAAAATGCATCTGGACATGCCAAATATATCAATATCTGAAAACATTTTGTTGTGTTGTTTGCGTAGTCGTAGGCTAAAGGAGTTCGTGGCGTAGTTGGTGTGGACGCGAGGGATGTGAAATAAGGAAGTATGTCGGGAGCGTCTGTCAGGGGCCCACAGCTGAAGGGTGGACGACAGAAGATCGGGGCAGTCAATTTTACCACCACAAATGTCAAAAAGAACCTGTGAATCAAGCAGAAGGCGTCGATTTTCGAGTGAGAGTAACCCGTGGTGTTTTAATGAATTTTTGTAGTCAGTATCTGTATGTCGCGTACGGAAGTTAAGGTAATTAGTAAACTTTCGTTGTATGCGCTCAATAGCGTGTTTGTACGAGACATACTGTGGAGACCAGATTGGACTACAGTATTCAAGGATACTCCTCACATACGCAAAATACAATATCCTCATGCATTGTGGATCCGTGAATGGACGACAAACACGGAAGACAAATCCGAGACCTCTGTAGGCTTTGTCGACCACCGTTTCCACATGCTGGAAAAAAGTCAGCTTAGAGTCAAGGATGACACCCAGGTCCCTTACAGTGTCGACCTGTATCATTCTACTCCGGCCACCGACAGGATTAAACTAAACATCTAACTGTTTATAAATATTAAATATGTACGTTAGTGACAATAATTTTGTTTATTGGTCTTTAAGGCTCTTGCTTTGAAAGTCTTAGTCGATTTTGTGTATTGTTTAAAATAATTTTCACTATTCCTTTTTTTTAATCTCTGCTTGCATCTACTCGTATGTACGAATAAAACTATAAAATGAAATTAGTTGAATAAATATAGCACAAATAAGCTGCTGGTATTCTCCTAACAGCATAATTTTTGACCGTTTTATGCTGCTTAGTCATCCACTAGCAGGATTAGAATAATTTTAATAATGATGTGTCACAAATGTCTGTAATAGGTAAAGAATAAAGGTTTTTTTTTACTTTGAAATATTGTTTCTGCCAAAAATAATACTTAAATATGACAGAAAAGAATTATATATATATTTTGTGGTTTGCCAAAGAACTCCGCACTTAATAATCTTGATTACCTGTGTAAAATTATAGAAAATGAAAATTTACAATTACGACTAATACAACTTAACCATATATAACCAGAAGAAGTTATCAGGAACGGGTTCAAGACTCAGCTTTACGCAGTGAAAGTTGGTGCGAGAGGAGTTCCAGCAATTCTGCCGTCAATACATTTCTGGAACGAGCTTCCAAGACGGCATTAACGGAATCATACAGTATTTGGTTGGGTAGGGAGAGGAGTAGAATGGTGGATGGTGAGCGTATTATCGCGCAATAAATAAAAAAAGGGAGGCCTACTTTTCTTAAACCAACCTATTGTCGGTCGCAAGCCCGAGACACCATTCTTCTCATCTCTTACCCACACACGATGGACCCGGCACCCGCACGGTGAATGCACGGAATGCTTAGAAATTTGTCTTCTCTCTCGTAACATACATGCTACAGAAATTGGAATTTTGGTGGAAAGTAGAGCGTGGGATGACGTTAGTGTGGAGCGAGCATTACAATCTCATCGCATTCAATTTGGACCGTTAAAGTACGTCGTTAAAAATTAAATTGTTCCTGTAGAAAATGTCTTTTCAAGGCGTAATGTTCCATGAGGCTACCCTTATATTGCGGGTAATAGCTTTGATATAAAATTCATTCGAATAATATTTTAAAACTATAAAATAAATACCTATAACCTAAACCTATTAAAAAATAAAAAATGACCTCTCGAGACGTCCCATACAAGATAGATAAATGTATAAATTATTATTATATATTTTTATTGGTATTTGTGTATTAGTATGTAATTCTAATGCACCCGCAATCGTCTACCACACTCCCAAAGGTTAGCTAGTATAAAATGCCGAGAGGCATTAAGTTCGCCCTTGTACTCAACTGTTAAGTTTTTAAGTGCAATAAAGAATTTATAAATAAAATAAATAAATACTACCAATAAGACTGGCAACATTTACCCCCTGTATATCGAGGGTACTACGTTGGTAGAAATAATTGCCAGTCTTTCTGTCTCCAAATTTATCTTTTAGTCGTTTGGACAACTTCTTGGTCAGGCACTTGGCTTAGGGTCTCCATAACGATAGGGTCTTAACCCCAAACAGCGGTAACTCTTAGCCTGTACCAAAGTTAGCATATTTGTAAAGCTTGAGGTTCTCAGCAGAACCTGTTGCACTTCCCACGCTGGACTAACTTGTCTGGAAGTGAGATGGGGCTAATGTGTCTACACATATCGCATCCAACACCAGTGACCACGTTTCCATGGCTGGGGTAAGTAAACATTCTACGTCGCAAGCTCAAGACACTATTCTTTTCATCTCATACACACGATCGACCAGGGAACCACGGTGTATCCATGGAATGCTTAGAAAATTGTCTTCACTATACAGAAAAAAATAGTAAATAATCTCCATTTTACTTAAATAAATACATAATTAATATATAAGTCTTTCGCGCCATTTTTCGCGGACATGTCAAGTGCAAGTTTTTGTTTTGTAAATTAATTTACTGTGAATATTGTTGGTCAAAAGTGGTGTTGTTTTGTTTAATAATGTTCTACAATGTGAATAGTTATGGAAAACGATAAATTTTCTTTGGACTTTGATTATGGGGCAATTCAAGTCCATTATTTCAAGTAAGTTCATAGAACAAATTTCTTAAAAGTACACTCAGAATGGAAGCATCTGAATTGTTCGAGTGAGAGGGATTCAAAAGCGTTTATTTATTTATTTTCAGATAAATCACAGCTTATACTAGGACATAACATTCTAAATAATAAATAAATAAATATTTCCAGACAGGTCACACAGCGCCATCTAGTTTCCGTGGTAAGCTACGAGGCTTGTGTTACGGAAACTAGATGGTTGATAAACTACATATTATACTTTTTTTTTGTAAATATATACATATTATACATATTATATATATAAACACCCAGACCAAGACAAATTATACAATGTACAACTTGCCCCCGGTGGGAATCGAACCCACAACCTCCCGAGTTCACGGCAACGTTTGTTACCACTAGACCACGGAGACGGTCATTAACATTACAGTATTATAGTTTGTTAGATCTTAAGCCAGAAATAATTTATATTATTCGTACAGTTAATTTCTCCAAAACAGTAAATACAAAAAAAAAATACAATTAAATTACAATATTTTCAAATAGCTATGTTAAACACTCTTAAATAAGCCAGTTTATTTTTATTATTTAAAATGGTTATTTATCTGGCGTTTAAACAGCGAGTGTGACCTAACTCAAAGTTACGAGTAGACCCCAGAGACTATTTTGGAATTTCGGGCCATGACCTATTTACCTTAAATGATACTTTCAATTGCAATTTACTTCGCCTAATTTTAAACTTCTATTTAGAAAACACTTCACTAGACAATCGTTATCTTTTATTGTTTTTGTCATTGATGAATAACACATAGAACGGGACAAAACACAAAAAAAAACTAAAAACTTTGAGGCAAAAATAAAATACGAGTCATCATCATCATCATCAGCCTGTGTCTCTCCACTGCTGGATATAGGCCTCCCCCAAGGCTAGCCACTGCACGCGGTTTTTTGCAACCCTCATCCAACCCCCACCAGCGACCCTCCTTAGGTCATCCGTCCATCTGGCGGGGCGTCATCCCACTCTGCGTCGTCCCGTACGTGGTCTCCACTCCAGAACCCGTTTGCCCCATCGCTCGGTCGTCGGTTCTGCGGCAGATGTGTCCGGCCCATTGCCACTTTAGCTTGCTAATTTTGAATGTTATGTCAGTAACTTTGGTTCTCTGACGAATTTCAACGTTTCGAATTCTATCCATCAGAGAAATACCAAGCATAGCTCTCTCCATAGCTCGCTGAGCGACCTTGAATTTGTGAACCAGACCCACTGTCAGTGTCCACGTCTCTGCTCCGTACGACATTACGGGGAGGACGCACTGGTTGAAGACTTTTGTCTTCAAACACTGTGGTATGGACGATGAGAAGATATGTCGAAGTTTCCCGAATGCCGCCCATCCTAGCTGAATGCGTCTGTCGGCTTCTTTGCTGAAGTTTGCAGCGCCTAGCTGAATAGTCTGTCCAAGGTAGACGTATTCCTGCACAACTTCGAGAGTAGCATTTTCCACACAGATTGGCCTCGGCTTGACATGGTCATTGAACATAACCTTAGTCTTATCCAGGTTCATTCCGAGGCCAACAAAATACGAGTGTATTAGACTATTTACTATGTTTTTTCGATGAATTGTTATGATCATATCATCATCAACCTCAACTGTTGGATATACAACAGCTTACAGCCACGAACTAGTATAAATATTTGAAATGTATTATTATTGTTATATTGTAAGCTGACACGGCCCTTTTATAGTCACGAATTTATATTAAGTTGACACGGCCTATTTACAGCCAAGATCTGATATTTAGAAGTTATTAAGTTACAATTAACTAGTATAAATATTTGAAATGTATTATTATTGTTATATTGTAAGCTGACACGGCCCTTTTATAGTCACGAATTTATATTAAGTTGACACGGCCTATTTACAGTCAAGATCTGATATTTAGAAGTTATTAAGTTACAATCAACTTGCTTATGGCATTAATGTTATATAACTCAAACATATATATATCTGAATTATTACCTGTTAAGGTCCAACCATTACCGAACTGTTTTAAGTCAGTTTTTATATCTTTTTGTATACGTTACTATTTTGGTGCTGAAAATATCCAAGTTGTTACAAGATAACCATAACTGTTGTCTAAGCGCCTGGTTAATGCTGTATGTGACAAGAGGGCTGGCAGTTTTCTCGCGCAGCAAATCAGCATTGCTGTGCAGCGGGGGAACGCTGCAAGTGTTCTTGGCATACTGCCACAGGAACAAATCATGGGTGAGTATTTTTATTTATAATTAGTTTTCTAATTTAGTTTTAATTTTTATTTCATAATTTAATTCTTTTATATTGTTTGTATAAATTTCGAATAAAGAAAGTAAATGATTTGATATGCCAGAACATATATCTGGAGAATTTAATACGGGGTGACTATGTCTAACGTCACACACGGTATGTTCAAGGCCAACAGTGTAAATTTTGCAAGTGAGTGTGTATGGCCACCGTAAACTACGAGGAAGATCGTTCTTTCCAAAATTTGAAGAAAAAAAAAAGTTTTGAACTAATCACATTAGGCAAAATAACTGTTTCTGTTACTAACACTATGAATCTAGTAATTCAATAAACAATTATTATTATTATTAAAATCAGACCACGTGTTCGGTCTTCAGTGTGCTACAAAGAAACACACATACATACATATATACATAGGCTAATAAACACTCTTCGTTGCGTCGCGCAGTCTGGTAATATAAATATAAATATTTCCAGACAGGTCACACAGCGCCATCTAATTTCCGTGGTAAGCTACGAGGCTTGTGTTACGGAAACTAGATGGTTGATAAACTACATATTATACTTTTTTTTTGTAAATATATACATATTATACATACAAACATCCAGTCCGAGACAAATTATACAATGTACAACTTGCCCCCGGTGGGAATCGAACCCACGACCTCCCGAGTTCACGGCAACGTTTGTTACCACTAGACCACGGAGGCGGAAATAACCCTTCTTTGCGTCCCGCAATCGGGTAAAAAGTGGATTTCATTCTGATAACAGATTGGTGAAGGTCGGTCGATCGTATCTTAGCCTATAGGTAAAGCCAGATAGTCATATATATTTTAATTTTTTCTTTGTCTTATGCACGTGTGATACGTTAATTGGTCTTTGAAAGTCTCCTCAAAGGAGTAAAGGAACGTCTAGTAATTTAGTTAGAGAGCAATTTATATTTAAATTTTCTGCAAATGGAGTAAATTGGGCCACATTCCAGTCATTATGGATTTAGTCTGTGTGAATGAAGTTAAATGATTAATTAAAAAAAAAACTAATAAATAAATAGGTGCCGTCACAACTAGGGAATGCGGTCCCGCAAAACGGCATTCCTCAATCCCATTCCACTTATTAGCCTGCGGAATCCCGCATCTCTATCCACAGATCCCCAAATCCTGCAACTTTGACAAATTAACCAAACTTAACACCTACTCGTATATGTTTTTTTGTTTTTTATTTATAGTAGCACGACATTTGACATTGCGCCCACCATAATAGTAAGTGGCGAGCAAGATTCATAAATGTTAGCAACTGGAATCTAACACTCATGACTGACATCAGTCCCTAACACTATGCCGCCCGGCTTGACTGGGCATGACGGCAATTCAGACCTGATCCCAAAACGTGTGGATACACTTCGCTGGATTTATTGCGTACAAACGGTGATACTTCCCCGCTCCGACAGACTGGGCAAATTAATTTCCACTATCAGTCCGCCAACCACCTATTTGAATTTATTTATTAATTTGAAAAAAAAAACTGATAAAAAAGTGCCGTCACAACTAGGAAGTGCCGTCCCGTTTTGTTGATCCCTCAATCCCGCCCCACTTATTAGCTTGCGGAATCCAGCACCTCTAAACCTCGGGTCCTGACAACAACAACGAATTGAATGAATGATAACTTTATTATGTACAAACCACAGACAAGAATTTGGTACTCCCTACCAACTACTAGGCGGCGCCACTATCTGTATAAATTAAAATTTACGATTGCTTGTTTTAAGTTTTCACCCCCTGGAAATCAAATCAAAAATTATACAAGCGAACTAAAAACACTCTCATAAGCTATACAAATAAAATCTATTTTTTAAATTATTATTTATATTCGATTTATTCGAGAAGAATTTCTTTATTGCACAGAAAATAATTAATTTTTAAAAACATAGAAAACTTTAATGTCTAAAAACACTATCTAACAGTTAACCTTTGGAAGATGTGAGCAGTGATTGTAAGGTGCATGTCCACTAATGTTTAAGACATAGAGATTAATTGACTAAAAAACTTATAACTAAAAATAGAACGATATTAAATCTACAATATAAATATAAATGACACACATATATTTTGGTTATATAGCCTAGATAATGGGGTGATTCAGGTACATTCTGTTAGTTAATTCTTCATTTACCTTTTAAGTTTCGAGCTTTCTAGCCAAGACAAGCTTGTTAATATCCTGGTAGGCTGCAATCATAGTATGTGCCGGTGCTGCTGGAGAAGTGCAGGTCGGATGAGCCCGTATGCAATCGGTGCCTCCTTGACCGCGTCTGGCAGCGCGCATGTATCGGAAGAAACGAAGAATCTCTGGGTTGTCCGACACTGGTCGACGAAGCTCGTTCAATTCTCTAAGAAAAAAGAAAGATTTAAATAATAATAATAATATAAAAATAATAATAGTAATACCCAAAACATTACATGACAGCCTCAAAACTATTAACGTAGACCAGCACACATACAGACAATTGCAAAAAGCTACAATCCTTAATACTTGACGTATAGTTAGAAAGTTTGGAGTTAAAGAAGCATGATGCTCACTTGGCCGAGGCCCGTGAACATCATTTGGTTAACCGGTTAAATACCGAGAGTCTTTAAGAATACACATTACATAATAATAATAATAATATATAATTTTATATAAGTAGTTTTTAATTATTATTTTATATTTTGTATGATCGTTATCATCGTAATACTCGTAATTTTTGTCTTGTAAACATTACTTTGAATGAATGATATTATTCAAAAATATTGCCACAAAATTGTAGTAATTAATTGTAGTACTTAGGCAATTAATATTTTTTGGGCGAAGGAAAAGCCAGCCTTGTCACCGACGGAGACGACAAGACGTGATAATATATGTATTTAAAAAAAAAAATGTCGCTTGGACTCCATTGGCTTAGCCTTTCTACAGACTTTATCACACTTTACAAGGAAATAAATAGTTCGGTTTAGTTTGGTATGGTATGGTTTGGTTTGGTTTGTTTGGTCTGGTCTGGTCTGGTCCGGTTTGGTTTGGTTTGGTTTGGTTTTGTTTGGTTTGGTTTGGTTTGTTTGGTCTGGTCTGGTTTTTGTTTTGTTTGGTTTGGTTTGGTCTGGTCTGGTCTGGTCTGGTCTGGTTTCGTTTCGTTTCGTTGGGTTTGGTTTGGTTTGGTTTGGTTTTTGTT